>VSDK01004543.1:108180-122110 GCA_009767595.1 Symbiodinium kawagutii | reverse complement strand
AGCAGGAAACCTCCAGCTGTGCAGGGTTAGATGGGCATAAGCCATGGCTACCTAGAAAAAACAGCCCACAATATGATTAGATGATCGTAGGGTGATGTCCATCAACAACAGAAATAGCAATGCCATTAAGTTCAGAATCAAGAACAACATCACATGCTATCTACAGCCAGTGCATTGTTGCGTAGAGGGGGGCACCCCCACAACCAACCAAAGTGAGCACTTGCATGATGAAATCACTGGTTTCGGGGTGCGTCGATATATACCTGCCTATCTTCAACTAGTGTTTCTAACGTTCTCCTGTTATGTATCCCCTATCACTACAATAAGCATGAACTATAGGCCATGATTCACCGTATCACCACCGGTTGTTGCTTCCCCTCACGACCGCTGCCGAGATCTGCCGAGATACAGCGGCCAACAGCACGAACAGGTGCCAGAACTGGCGGGGCCGTGGGTGAACCAATGGCAGGGGTGACCTGATCAATGAGGGGATCCAACCATGGCAAGTCAGTGCAACGTGCATTTTGAGGTGGTTTGAATGTATTGAAACCACTGCAGTGTATATTGAAATGGTCGAATTGTGGCAGTTTCAATGTGTTTCAGTACCTTACGGATTGTACATTTAAGTAACCCCAATTCGGTGAGTCTCAAATGTCCATGTTCTCGGTGGGAACACCGCACGACCGGTAGCCCAGTGAAGCGCGAATCGCGTCGCCCTTTTTCAGGTGACCAGGGGCTGATCCACTGTCTTCACCACCGCCCTGTTGGCAGCTGGCAGCTGGAGCTCTGAGTGCAAGGGGATTTCCGCAATCAGCAGACCCTCCTCACCTCAGTCCGCCAAAGAGCAAGTACTTCAAATTGCGAAGATGCTATGGCGAAGTTGTTTGGGGCAGATGCTAAGTTCATCTAAGTTGAAAGCAATTTTTAGGAGGTAGGCTTGGCTTCTCGCCACTTATGGTGCCCCAAAAAGGACGTCATGACAGTGCCTTTGTAGATGTCAGATCCGAGCCTCCCCTGGAAAGTCATGTCAGCATTGCCAAGCAATCTCAGGACCAGCATGAGGAAGCCACCCGCTTGCAGTTTGTTTCTGGGAAATCATCTTGAGGTTCCAATATTTTTTGCAGGTGAGTGAAGGTTTAAGACTGGCAAATGATTGCTCATCTTTCCGTTTCATCTTGGGTCAACCATCTTTTTTATCTGCTTCGTAGTTAGAACCTATCAATTTCAAGCAATCATGTCGAAAAATGTTGGAAATCAGCCAACTGATAAGAAGATTGGCCTACTATGGCTGTACCCTTAGTAATGTTGGTTACTACCCTCTTGCGGTCATACAACTTATGGATGACCCAAGTGGTGTCCGCCAGCTCAGGCTTCCCTATACCGTTATGTAATTCATGGATCGTGTAATTGAGGTAGTGGTTTCTCAAGCCATGGAGAATAGAGAACCCCAAAGTTGTGGATGGTTTGTTGCTATCAATAGTTAACAATGAGGATGATTTCGGGGTACGGCTATTCTCAACACCCATGTGTGAAGCTGGATAAGCAGGGCGTGCACCTGGCCATCCCCTCATTCAGAGCTGGTTTCATGCTATGGCCAAGCCCCAATCCAGCCCGAAGCCCCAGCAACTGCGACGCCAGGTGACTGGCAGAGAGCTTCTTCACAACTTTCTGAGTCCGAAGATCGATCACCTGAGGCCCGGCAGGGCAACAAGCGCGGCTTCCATGGTGACCTGGGATAGATCCATGGGTCCATATTGAACTACCCCAGATGTTCTATGCCAACGAAATGGTCAACCGAGAAACCAACGCTTTTCGTTTTGCCATTGAAGTTTCATCCAACATGAAATCCTTTGAAAACCTCTAGTACCCCAATCTCGCCCCCCTTGGGCAAAACCGAGGCGAGCCCACTTTTTGGAGCTCCTGCAGTGCTGTATCGCTGGACTGCAAGGTCTGGGCCAAGTCACACAGCTGGTTCCGCAGAACTGATTTTCAAGGTCTGAGCTGTGCCCCAAAAGACCTGGGCGCTGCTAACGGCAGCCGGTTGGGGTGGTGGCCCGGTCAGTCCTACCGGGTCACCTGGCTGGTCCTGGTAGTTGTACTTCCTATTTAGGCGGGCCAAAACAATTCAGGTTGGCTTGTTCAATGAGCTCCAATGTGCTGGTCCATACTTGGTGCTCATCAAAGCTTGGGAGCTTCTCTGGCCAAAAAACGATTGAAGCCTTGCGTTTTTTACGGATACCCCACCCAGCGGATGGCAATTTCTTTGGGCATCCCCCACGCACATTTGCATTGTTCGTTTGGTGGTTACACCAAGTGACAAGTGGGTAAATATTCACCATTTAACAAGCTGATCGTTACATCTACCATGATTGGAAGTCACCTTTAGTCATAACCTCCTAAACTAGCGAGTCATATGTGCCATAACTGGCAGAAACCCTAGTTATAACCTCCTAACTGAACAAGTCATATATACCATAACTAGTACTTCCCCAGCTGTGAACCCCACAACCTGCACCAGTGGATCGCCAGGTGATCGACAATGCCCAGTGGCTCAACGGCTCGGAACCCACTCGGTCAGCACAAACGAAGAAGACATCCTCACGCCCGACGCAGCTCCGGGGGCTCCAGGAATGGAAGAAATGCTGGTTGACAAGCATGTGGGTGTTTCTCAAGTCATAGGGGTACCCCTAAATCATCCATTACTAGTCATTTATAGTAATAAACCAACCAAAGCACATAGTTGAATGTGATTTTCCACTATATCTACAAGCATATTTGAATGTTTCACCACATACCGTAGAAAACCGGTGGAAGATTTTTTGTGGAAAATGATCACCGGTTTTCTACTACAGTGGTATGACCACTTTAAACAATTGTCATATTGTGGAAAATCAAGTATCACCAATTAAAACCCTGGATGACATCCCCGCACCATTTCTATGGCTTCATGATGATTGGTTCGCCACAGCACCCGGATCCTGCCTTGCCATGGAGAGGTTGCAGCCGCTTTAGCCAGGTGTCTAAGGTTTCCTGGGAGAGCTCCTTGCATCCCACGCGAGATCGTCGCTGGGGTAGTGCGGTCGCCATGGGGGAGAGACCCCACAGCCCCACAGCGGCGGGCAATGAACCAACCGTGGGTGATAGTAATAGAGGTACCCCTAGATCATCCAATATGAACCATTTATAGCAATAAACCAATCATTTTGGGGGCTCCCTATGGCACTATGGCTTGAGAAACCACCATAGTGGTGTCTTGAGCGGTTGATACTGGTCAAGAGTTGCATGTTCACCATGATCAATGCTGGCTAATGACATGGTTAAAACTGGTTCATAGTGGTTCTAGTTGTTCGCAACTTTGGTGATTAATGGTCAATGACTCACGATCTAGATTGGGCTACATGATAGTGCTTGACAAATGATGATGGTTCATAATGTTTGATAGCCACAGCTGATGCTCTTTTGTCGCCAATACTGATTATTAATCATGAAAAGTACCCGGTTAACTGCGAATGTCATGGTCACATTAATTGTATGTGAACCATGGGCATAGTAATGGTCAAGAATCCATTGTTTCGATTGGTTTGTGATGCTAGATGGTTGATTGTCATGGCTAAGAGTGGTAAAGAACCATGAATGGTTGGTAACCATGCTCAACAACTATGGTGAGCAAATGGTCAATGATGGCTAGGAATGCAAAATGATGGCTTTCAACTCAATAAGGGTGCAGTAATTGTAGTGGATGATAGTTGTTAATACTGGAGGATAGTCGCCAACAACCACAACTACATTTGCAAATCCCAACCTCAACCAAAACATTCTTGAGAAACAAAGCATGCTTGGTTTCACCATAATTGTCAGCATATCACTTGGCTAAAGATGCGGAATCATCATCACGTGTGATACTAGTAGGGCTAGCCAAGGAATTCGTAGCATCACGACTAATTATCCCCAGTGGTATTATCACAACGAGCATTGGCCACTACCACCCCTTCGGTTTCCAGGTTTGAGTGGGGAATCTGCATCGAACCCGAGGTCATTTGCTCTTATTTTCAGGGAGGAAACATGACGGTAGGGGGCAGAATAGGTATGTTGAATCATTTGCAATATTAGTTGTTCTCGTTCAGAATCCTGAGTGTGTGTGTGTGTATCTATCTAACGTAATCAATAGTAGTATTCAAATCATGAGTGGTGGTGGACATTATCTTTGCAGGCAACGAAATGATGTTATCACCATGTTGATTGCTCTTACCGTACCCCTATCATACCTTTGGCATGGTCATCTCGCTGCTGACATACCTGTGGTATCATTCCAGTTGTCGACTACCATTCACCAACCGCCGATCATTTGTTTTACCACATAATACCGGCTTCTTAAAAAAGCAGCCATCCGAGAATAATCAGCGCTAAGACAATGACAACCTGTTGCACCCCCAATTCAATGTTGATGTCTACAGCTGCCCAAAGCCACAACATATTCCAAAGTGCTGCTTCTTTTAAAGGCCGGCGACCCAAAAACGCCAGCAACATTGAAGTCAAGGGGGTCCGGTGGCTTGACAACTTTCATCCTTGTTGCTGTTGGATGTTGCTGCCATTGGTACCACCCAATCTCACCACCGGATCTGCCCCACCTCATCGCTTTTAGTGGTGAAGGCCTCCGGTGAATCGTCGGGATGGTTCTTACCTCGATGAGCAAGGATTGCGGATGTAGGGTGGGGTGACATTGGGTGACATGCTTGCCAAGTTGCTTTGCAGGGGTTGAGTAGATGATGAGGGTTGGATAGATGATGAGGGCTGAACAAGTGATGGGCTGTAACGTGTAGCGCTGAGTTATCTCAGAACCATCATGAATTACAAACAATGATATGGGTATTGTTTGAGTGGTACAAGCAGATTTCCAGTTACAACCAGGATTATATCCTGTATAATTTGAAAGTGGAAATCACCAAAAAATGTTCGCAAGCTCGCAAGCTCGACTCTTGCTGGGTGGGGGGCCAGAATGAGAAAACAAATTACCTCGCAGATTGATGATACAATTCTAGAGGGTTACAATAGCACGAATTGCTAAGTTGCTCAAAAACAAATCCTAATCCGCTGGTGCTGATGATTCATGGGGTTCTCATGAGGGTCATAGAAGGTCATCAGTGATACATAGTGATACCAGGTTCCTGGAACATCCCTGGGATTCTTCAGCCGGTATGGCGCGTTCCCCTGACCCCAACATAGATCTGGGGCCGGCCATGCTGAGCTGGTCATTCTCATGGGGCAACCCACCACCCAGCTGAGGGATACATCAACTCCCATAACATGCTCCAGGTTCATGTCCCAAGGGCGCCCAAGTCCTTGCAACAGACTCTGTCTGTGGTCTGATGCAACCAGCGGCCCGCTGGAAACTATGTAATTATGTATAGACAATTCGCATGGATCTGAACTCATACTTGTATTTCGAAATAGGTATACACACTACTGTAACATGCATACATATCCACATGCGTTCATACCTGCATACGGATAGTACATGTTCCACGTGCAAACGTGCAAATGCTACACAGTCAGTTCAAACGTGCGCATGATGTTTCTTCGAGGAGATCGTTCCATCGGTGGCAGCAGCCGAAGGTCTGCAAAGCATGAACCGCTGTAGAAAGCAGCCGAATAGATAGGTGCCTGTGTGTTTCCTGTGGAAGTAGTTTTGTCATTTGGGGAAAGCTTCGTGAGTGAGATACTTATACCATCTTATACCATTGCTTGTTTCAGTCAAGTGCTCGTTTTTATGTTCAGGCTTAAGGTCCTTCCACAAATTGGGGCAAGACCGCACCATGCTTGGGAAACAAGGGAGAAAACTCGGGAGCACTGCATCGTACCAACAACTGAAGACAACAAGCTACCAAACAAAGAAGTCAGGAAAATGAATGTAGAATTTACTGTCTATTGAATGTGTACAATGTGTACAATCATGTATATATATATATATACATGTATCATATACGCTATATATGCTTGTATTTACACATACATGCAGACATGCGCACATGCAGACATGCGCATCGACATTTGCTATCATATTACTGAATAACATACCAAATATCCCGTTGCAAATTGATAGCTTGCCAGTTCCCACCTAGCGTACCTCGTTGCGGCCCCAATCAAACCCGATGCATCTGTCCGCAGCCCGGCCATGCCAAGTGACACCAAGCAGAGGTGAAGACCAACAACCTCAAAACATGACGGTGGAGACACAAAAACATGCGGCATTCAACAACGCCAACAGATACCACCACCACCACCACCACCAACAACAACAACAACAACAACAACAACAACAACAACAACAACAACAACAACAACAACCACATCAACAACAACAATAACTCTTTGACACCGAGGATCCAGGAGCAACCCTACAAACTCTGAATTTGAAGAGTTTGAGCCACCTTTACGTGGTGATGGACATTTCATGCTGTTTAGGCTTGTAGGTAGCCTTGCGAAAAAGCAGATGCCGTAGCAGCAGGATCGTGGAAAGCCCTGATACTACGTCAATTCGTTCTACGGGGAATCAATACATTTTGCAGGGCCAGGGGAACGGAGCTATGATCAAATGACTCGATCCCCGACTCGGCGTACGAACGTGATTCGACATACCCCGAGCTTTCGCCCAACCAGCTCCATCGCTGCCATGGAGCTTTGTCCCGTTTTTCAAATGAAAGTTGGCAAACTCGAAGTTCTCCGGCGGAGCCTTCGACGGCACCACAGTCGTCATACCCGTCGAGAGCACCCATCGAGATCCCAAGAAGCAAGAAAGACTCATCTGATGCGTTTCCAAAATCTGCCGAAGAGATTCAAGAGGTTCACTCTGAAAAACTCCGATGGATCCCCTGCTCACTACAAAGGCCTTGAGCGGCATTGGTACTCCCAAAAAGTTGATAGTTTCTGTGCAACTCATATTGGTATTCTGGCGATTCAGTATATATTTATGGACAATCCCACCTGATGATCTCTCCTGTCAAAACCAACCACTTCCACTAGCACTTCAACGACCTCCACATCAACCCGCTGAGTTTCTTCGTTCATAGTCTCAAAATAGATCAACATGGACCAACACCAGCACAGTCAATACCACCTCTGCGTGGATGGCACCATCCACTACCACGGGACCCGCCCTCCTCACCACGCCTTGAAGTCTTCGGGATTGATGTCCATGCAGATGCCGAAGCCCACCGGCGACATGGGCAAACCATCCACGGAGGGCAGACATTTGAAGTCCTGGCCCTTGGCTGCCCAGGTCCTGGGCGGGTCGAGAACTTGGGTAGGGACGAGAATCCAAGGATTCCGTTGGGTAGAAGTAGGAATGATCCAACAAAACATTTTTTTGTTAAAAACATTTTGGTCGAACTTCAGATTGGCCACTGTTGATAATTGATCTCGGTTGTACCGGCCATTGGACCTAGTAACCAACCACCGCGAACCGCCACCGCCATCGCCACCACCTTGCTGCTTTGATGTGACCAGCTTGAATGGCTCAATTGGCAATCCAAAAAGTGCTTAACTCATCCAAGCCCTCAATAATGAAGGAATAGCCCGTTGTAGCAATCCAATAAGGATCTTCCATGAAAATCAAATTCGAATGATGGTTCCCAACCACAGCTATGAGCAGCCCCAAACCTCTGTGTTCAAAACTGCTCTCAATTTTTGATAGACATAAGACCAAGTTCATTTGGTCATGGGCCAATACGAACTATCCAACCAAATAGAGTATTGGCTGGTTTCACATCCCAGCAACCCAATGGCTCATGGATGTGAAATCCTAGAGCTACAATCAATGGTTCGTGGTGAACTTGGAGACTCAAAGATCTCAAAGGTACAGCTGGCAGGTACCATGGTTAGTTGCACCCTGTAAGGTATCTGGACTAACCCCTATGACCTTGGTGAATGCTACCACTCACTAAGTCGTGGACATCGCACATCAAAGTGGTTCTTCAACCATTCTTGTCGGTTATTATCCCCTACTATTGACCACCAGTAACCACCATTAACCACAACTAACCATAGTTGACCATAGAAAACATACGCTGCCTGACGTCTTCTGCTGCCTGACAACCATGGCTGGTGCTGCGAAAGCCAAGGCACTTGTCTGAGTGGTAGAGGTGGACCTTCTCAACGTGGTCAACGAGCTTGCCACGGGGGCTAAAGACCTGGGACGGATGCGAGCTGAAAGGATTGTTGATGGTGGGTTAACAATGGCTAATAATGGTTAATCATGGTTAATATTGGCTGATCCTGGTCAACAATGATTGATAATGGTTAATCATGGTTAATGTTGCTTAATCATGATTCTGATTGGCAGTGTTGGCGGTTATTGTGTTGTTAATAGTGGCCAATAATGGTTGGGTAAAACACTGCCACTACCACTATCATTGCCAGTACGAATGCTCGCACAACAACGAGGACACCAACGACTAAGACTGTTAGGACTACGGATACGACTATGGCTACGCCTACTGCGACTGCTACTACAAACTCTACTACAAACTCTACTACCAACAGTAGTATACGATTGCTCCTGCTGCAAACGCGGATGCTGCGGCAACAAGAATCATTACGCAACAAGTCAGGGTATATCACCAGAGAATTTCTGACATTGACTTTAGGGGGTATATACAAGAAACTGCTACTTGATCAATCTTCATAGGAGTTTCTACCATTTCTGATTTCTTGAGGGACCAATGGACAGCCGTGGAAAATTCCACATGAACCAAACAAGGGAGCAAGTCCTCAATGCACCTGTGACCACCAATCTTTGGGACGCTCGAACGATGTGACCCAAGTAAAATCATCAATATGGCTATGGGTCAATATTAATCAACCAACTAATTGAGGATGCACCAACAATAATAGGGAAAACAATCTTTAACGATAGGGGAACCAGGGGTACAGGGTTTTGACCCACAGCCATATAGGTGTTGCAGTGAAGGTGTATATTTGCAGATGTTTGTGCACACTTGGTATACCAGTACTTGCATTGGTACACTTGTACATCTAGTTGAACAAACAATATACATACACAACAAATCACGCATACTCACTGGGTCTGTCCCGAACTAGCTATCCACAGAGCTAGTGGGTTCCCAGCTGAATCATATGTCAGGTAGTACAGCGGCTCCCACAACACAACTCATTCAAAATTTCGAGGCAGCGAGCTGTTTGCTTCCACTTGTTGAATGGTTGGTTGGATGGTCAATAATAATTGATAGTCACCAATGGAGATAGCAACAACGACGACGACGACGACGACGACGACGACGACGACCACAACAACAACAACAACAACAACAACAACAACAACAACAAGAAGAACAGGAACAAGAACAAGAACAAGAACAACAAGAACAAAAAGAACAGCAACAGGGATGTACCATCTGAAACTCGCTTAGTTAGTTGGATATCAGCCACATTAAGCTACCATTGGTCGTTACTTTCCTTTGGAAGCCCTCATTCACCTTGGTTGGTGGTGTTGTCGGTTGGTATCTGCTTAGCCAGCCATCATCAACCATTATCATTGGTTGTTATCCCCTATTATTCATAAATTGACCGTTATTACCCATGAAAACCACATGATCAACCACTACTATCCCCTTCTATCAACCGCTATTACTAAGCATTATCTACCACTATTGAACCATTATTCAACCAGTATAAACCATCAGTAACCATCATTAAAATCAACCAACCATCATGAACCATCATTTAAATCAACCAACCAGTATTCAACCAGTATTGACTATCATTAAAATCAACCAACCATCATGAACCCTTAGAAAATCCCCCACATTCCTCGCTTGTTTCACGCCACCAGCATCGAATTCATCAGCCGTCTGCTGCGCCCACGCAGTGGGAGGCCGCAACACACCACACCTGGTCTCAGAGATTGCCGGCGGCTGCGCCGTTGATCCACAGCCATGGTGGAGCCCGTGATAGCTGGGGGTATCCCCAGGGCATAACCACCACTAATAATATGGAAAAGGAGCTGGTTAATGATGGGGGAACCAGTCATCATCCAAGTCATTTCTTATTTGTAGTAATGAACTCCAAATTCTTAAGAATTGGAGGTCCGAATTCTTAAGAAAGCTCCAAAGGGACAAGGTTGATCAACGTGGGTTTGTTCACAAATGGTGTACCCTATTGTCGCTGGTTGGTTTCTCTGCGTTGATAACGATCATGGCTTGGGATGGTTTGGGGTACCACCATTTATGGACAGTTCATATAGTGCGTTTTCTGTATGTTGATACTGAGAGTATGCACTTTCCAAGTCTCGCTTGGAGTTAAGAGCCAAATCGGAAAATATCCACCATTTACTGACATGCCAATATGGAGATCATATGCGGATCAATCATCATTTGATCACTTTTCATAATTTTGATCAAATGGGACAAGTGATCAATTGTCATAAATCATAATCATAAACACATATCCCCGTTCAATGAAAGATCCTTCATGATCATGATTATCTTGGTTGATCATTTATCTCTCCATCCAGAAACAAGATATGATCATTTTACAAAATAGCACCCCTCCAGCAAGTTGATACATAACCAGGATTATGATTGACATCACTGGTTTGTCATGTGGGATATTGACCAACGTGTAACCGCGGAGTTGCCACTGCGTCGTAGGGAAGCCAACAGGGTTCCCTCACTAAAACATCACTTGCTGCGGATGAAAGCCTTGCTTATCCGCAGGCCAATGCGTTCAGATCTGTCATGCAGCGTTCCAGCCACCGCAATGGCACAATGGTTTATGACAATGCACATGTCAGGCACCCGGCCTGCACCGTTTAAGGGGACAATCTCGAAAAGCTGTTTCACAGAATAAGCTATATAATACAGCATTATCATTGACAATGCTTGATAATCATGGTCGATTATAGTAGTAATGCGTGATTGATCATGATTGAGTTAAGAACTGTTGATAATAACAATATTGATTCGCAATACTAGGGTACAAGAACCGATCAGAATGATTTATGATGGTGAATAAATATCTAACATGATGGTTTTATCCTAGCGCTGTTTTGCCGAGTTGCACTTAAACAACTTGGCGATTTCTTTGCACCAATGACTTGTTCGGCCAGTCTTACTTTCGGTCACACCGCCGATGTGCTCCTGGAAGGTTGCGCTAGGACCGGGAAATTGAGGCTGGGATCATTGAACTGCAACGTGAAGCTGGTGACCTTGGAAAAACGGCCATGTCCAGGTATGGATCGCCAGTTTCACGTTAGAAACTTGATACATCATAAACTGGTGACCTAAGAAATCACCATAAAAAATGTTGCAGATTCCACTCCGCCGACTTGATAGATCATGGCTTGATCGTAGCATATCAAGCGAGATTGGCAGTCCCACAGCGGCTATGCCTAAGCAATATCTTGGCTACTGGTGCCAGGGTGTCTTTCGTGTGTTGCAAATTCGACCTTCGTTTCTGGCTGGCAATCAACTTGTCCAACTCTATTGAATGCCTGTGATTCCTTCTACCATTGTCACAAAGCACCTGTGGAGCAATTTGGTGTCTTTCAAATCAGATGTAATCCTGTCAATATCCGACCCCTTTCTGTTGGTAATGGTGTAGTGCAGCATATTCACTTTCACGAAATCATGAATGTCACCAGGTGACCCTGGCCCTTCAGGTCTGAATCAAACGTAAGAAAACACAGAAATACATTACTAGAATTAGCTTGAATACAGGTAAAATAAACTAACCAAAAGAATTTTTGAAAATGTTGGGTGAAGGTCGGCAACCTAGCGACTTCGTAGAATTTGATCGATTTGATACCAAAGAACGTTGACCGCAGGAGGCGCATGGTCCAAGAACCAACCAAGGTTGCCATATCCGTCCTGGTTTACCACCGTAGTAGAACCAACCCAGCGCCCATTTCTAGACAACCACCCAGGGGCTGCACAAACAAAAAGCCTGGTCAACTGAGACATTGAAGATGATGATCAATGGTTGTCATGGTTCACAATAGGGAGAAAGAAACAAAAAACATCAAAAATCGAATGGTTGATGACGACAACGATGAGTAATGATCATGATGATGCTTTCTGCTACCAAGTTCTTCCGGGTCCCGGCTCTCCGAGAAGCCGCCGTCGACCCCATCCCGCACGAGCCGTTCGCTGCGAGGAGTGCTGCTCCTTGTCTTTCCAGAAGTAACCTGTGAAGGCCATCTCAGGCAGCACCAGGAGCTTCAGCCTGAGCTGCGGAACCAGGAACCATTCGGGACGCCACCTGCCTGACCACCAGCCACCGGCCACGTGGGGCCACCGGCCACCGTGGATTTGAGGGCTGCGAGCAACGTATCTTTTATACAAGACATACCTATGGAAACAAATCACCAAAGCTCTCGGCAGAAATCAACCAGTTGTTGGTGATAACATGCAGTCACTTCATCCATGATAGTCCGGTGTTGGTGCTCAGTGAGCCTATACTATTGATGCTTATTTGACCTGTCGTCATTCTGAACGAAACCCATGCTCTTGGGTGAGCTGGTTATGGCTTGATCAGCTGCGAAGCTGATTCCAAGCAAGAACGCAGTAATCAACCACTAGGAATGCATGGTTGATTGTATTGGTTCCATTATATGGTCTAATTTAAACTAGATATAACGGGTCCAATAATGGTCCCATATATGGTCTAGTTCATCATGGGTCCATGAAATATGGTCTAATAAACTAGACAACGGTGGGACTATGGGTCATCATGTTTGGTGCTTCTTGCCTTTAAGTTTCATGAGCGACTGTGGTGCTTGATTGATGGCAAACGTAGCTACCAATGGAAAACCCGGCGCTTAAACGATTCTATGCCTGGTTGATTTCAAAGAGTGTGAAGTTTGAATTTTCGCAACCAGTACCTGGGTTGGTTGTAGTCTCAAAATCCCGTGTGACATGCATGCAATCATGTGAGGACTTGGTTGTCCACACCCATTTGCGCTCGAGGTCAACCAACATAATACGGAGATTTGTCTGCATAAATGGCGCAGCCTTGGGTATGGTTTCGAGTTACACCACATTTTTTGGACAACCAATCGCGGAAGGCATAAGCACCAGTCGACCCTGTAGGTCTACCAAGGTCCCATTCTTTTTGGTCGTGTCTCTACAATTCTTGGTTGCCCCAGTTGCGTAAAACGACTATTTGTGTTACAAGTCTATCATGGTCTGTTACAGTTTCTGTCCCTCGATTGTTGCCGGTTTTATCTGCTACCAATTTTCATGAACCAACAACTATGGCGAAGTATTCTTGCCACTACCATCAACCATCATCTGCCAAAATTTACCATCTTTGCCCATGATCAATGATTGGCCATCAACAATCATCAACCGTAGTTAATCAATGATCAACCATGAATCAACCATAGTTAACCAGCAGTGCAACTCATTCCCACTACTCATCAATCAAAATATTTCACCAACCATCGTTCACCATCAATACTTGGTGGCTTTTAGATCCCTTGCTAAAAGTCTAAGTTTTAGTGGCTCCATGGTAAATCAATTATATCCCAAAAAGCCTAAAAAGCTAAGGTAGTAGCTATAATCCACCCAGAATACCCACCAGCGTTCCCACTATTCATCAACCGTTCGCCCCACACGTGCGAATCTGGCGAACCAGCGAAGCCTGTGGTTCCCGCCCAGTGGCCCTTCCAAGTCTGCCCGATGACGCTCCAGAATGCAACCTGAGGGATCTGTCAGTGGAGGTGGGTTTTCGGTTGGATGGAGGATGGTGAAATGATCAGCAAATGATCAGCAAATGATCAGCAAATGGTAGAATGATCAACATCAAAATCATGCTTGGTTTTCATGGTCTATAAATGATCAGCTAACGATGGTTCATCGACGACCAATCACTTGTAATGGTTCATGACGGTTGCGTTTTAGCCTCACTTCAAGAC
>VSDK01004543.1:98180-105680 GCA_009767595.1 Symbiodinium kawagutii | reverse complement strand
TTTTTTCTTACGGCCGTTACCGTGTTTCCTGCAAAAGTGAGGTCAAAGAGTGCGGGACATGGAAACATGAAAGTCCAAAGCATCTTTGATGGTGTGCATTGTCAAACATGTTTCCCCCCAAACACACGAGCCGAGATAAACAGCTGCTGATGAGTCAATCAAGCCCCAAACCTGCAGTATGGAGGGCCCTCGTAGAAGTCCTAGGAACTATTGCTGATGCTACTACTCCTAAAACTGGTTTTTACTACTATCATTACTAATTCAGGCTGCATCATAACAAAAAAACTAAGAACATTGTGAGTGGACAGTGCGTCATGGGGGGTGAAATCAAAAAAGAGGAACGATGGGAACTTTGCTTCCGTGGCTACCCCTCAAACCTCTGTTGATACTGTACAGTTCATAGGTATCATGGACAGTGATGATTGTGATGATGATCAACACTGTAGTCATGGTGATAATCAGTACGAGGATCATGATATTAAGAATGATGATGATGATGATGATGATGATGATGATGATGATGATGATGATGATGATGATGATGATGATGATGATGATGATGATGATGGTGATGACGACGATGACGACGATGATGACGGCGACGACGATCATGCTGACAATGATGATCCTGATTCTCAGCACATATCATGTACTTACCCACCGCAAGTCATGCCCCGAACGGACAGCATCGAGCCCCACTGGACTGGCCATCACTCGCCCCACCTGATGGCTGTGCCCAATGATGTCGAAATAGCCTGGCCACCGACCTGTCTGACGGCACCGGTTCCATGGGTTCCATGGACCAATCCGCGGGGAAATCACCACTCGTTGGTTCGGAATGGTTAACTGGTTGGTGGTTTCAACCCCCATGAAACATATTAGTCAACCAACTAATCATCAATCAATAGCCAGTTCATAATGATTGATTATGGATCATTGTGAATCACAATGCTTGAAAATCGGGGATGCACTGAGGAATTGCTCATTGTGGATAGGGTAACAATTTGGTATAGCCAACTTAGAAAAGGAAAGAGCCCGCTTCTCAACTTCTACATTGATATGGAAACAAAATTGATGCAAAAATGGTGTGCCCTCATTAATTTTCTTGACACCCATGTTCTCAAACACTTTTGTTAGCAGTTTCCTAGACCAAATCATGAGGACATCAGAAACAGCACCTAACAACAGCCAAGATCCACCAGATTGGTTCCACTCATTGGTGAGTCATGCTGTAGTTTTCCAGGAGTTCGGGCTGCAAGCGATCTAAGTATCGCCAGCCATTTCCGAACAAATTGCGAAGCTTGCCAGGATAGAAATCATAGACCAATGGGTGTACCCCTACGAACAAAGGAGAGCGAACCTAACCACGACTGATTCATCCAGGAATCCAGGGATGGCGAGCCACGGTACACCAGCGACCCATCCAGGTTTAAATCTTCGGGGGAAACCACGAAGGTGAGATGATTTTCATGGCGCCGGGATGGTCTTGCAGTGACAGCTAGTGAATGCTGAAAATTGTCATTGGTTGGCTGGTTGGTAGTGGTTAATTGGTAGTGGTTAATAGTGGTCAAATAATGGTTTAAACTAATAGGAATGGTTCATTTTAAAAAAATTGTATATTATGCCGCCATGGGACATAGTGGCTACAGTAATCACGGTTGATTGTGGCAGATCTTTCAACCCCAAGCCCCGGCTGAGCCATAGCCGATCGGGAGGCTTGCTTCAGCCATGACTTCCGTTGGTTCTATGCCCTAAGCACTGGATCACCTGTGGCTGAAGCCATGGCAGAAAGTAGGATGAGCAGTGACGACAAACCAAAGCCACTTCCACCAGGTTGCTCGGACCCCTGCAGCACGGGAAGACATCAAATCCTCCTGGTGCCATCGATGTTTGATTTCCAGTTCCTGTACCCAAAACATTGGAGTCGACAACTGGCGGGCCGAAAAAACCCTGCGCTCCAAAACATACCAAAATTGAGTGCATCGCATACATCGATCCCATAGTTCGGTGCAGTTGCAGTGGTTCGTGGCTTAAAGTAGACACCAACCCCTACTGCCCAAGTGAAACCCTGACCGGGTTGCCGCGCATTCCGGAAAACGACTGACGTAGAAACAGGCCCTGCGATTTCACTCAGCGATGCAGAGAACACCAGGACTCTGGGTGCCAGTTATCCTTCAATTGGCACGGGAAAACTAGAGATGGCTATACACTATCTGTAGGTAGTTAGTACAAGGCAAAACTTGTCAATATCAAGTTTGGAGCTACTCTTTTTGTCTCACACCCTCAGATCTACTGTCATCCGTTGTGGACCTTTGCTATTGGATATTTTGAGCAGGGGGTTGTGGTGGTCGACATCGACGTGGCGCATCAACGGTCTTGCAGCTCCAAACGATTGTTGCAGTTGGTTGATGCTGGACTTTTCATGTCCCAAACACCAGCAGGTACAGATCTGGTCAAAGCTGACAACCAAAACCACCACCAGCGCACAACGCCGGCTGGGCCATGCCACCCGAGCCCATAGAATCCGAACATCTGAAGAAGGTACGGCAGGACACAGGCCAGCTCCTGGGCTCGCCACATGGACCCAGTCATGGGACCACAGACCCCCCCCGGCAGGCTCGCGACTCGGCAGCTTTTTTGCCCTGCAAAGAGGTCGTCCATTTTGACGCACAACGGGTGCTGCTCGAAGATTTCATTCACATGGGTCGCAACTGAGTACAACTTCTCGCTGGTGCGAACAGGAGTTATTTCTCATTGTAGATCTGGACAAGCAAACACCGTCAAGCCAGTCATTTGTGATGAGCATACGAGCAATGCTGGATTGGTCGTTGAGAATTGGTTCTACCGGTGAACTGACACCAGCGACGCTCGAATGCACTCCATTACACAGGTCAGCTACCTTGGTCTCCGATGAAAAGCAGTCCCATGAAGCAGGTGCAATCCCAGAAGCTGCACTTGGTGGGCCCTTCAAGGTATCTTTGGAGGTTTCAGTGTGCACTACTTGGATGCTCTTAAATTGTCATAATCCATGATAGTCATATGAGTCATATACTATACTCACCTACCAGTAGTATACACCAGTGTTATCAACCAATTCAAACATTTCGAGCTGCCCCCGCGAAAGAACTCTCAGAGCTTCGAGTTTTCCGAAACGGTTCTCTCAATTTCCGGGAGCCTCCTGACAGGGATGGCATGCCGTTCCAATTGTCTTCTGGTCATTCTCAGGTGTGCAAACACCGCTTGGGCATCATTACTGGTCCTTGTCAACCCATGAGAAACATTGCTTGGTGCCCACATTGAATGCTGCTTCTCTTCAACCATCCCCCAAATGCTATAGGTTTTTGACAGGGAATCCTCGGGAATTTAGTTTCACATCATCCATGGGTGCGGGACCCCCCAAAAAAATATGCTGGTCGAATTGCTAACCTGGGGTCGAGCAGTCAGCAAAGGGTTTATTTGGATGATCGTCTCAGCATCTGCTTAGCAACCATCCTTAGCAACTAACCATCGTTCGCAGCTGAACTGGTGAGCAACCATCCTTACCAACTGGTGACAGGCCAAGTGGTACCTGGCAAGCCACGGGCCATGTCCCCGCCACGGAGGGCCCGGTGCCGGCACCTTTGCTGAAACTCGGCACCTTGAAGCTTTCGATCACCTGCGCAGTGGATGTTGATGGCTGGATAGATAGTCAGTAGATGGCTAATAGATGGTTCGTAGGTGGCTTATGGATGGCTAATAGATGGCTATAGGATGGTTAATAGATGGCTAATAGATGGTTCACAGGGGGGTCATAGATGGTTCATAGATGGCTTATAGTGGTCAACGATGCTTATTGAGTGGTCAATGATGCTTCTTAGGCGGTCAATGATACCTAACAATGGTCCACGATGCCGCGCACAGTGGTCAATGATGCAAAGAGATGATTGACAAATGGCTCATCACGGCTCTTAACAATGGCCAGCGATGGCATGCGATGGCAATGTTAAACACCAACCAGACGCGCTGGTTCAGTAGGGAAGCTGTTCATTCAGAGGCGGATTTTCCATGGGGGTGGGGGGGTGATTTTACGCCCAAAGGGAAATCTTACCAGTAGTACCCCCAAGTTAGCTAACTTAGGCCATAGCTGGGGTAGCTACCAGGTATGATGGCTTCCCTTAAGCCAAAGCTTGGCGTGCGTAAGCTTCGTATAAACTCTCGCAGAAATGAAGCTCAAACCAGGATGTGCCGCTGAGGGAGCCGCGTCAGCACTGCGGTTGGAACCGCAACTGAGGTGCTTGTTTGTATCATGATAGTTTGTCGGAATCCGGTCAGGACAAGGGAGGCTGCTGATATTTTCGTCGGCCTTTGCGTGTGCCGATCCGATCCTGTCCATGGTGACAGCACCGTCAGCCCTCCAAACATGCCAGGCTTCAGGGCATATTTCTGAGGAGTTGGTATAACTTGTGAAGGGGGGGTTGTCATAACGCAGTATGGTATATGTTACATACAGATTTGGGTCGTAGTTCATGCAGGGACATCCCGATATCAAAGTCAGGGGTCAAGAAATTTGATAGATTGAGCTTCATCCCAAAAAAGGAAGTCCAGTACCCACACTTCAAGCACTACCGTGGATCTCCTGAAGGTGAGAGAGAGAGAGAGAGTTTAAAACATGTCGGATGAAACACACAACTCACACAACCATGAATTGAACCCTGGCATGTTCTTTCAACTACAAGCCTGTTCCATTGAGAAAGGAATATCAATCAGTTTCACCACGTCTAATTTTCAGAGCCACAGCTGCAAGACTATCCTCAAATGAACAGTGTCTTAGTAGCTACAATGGTTGAAGTGGTAAATGGAAAGCAAGATTTCGCATGCTCTTCCCGAACTACAGAGAAGCAAAAGAGCAGCAACACCCAGCACTTAATAAACGCCCTAGTGGTTAAGCGCTCGATCAACTCCCCTCTAGAGTGGTTGGTGGTTGATAACTCCAAAAAAATGGGGCCGCATTGGTTGATGTTGTAACCCGTGATTCAACTCCCTGGCACCTCTTGATGTGCTGCCAGTCTCCCTTCCAGGTCTTCCCTGAGCAATCAGGCCCCTGCTTACCTACCCCTGTGCTGCCCAGAATACACGTGTGCCGCTGATGTGTGACTCGGGCCAATCATGCGATTGGACACGAATTTTGTAAGGATGTGACCAATAACGATGAGGTTGTTACCATCACTGCTGGTTTCGATTGGTAGATCATGGACCGTCAGAATCCTTGATGAGCCAAGTAGTGCGTGTATGTACGTATGTACGTACGTACGTACATACTTACAGTCCCATGACAAAGGTCTAACCCTCCCAAAGCTGTGAACCAGCTGAAAACGGGCGCTGATCACTGCCAAAGGTTGTACCACTACAGTTTCGGGTTGGTGTTACCGCCATGGCAGTGAAGAACTGCCCATAGATGAAGGGTAAAGGTGTGATGCATCAATCTGTGGACTGCCAGGCAGCAATTTAACAAGTTTCCTGGTCACCTCAGAGTGGAATGGGCCTTTTGCTAGGTGACCAGCATCCCGGATTGCAATCCACACCGCTGCACCTTTGAGAAAACCGTCATCAAATCACCATCCAAGAGCTGTTGCAAACGGTCAATTTCGGGATCTCCAACAGGTATCCATACCAGAATTTCACCAAGATCTCCAACAGGTTCTTGAAGATCTGCAACTTGTTGAAAACACTACGATCTCCAGAATTTCACCAGGCATCAGGTATGCACCCGCTGGCTGTTTGCAACCCACCGGAGGTGCACACCACCTGGTGACCCCATCCACCTGTCACTCTCCAGCTGCGCACACAACCGTTCCAACTCCTGAGAGTTACGCGAATCGGCGGAAAATTCCATGGCAGGTGGTGACTCGGTGGTGACTCGGTGGTGACTCGGTGGTGACTCGGTGGTCTCGTCAAGGGAAGTCCAACCAGCTGAGGGAACTGGGGAACTCCAACCCAGGTGACCAGCGACCTACCGCTGCTCCTCGTTGGAAAGCTCGTTGAAGTCCAAGCCTTCCTTGGATGCCCGGAGGTGACCAGCGGCACTGGTGGTTCTCAAGCTGCCAACAGGTGAGCCGCTGGTGGCACCTGTGGTTCCTAGCTGTTACCATTGAAGTGGACTAAGTGGACCACATCTTAGACCCAGGGTCATGACTAATTAATCAATCCATGAATAGTTCATGGTGATTGAGAGTAAATGATGGTTGATGGCTGTCAGATGGTTGGTGGCTATCAATGATTAACTCAGCATATCACCATTCTGTGGTTGCCGCTGGTAAATGATTCGTCTCACCAGCGAGGGATGACCACAGGGTCACCGATATGAACACACAGGCTTCTATCTTTGCTAAAGCAATCATCAACAATAACCACTAAAACAACAACCACCACGATAACAAGCAGCACATCATCATCCTCGTCGTCGTCATCATCATCATCATCATCAGCAGCAGCAGCAGCAGCAGCAGCGCAGCATTGAAGCGAGGCTTTGGGATGTCACCAGCCGTCATGAAGGTTGCAGAGCAGCTTGCTGCCGCTGCCTGGTTGCGTCATGGTCACAGATGGTGGGCGTGTCCATGAAGGATAGCTTTGAATACTGTTTGATTCATGGTTGATTGATGGTCAATGAAATTGATTCATTGATGGTCAATGAAATTGATGGTTGATTGATGGATATTGATGGTTGATTTATGGCCAATACGTCTGGTCGAAAATGCCTTCATGGATATTTCATTCATTCATTTCCATAATTCATGTCCAACACTGTGTTTTTCCCAGCGCAATGCAGCAAGTTGACTATTTCTCCTTGGGACAGTGATCATTGTAGTATTGAATCCTATGATAACAACCAGCAGAACAGGAACCAGTACAATCCGCGGGCTATGTGGCTGTGTGGTGAATCCCAAGCTACCATAATCATTTGTAGCTGGATTTCCTAACCCATTTTCAGGATACCATCTATGGATGCTAGCATCTGGCCCCTCAAACCCTTGATTTTCCTGGGACTTTGATGGATGGTCGAAACCGACACCCAACCGTGGCTTAACCGTGCCCAACATGGCTGGCTGTGCTCTCCGCACTTACTGCTGGCTATATGCCTACTCGTTTGTATATGTCACCCATGAATACATGATATAGTAGAGACATTGAGAGATGTGTATGTATAATTCGAACCCTGAATCATATCATTTATTTGACTATCTATTCAAATATTTCAATATACATCTATACATATATATATATATATATATATATATGGTCACCGCCCCTGCGAGGGCCTACCTTTTGATAGTTTGATCAATTTCTTTTATTCAATGAATATTAATTCAATATTAAGGCCTGCAAAAAACCATGCAAAATACAATGAAAAATGACATGTCTGACATTCAATGAACACATGCATTCTGACTGAAATGAAATCAATATGCAAAAAAAGCCGGCCAAAATTTGGCCAATTTTTGGCATTAATTTCTCCCATGACCC
>VSDK01004543.1:76045-96902 GCA_009767595.1 Symbiodinium kawagutii | reverse complement strand
AGAGAGAGAGAATCATAGAGAAGGAGAGAATAGATATAAGAGAGACTTAGCCAAACTACAATAAATGTAGAGAGAAAAAACTATAGAGAAGAAGAGAAGAACTATAATAGACACTTTGTTCAATTATTTTACATTTAGAGAAAAAGAGAGAATCATAGAGAAGAAGAAATATATTAGAAGATTGATTATCTTAGACAGAGAGAGAATCGGAGAGAAAAAGGAAATGCATATAAAAAAGATAATTGAATCTTTTATTCCATAGAGACAGAGAGAGATTCATAGAGAAGAAGGAAATCAATGATTCTATCCCATAGGGACAGGGAGAAAGAGATTCATAGAGAAGAAGAGAACCAATACGACAGAGGGGGGAGTCTGCTTTATTTTTATTATATTGAGAAACAGACAATCATAGAGAAGAAGAAACTATATATAATAGAGAATTTATTGTGCTATCTTACATCTGAAAATAAAGAGAGAGAGAGATCCATAGACAAGAAGAGAATAGATATAATAGAGGTTTTTTTCTTATTACTGTTAGTATTTAAAAAGACATGCGTGGCAGCGTCAGTGTGCATGATACTGGTTACAGGCCCTCGCGAGGTAGGCCCTCGCGGGGGCGCTGAGCATATATATATATATATATATGTATTTATATTTAGATATATGTATTTATCTATATATCTATAAATATATATATATAAATATAAATAAATATCTAAATAAATAAATATATATATATATTCACCGTGTGCTTTGCACAAGGATCGCAACAGTAACCGTGAAGCCTTGCCTCGTTGACCTTTCCACTGCGAGCGGTGCTGGCAAAACTGCCTCAGGGCAATGTCTGGTTGACCATCCCCTGGTTGGCCATGGTCGACTCAGTGGTGATCCACTGGGATACAACCCTGGTTACCCTAGAAGGTCACCAGATGAAGCCGTATAACCATGGTGAATGTCACCAAATGTCACCAGTTAAGTGGTGATCCACCACGGGGCAAAGGGAGATCCACTGTGATGGCGGGGTGGCTATGACCTGCGGGACCATAAAATGGGCACATTGGAGGCACAAAGATGTCATAGAAGTGGCTGCAGCCTATGCCCTGGTGCCCTGGGTGCTCTCGGTGGTGGCTGTCTGCTTCCCTTTGATGTGGCTGTGGATCAGAACCTATGGCAGTCCACGCAGGTTTTCAAGTTCAAGGGGCTGGGGAGTACCCTACTGATCCAGGACTCATGGGTTATTGATGGACCACCAAAAAGGGTAGTTCACGGTTATTCTTCCATACAGGAGGTTAATATGCTCATGTAGCAGCTCTTATTGAGCCAAAGAGTAGTAACTTGGTGAACCAAGAGAAAACAACCTACACTATTAAGAACCTTTAGAGTCATGTGCCCTAACATGGCTGTGAGTCAAAACCCTGTACCCCTGATTCCCCCATCATTAACCATTGTTTTCCCCATAGGTTGTTGGTTATTATCCCCTATTATTGGTTGGTTAATATTGACCCATGCCACATCTGCAGCTCCAAATCAAGGCCTTCCGGAGCTGAGAGTACCCACCATGATGTTCTTTGCCCATGGCCATGCCATCGCTGCTCTGCGCTGCCTCCGCAACCAATCGTCACGGTGACCAACCAATAGCTTCGATTGCTGGTTGGAGCTTATGACTGTGGAAGGTAACTTCCCTTTCTACTGCGCCTGCCTGGACAAAAATGGTGGACCGACCAGTAAAGAAAAAGAACAAAACTGACCACTCATGGAGGATCTACCTGCCGCGCGCTCGCCAGATTTCCTGGTGGTGACACAACGCGAAGGAGGTTCGTAGGCAACAATGGCTCTCAAACGCTCTTATGGATCCATTTTTACTTGTTAGGATCCGATCCTTTTATCAAGTAACAAGGGTTCCAAGCACTTGTTGATTCTCATATGGATCTATCAAAACAGAACCACAGAATTGCGTTGCAACATCATCCGACTGGTAGACATTCTCATGTAGCCACTCATGTCATACAATCATCCCAACGAGGTCCAGGCAGCATAAGTTCCTTTGATAACAGCCCCAATTAGGAAGTAATGGGTTAACAATGGTTGGCAAGCTGGTGAAATACCAACAATAAGCAACAATGATGGCTTAAAATGATTCCTAGGCTTCCTCGACAACATGAGGCTAATCAAGAATCCTCTGATTTTTTCTTCACGGATCATTTGCAAGAGATGGCCCGGTGCCGCTTTCAAGTACGGGAAGTAATTAATTGTGGGCATGACAAGCCGCTTTGCACTTCCAAGTCTTCAAATGATAACTCCCAAAATATGCTTGGTAGCTCCCTTCATTGCTACTTGCACAGGCACCTGATCTATCAACAAGCCAAATTGTTTATCAACTAAAGGGGAGAGACTTTCTGCCCCATTTCGGAGCTGTGACCTTCACAGTTGTCAGCTGTTTCCTCGAGGTTTTCTACATCTGAACTGACACCCTTCGTGTAGCTGTCATTTCCCGCGTTAACGTCCGGGCTTTTGTTTGTTAGGTTGAAAGGGTGTCGAGTCGAGCCTGTCACTTTTTCGAAGTGGGCGAATCTCTGGCATCAAAACTTCACCATTCTCCAGCTTTGGTGCAACACCACAACAAGTTACACAACCCAAGGTACCGCAGGTTGCTCAGGCTGACCAACTTCTCACCCTTCAATTGTGGTTAGCCAAGGGCGGGGTTCGTTTCAGGCGAATGTGATTTTGATACATTCACCATTCCTCCAATTGGAGATCGAAAATCTCTGAACACCACTTGCAGCATTCGCCAACTGACCGAAGATGCGTGCGAGAACGCTGAACGCTGAAGGTGTAGGAAAAAATCAGAAAAACCCGGAAAGCAAGAGCAGTGGAAGGCGGATAGGTCAAGAAACCAAAACAGCACAAGAAGAAACAACATCAAAGGAACCGGACAAAACCATGGAAAAACACCATAGGAAAGGCCCAAGTACCAAGTACCACCATCCATCTGAGAGATGTCCTACCTTCCCAGCCATGACTACCACGCGCCTGAAAGCAGGAACGGCCCACCTGGGAACGGTGCGCGGCTTCGGTATCTCACCCAGTTGGGCCGGCAACCTGGAGCAACCAACAACCGTCACAGGAGGAAGGTTTCAGGTTATTCTTATTTGGCTATGGGTCAAGCAGTTAACCAACCAATTTCATGGGGGATAATGACCAGCAATCATAGGGAAAACAATGGTTAATGATGGGGGAACCAGGGGGACTAAGGGTGAACTGACCCACAGCCATTTTGGCCAGCTGTTGTCTTATAAAACGCATTTGTCTTTTTAGCAGGTTCAGGTTGGTCTGTTTCACATGGCACCTGGGAGAGTTCAATGATTAGCCCTGTGGCTATGGGTGAATACCCTGGTAACCTAGCAACATCCCCTAAATGGCCCATCCAGTCTTTGCTAGACAAATGTTCACCGATTCACCAGGTAGCCATTTTTGGGATAGAAAAAAACACCAGGTATCCAATGATGTTCACCTTCTGCAGCCATTTTTGGGATAGAAAATGTTGACCCACGACCAAGTACTGCTAGGACTTAGCAGGATCTCCACGTCCCAACCAGTGCTTCAGACACTGGTTAATGATCGTTATATAGCTGGCTGGTGGTTTCAAGATGATCTTGATTTTCAACCATACCTATCTGTCTATCTATCTATCTATCTGTCTGTCTGTCTGTCTGTCTGTCTATCTAATCTCTTCTCCGTCTAGCTGATCTGAATGTAATTCATCCATCTGTCTATAGATAAGCTCTAGACACATAGCATACAAATATGTGTACATAAATACACATAGAGGTACGTATGAACGAATATCATAGGTATATGCTTCTATGTGCATACATCTGGGATGCAATGAACATATTTATATACATATATCTGCATATACACACACATATATATATATATATATTTGTCCACATTTCAGATGCATGTTTGTGTATACTATTTACATAAATCTGCATATATACATATATCTGCATACGTGTGCAGAGATAGGTATACGTGTTACTGTTCATGATATGATGGGGTATCTTATGCCCCCATATGACACAACATGACATGATATGCGAAAACCAGCATGTATGGCACCACCCAACAAGCAACCTTCATTGCGTATCTTCGAAATCACCCTTCTACCATAGTCGTGACAATACAGCGCTGTGGAGGATGAGAACTTTGAATGCATTCAGAGAAGCACATCTTTTGATCGGCTCATCGGATGGCAAGAAGTCGCATTAATGCAAATAATGCGAAATCACCTACTCAGGCTCAGGGTATACAAATGCTTTATAACCTATACGGCCTATACGCATTTATGTGGCAGTGGGTCAGTTCACCCTGTACCCCTGGTTCCCCTATCATGAACTGTTGTTTCCCCTTTAAAATGGTTGGCTATCATCCCCCATGAAATTGCTGGTTAACTGCTTGACCCATAGCCATGTCAAGTTTTCTTAACATGACTCGGTCGCCTGGTCCCTCATTCCCCAACATGGGGCCCCGTGGTTTGTACCCCCGGGGGATCCGACCACGGGTGGATCCTGATCTCCATTGGCAGGTCCTGACGTGGCGATGGCCTATGGTTTCCAAACCATGGTTGGTTGAGGTTCCGCTGATGGCTAACAGTAGGATTCATGAAATGGGTGTTTCTCAAAATAGGGGTACCCCCCAATCATCCTTTGATAGTCATTTATAGTAGTAAACCAACCATTTTTGGGGGTCCCCTATTTTGAGAAACTACCAAATGGTTCATGGATGGTTACGTTTACGGTAGTTGATGGTAAGTTGCTGGTTAGTTTGTGGTTGGTGGATGGGTAGTTGATGATTAGTCGATGATTAATTGACGTTTTTTCTGATGCTTGACGTTAGGGGATGAGAACCAACAATAGCAGGGAAGGCATCAATTGATGACGGTCAAGTTTAATGGTTGACCAGCCGTAGCGGGTAAAGATCACCAAACAAGACGTACCTTGGAGCCCTCTTTGGAAGTCAACCCCAAAAATAGGGGATTTGCCTCTAAAACTGTCATAGCATTGGATGGTTATTACCATCACTGCTACGAACGGTAACAGCTAGTTGTCACTGGTGATTACTAGTCACTAGCTTATTCGGAATTCGCCACCGGTCAACCTGCTCCTTTTGGTTCTCGCTATCTATTCACCACCATTTCAGCCTTCAGCAATACTAGTAATAGCTATTAACCACTATGAACTCCTACTTATTACCGTAAGCAGCGAGTTTGTTGAAGCTATTCACCACCATTAGACAACTACCATTTGGTGCACCATCGATGATAGGCTAACGACCAGGAGCGGTACCAGCCGTGAAGGCGGGCTGCAACAGTTAACCAACGAGTTTTTTGGAAGTTGAACTGTGTGAAAAGTGACATTTACAATGTGTGAAATTAGAATGGTAAAAACTATGCCAAACTGTTCCAATGATTTAGAATGCTTGAAGCGTTAAACGCTTTTGCTTACTTGAAAGAATGAGCTTGTTGTTAGCTATGTTGGAATGGTGATATCAGTTTTGTAGGCATTCTTTGCTGGATTGATTTCCAGCTGGCTTACTACTACCATGGATCGAACTATACTATTTGTGGATATTTAAAGCTGTTTATCATCGCCATGATCCCCCATTCACCATGGTCAGTTGTGAGTGATTTCGACACACTGAGTTTCAGCAGCAGCAACTGAAGACATGCAAGACATATGATAGACCAAGCACGTTTAAAGGGTTCCATCCGTGAGCCAACTTTGGCCTGCCTCCACGCAATCCTCCATGGGTTTTCCTCTTTGTCCCAACCATCATTTAACAATCTATATAGTTGTTGCTGATTTTGCCCAGAATTTCTCACAAAGGATTTGGGCTCCTATTTGTTGTCGAGTCATTCCCCATATTGTGGGTTCTATGCAGTACCTGGTACTAATCTTGATTCCATCCGCAAACGCAAGCGCTTCTTACTTCAAATCTCAACCGATGGTTCACGGAATAAAATAATTGGTGCGTCCCCTCAGGTCTGTGGTGATTCCCCATTTGGAACAATCAATTAACCATGATGAAGCAGGAAGGTGCTGCTCCACACGATGATAATCATCAACAATCAAATTACCCATGAATGCTCCATCAATGAACATGATTTCTGCAACAGTCAATAATCATTGATGACCATCAAATCCACCCTCAAATCATCCAATTCACCATTGGAGTCCCAACATGTGCCAACCCTCCGGTTGACCCTCCAATTCACCATCCAACTTCCCTAAACTCTAGAAAATCATCATCAACCAATATCATCCCCTAAAGAAAATCATCATCAACCTATATCATCCCCAAGCTTCTTAACTACTATGGCATCACCATGGTCCCCCATGGTTCACCACCGCTGCTGGATCCGGCCCCACCGTCACCGCGCCTGCGCTGCGTCCGCTCTTGGGCCAGGTGCGGCGACTGTGCCGGGGCCCAGCGACACGGGGACCCCCATGGCCCCGGCCCTGGGATGGTTGGGAGTCCAAGTGGAAGGTTGGATAAGCCTGGATAAGGTTGGTTAGATAAGGTTGGCTTAGATAAGCCTTAGTACAGCTTGTGGCGACTTGGATGGTTTGGAGTGGTTAGATGGATGGTTGGTTGGCGAGTGGATGGTTGTTGCCGAACAGTCGCCTACCATGGCGAAGGATGGCTGATTTGATGGTCAACAAAGATAATTCTTGGTGAATGGTTTGGCTGGTGTGACTGGTATGGTTAATAATCAATGATGATGGCAAATACCGGTTGCTCGAGCTCGAACGGTTCTTAATAGACATCTTTGGTTGATGTGATGGCTGGGAATGGTAAATTCATGGTGTATGAGGGTAATCTTTGGTTGATGTGATCGTCAATACTGATTACTACTCCTGAATTCAATTGTGTTTGAGCATCATGGCTGATCATTATCACTAATATGGCAAAGAATGGTAAACATGCTGGTTGGTATATGGGCAATCATGCTCAGCTTTGTCGTAGAATGCCCAGGGATGAGCGGTGATGCTTCAGTGCTTAGTCCCACGGCGGTCCCGGTGAACCATGGTTTCCCAACAGCTGGCACGGTCCGCCTAGGATGTATGCAAACACCACGACTGGCCTGGGATGGCTGCACTTCCGGGTCTCAAACCCCAACATATTGAAAGGCCTAAACTGTTCCTGGCTAGAAATGCGTGGTTAGTAAGCCATTGCTAGTGGCTGGGGCCATTACAAATGGTTGATGATGATGGTGATGTTGATGGTTGATGGTTGATGGTTGGTGGATAGTCACTTGGTCCTTCTTGGACCATTTCGTCATGAGTTGTTCGTCGACAATCTTGGTCACTGGCCTGATCAATACGGGCTCAGTGATCCAATTACGAGCCATTGCTTAGTTCAAAGTGGCTTGAACCCACTTAGGAGTTTCATAGATAGATATCTAATCCTATAAAAACATGTATACGTATCTGATATATATATATATACATATGCACATCGCAGAACAACATGGGATAGCAAGTTGCGACGACCAAAGTGACCTCCAGGGAACCATCAGATTTGGATGGTCTTTGTGACCCTGAGCTCAGCGTCAAGTATCTCAAGCAGTGGCCTTTCGTGTTCAATTAGCAAGTGATAAGCCGTTGAGTATTCAATTACAATAAGGTGTCAAGTATATCAAGTATCTCAATGTAGCATCAAGTATTCAATAAGTCAGCTGTTGACTTCAAAGTCAACCATTGAACACCACCCCAGCGTGGTCAAAGATGATTGAAGGGTGGGCACTCATTAAAGATGGCTAGATCTTCCAGCTGCCTTACGGTCTGACTTCCCGACGCTTCAATTGGAGATAGAACAATAGAAATAGACTCACCAAAGATGGCTGCATCCTGAATTGGAAATTTAATTGTTGATTTTGAACAAGATAAAACAAAGAAATCCAACGAACAAATTCTTGCGACGCTGTGACCCAGAAATCTCCCTCAATTGTAAGGCACCTTCTGAGCAGCCGAGCTGTGAGATTCCATGCCCCTAACATCTGTGTGCGGAGGCTTGGTTCCCTGAGATATCAACCATAGCAAATAGCCCTATCAAATAGCTTATAACCCCATACGATCATGCTTAGCTACCAGTTCCTGACCATGCTGAATAGCCCTACCAGTTGCAACCACGGCTAGTTGCCAGTCCCTCACCATGCTAAACAGCCCTACTCTTCCGGGGTTCACCGGGCCCCCCGTAACGGGCCGAGCCCGGGCCCTGTTCGGTCCAGCGGCATGGATCAACTCCACCGGTGGCGTCGCTCCGATGGCTCTCAGATCCACGTGCCGCTGCTCGAAGCTGCCAGGATCGTAGCAAGGATCGTCACCAGCGTCGCTGCCGAAGAGGGACTCGGTACCTGAGGGAAGCGGTTGCAAATGACTAGCTATGAATTATTTGCATATAACTAGCTATTGGTTATTGGATATTGACTATATTGGTTGTTGACTAGATGATACTTATAGACTGACTAGTTGTTGATTAAATAGTTATTTGATACTAACTAATATCTAGTTGATGACTAGATATCAAATAATTAGAGATATCCTAATCCTAAACTAGTTGTTTGATGCAAACTAACTATAACACTAGCTATGAGTTAATTGCATCTGACTAGCAATTTGACTATTGATCATTGACTATATTGGATATTATGAAACTAACTATATTGGTTTATTTGACTAGCTATTTATTGACTAAATCCTTTAGTTAGAGATATCCGTTTAACTAGTTATTTGATGCTAATTAACTATAATCAGTCAGTTGACTAGATTGGTTGTTGACTAGATAATATGTACACACTAAGTAGTTGTTGACTAGATTGGTTATTGACTAGATAATCTGTACACACAAAGGAGTTGTTGGACTAGATTGGTTATTGACTAGACAATATTTCTAGACTAGCTAGTTGATTCACTACAATTAGTTGTTGGCAAGATAACTAGTTATTGACATTTATTGACTGCATAGTTGTTGACATAATCGAGTTAACTCAGTTGTTGACTATATTATAGTCTAGATACATATCTATTGACTGCAACGATACCATTAAATCAATAAATCAGCGGCAAAAACGTTGCAATATGAGTTCACCTGCACCCATGACAGGAAGGTGATCTGGAGAAGGCACGTATGGATTGCATGTATGCAGCAGAATGAAAATACATAGATGTACAAGTATACGTGTACGTATGTCTGCATGTGTGCCACGTGTACTATTTTGGTTTGTGTGTGCGTGCTGTATGCATATGTGTGTATGTGTGTATCCGTCACCTACATGGGAGACAGGCAGCAGGCCAGCTTGGCAAGCAACCAACCCAACATTCTAGAGATTCTAGGAACGTATATAGCATAGTGGAATGGACCTACCGAACAAAGAATCAAACAAGCAGCCACTCAATCAAATACTGTACATACCAACCCTTGACAGATGGGGCGACTTAAATGGTTGAGGCTTCAGTGCGTTGCTGTTTAAACATAATACAAGTTCAAATTAATCAAATCGAAGGCATACGGCGTACTGGGAATGATGAAGGATCATAACAAAATGTGCTTAAACAAATCCTAGAAATCAGAAAGCACAAAGAATGAAAATTGAATCAGATTACCGATATCACCGCTAAGTAATTTTTTCGGTTTGTGCAAAGTTGCAGACAGACCCATTGTGCACTTTAATCTAAGTTCAATGCGAAACTTCAGCCACGTGGGTTTTGAGCTTTGAACGTCTTGGGAGGTATTTCCATCAACTTGTTGCAGCACTCTGAAGTTTACACGTTCTGTTATTTCATTGTGTTTAGTTTGACATTGAGTGCAAATCATCAATGCACCCAACCAACGATGAAAGGTTGCCCAATGCATCCACGCTTCACTTCGTACTCATAATGCTTTTTTCGGAGCATGCCGAGCGAACAACTTGTCAATGATAGGGAGAGGACAACCAATCAACTGCAGCTGTTCAAGGGATGCAGAAATCAATCCCCCAAAAGGGCATAGGAATTTCATAGAGCAGCTCCAAAGTCCAGGAGTTGACCAGGCATTCCGGATATCAAAACCCTCCAGAACCTGATGAAACTCAGCTGTTTGACTGGCAACTCACATTCCAAGTGGTACCTCCAAGTTGATACCAGTGCAACTGCCATGGATGGTTCTGTAGTGGGAGCTGGCGAGATCTTACAAGCAAATGGCCAGATAGGATCATGTTGGTTGTCAAATATTTGGAGAATTGCAGATGGCTTTAAGAACCAACCAATCTGACCATGGAGCCCTGGCACTCTGTAGCATACAAGGTGAACCCAAACCCCAATTCGGCCATCCTGTCAGAGTGCATCCACCTTTGGGGTGGCCAAGGACACTCATGCCATCCAGAATTTACTATTTCTAGCACTACAACCATCCACTCAGATCAAGCAGCTGACAGCAGTTTTCAGGTGCTCCAACGGCGTGACCGGAACGATCAGGCACAGAACCCCAAGATCTTTGGCAACAGTGAGAGTTGTTTCAATGGGTTTGCCAAAATCTAGTTGGAAACTCATGGAAAGCCCTATGATCGATATTTAAAACCAGGTTTTCCAAGGCTTTTCCCAGCCAGCAGGGAGGGCACCACTCCCTTGAGGCGTCTCAGCATCCTGCGCACACGGATCGGCGTACGCCCAAAGTCGCGGGAAATCCCATAAGGTGGGTGAACTTACCCGTAGAACCATGGTTAGTAGCTAGTAGCCATGGTGAGTAGATTCAGTAGCCATGGTTAGTAGATTTAGTAGCCTATAACTTATAGCCCGTAGGTAACTTGTAGTCCTTGGCCTTTGACCATGGTCAGTAGCCAGTTCGTGAGTGGGCGTGCACATCAAAGTATGCAGACTATGGAACGCAAATCTCGGCCCAAGGCTGTCACGCTGTAAGGTTTGGACCTGCAAAAGTTGGACATGAGCAATAAACACATGATATCCCCACCTTTTCCTCCCGACGTTTGCCTGGCCTCTTAAGCTGTTCGTTCCTTCTTTACTTCTCGATGTGCTCCATCTCTTTCTCCATGTGAACGGTAGAAAATCATGAATTTACTATATGGCAGTGGGTCAGTTCACCCTGTACCCCTGGCTCCCCTATCATTAACCATTGTTTTCCCTATGAAATTGTTGGTTATTAACCCCCATGAAATTGGTTGGTTAATATTGACCCATAGCCATATAAGTGCCGCGTGGCTGGGTTGCGATGCTCGCCACCACGTGCTCACCGCGCCTTCAGCGTCTCCGCTTCCGACCTGACAACCAGCTGGGATGGTTGAGGTCGAAGGTCCATGGCTTGGATTTGGCGGTCAAGGCTTTAACATGCTTTGACCAACCAACTAAGGGGGATAATAACCACCAAAAGTAAGGAAAATAGTGATTAATGCTGGCACAACAGGGTACAGCCATAGCCATCTAGCAATTTAGCATTGTGGGTTTTGCTATGTGGATTTAGCTATCTTAGGAAGGAGACACCAACAAGTTCACTTTGTTGTGGTTTTAGCATGATTAGCTGAGCTATGTTGTTGAAAGGTGCTAAGTTTTAGCATGATTTGGCTATGTTGTTTCCAAAGCTGTCAGATGGCTGGATTTTGTGAACCAAAAAACAAATCGACACTTTTTGCAGGATTTCGTCAGAATTTGGTAGACCATCTGGATGGCAAAAGGCTTCTGAGAATACCCTCCGTCGATCTAAGTCCACAGAACCTCCCAACAACAATAACTGCGGATTTGTTGCAATGGTAGCAGTCTGCATCTTCCATGTATGAAGTTTGGTGCAGTGACGTTGAAGACATGTATTGCGCACATACACAGAATACATGTATGCAGATCAGATAATCCTGCATATACAACATCGGCCACAAGTAATCTGCGTAGGCTTGCCCATGTGTTCACAAACATACAACTATATCAGTTGTGCATACCTATAGAAATTCACCCACACATTTACACACACAGACATGCAGATTCTGCCAAGCCTCCCCCGCTTCGATCTTACGGTATCCCACCCTGCCTCAGCAGCAGTTCCTCTGGTGGAAATGTTGCACGAAGTGCCTCCGGAACAAAACCACAGAAAGACAGACATTCGATGACTGGCTATGGGTCAATATTAACCAACCAATTTCATGGGGGTTAATAAGGCAAAATAATGGTTAATGATGGGGAACCAGGGGTACAGGGTTTTGACCCACAGTCGACTATTTTCCAATGAAACGAGCGGAGAGAGATCGCTGCGAATCATGACTTTGGGACTCTGAAAATATTGGCCAACTCGAGATACAATTGGTTGTATTGTGGATTGGAATCACGTGTATCAGAGACTGTCAGAAGGTTCCAAATTAGAGGATCCAATTCGAACTAAAACTTGCTGCAAGCACAAATGAGCCATAATCGTGGAACGAGCAACGGACCAAAAACAGGATGCATAAACAAGTGGCATGTAGAATATGGTAATCACTAGTACTAACCATCCGAGGCATCAGCAATAACTCTCAAATCACCACCAACCATATGTAAAGAACCCATGTACAATATATTTAATTATCAACCATGGTCAGCTAATGGATATAGTTTAACTGCGTTCAACTCTGAACTGCCTTTTGTTGCTGGTTAATCTCTAACCTTTCGCTGCCTGCAACTCCAATCAACCACCCTGCCCGTGATTCGCATCCCTTCACGGGACGTGCTCTGAGCCACAGGGAGGTGCCTTGACGGTGACACCACAGGACCCGGGCAGCCGTGCCTGTTGGAGGTCCTTCAGCAGCTCCTTGCACTGCTCCGTCACGCACCTGGGAACCATGCGCACCTGGGAACTTGATTTCATCACCATGAAAGAAACCAGGGAACCATGCGCAACCAGGTTTCACCATCAAAGTGCTTGAGGAGAATATAAGGTGATGAAATAAAGTTGATGCTCATATCAAGAAGGTAAACAGTGGTTGATGATGATATTGGATGATCCATTTTTGGAATGGTTGATAATGGTCAAATCAGGTTATCGTCAGTTTCGAACGGTTGATGGGTAACAAGTGGCTCACAGTGGCTGATGAATATTGATCTATCTTGATTCTCCAACTGCTCGGGTTTTAGATGTGATCTTGACCAATCCAAGGCTTTCATTCATTCCCATCTCAGCCACCCACTTGAAGAGCTCGGTACCCAATCGATTCACGCTGCCTGAGGGCCGAACCCGGGGGGTTCGAAGCTGGAGACTCTCTCCACGGAATCAGAACCCGGATCCCATCAGCGCCTGAATTCCAATGGGAGACCACCAACAAGAGGTTCTCCAGGCCCATTCGCTCCAATAACCTGTCCCGTCGATCCCTTCCACTTGGTCATCGGAGATGGATGGGACATGTCACATGCTGTCAATGGAGGACGTACCCCAAGGATGTTCGAAGAAAATCACTATTTTGGTTTGTAAATCACCAAATTTTGGGGCGCGCCCATTTGTGGAGACCTCTGAACACAAAATACTGCATGGCATGCTTGAGCGCCAAAGTAACAAGTGCACAGAGAGTCTAACCTAAAGGATCAAAATGTTATATCGATTGGCGCGTCCCAAGACACGCTCTCTACTGCAATTTAGTAAATGAACTAGAAGAATTAAGCCGTAGTTCGCAATGCGGACAGGACAAGGAGGAGCAAGAACTGCGTGATGTGAACCAATTACGACTACCCCGAAACGGATATAACAAGTTGAAGTTTACTAACTGATTCATCCCACTTAGTGAGCAGGCTGTTCCACGCTGCTTTTAGTTGTGGAATATCTCAACTGCTAAGCTAATGAACAAATCAGGGTTATATCATGATATCTTCTACTGATCAATGGGATCAATCAATGATAAACACTTGTATAAACACTGATGTTGGTCTATCATGTTCCTATCAACATCCACTCAACGGTTCAACCAACACATCCACTCAACGGTTCAACCGGCGCCTTACGATATCCGTCCGGTGCTCACTTGGCTGTTGCTCAAAAAACGCCAAAAATATGGATACAGCCGTGGTTGTTTGGCGTGGCTGCTTGCATGCCTGCCTGCGTGAAGCAACAACCATAAGGATATCAGCCAACAACCATACGGAACCGACAATCTTAGAGATGCAAGCAATAACTACAGAAATATAGAGAATGTAAACTCCAGTGATATGGGTGTCTCTCAAAATAGGGGTCTGACGTACCCGCAAATCATCCAGCTCATCAACCATTTACAGTCATAACCCAAGCATAACTTTGGGGGTTCCCCTATTATGAGCAACCACCATATATGCATCATACAGCTGGTATATCCCCTACTATTGTTAGTTATTACCCCCTTTTATTAACCATTAACCAGCTAGTTATGGACCATCTCCTGCTAGTTCGTATATCCTACTAGTTATTATAGTTAGTATATCCTCTTATAAACCTACCTGGTATAGTTAGTACCTACTATTTTAGTATATCCTATATATTGATGGTTTCTTAAAATACGGGACCCCCGAAATGATTAAGAATAGATGATTTACGAGGTACCCCGTCATGGCTTGAGAAACCACCAGTTGGTATACCCAGCTATATAGTTAGTATAAACCTACTATTTTAGTATATCCCCAGCTATATAGTTGGTACATCCCCAGCGAGTTCTCAACCACCACCTGCCTGGTGAACCCCCCGGTGATCCATCACCTCGCCCCGGCGGCGGCGACCCTAAGATCTTCTCGCCGGCTCCGGGATCCTCGTCGTCCTCGCTGCACACGTGCACCTGGCAACCACCGCAGCTGGAGCGCTGCAGGGACTCGGGTAGTGCTGGGTGCTGGTGGTTGAGAGGTGAATTGATGGGTGAGATGATGGGTGAGCTGGGTGGTTAATTGATGTTAATTGATGGTGAGTTGAGTGGTGAGACGATGGTGACTTGATGGTTCACTGATGGTGATCTGATGGATGAAGCTGGCTCAGAATGGCTCAAAACAGGGAATGGCAACCAGCAATGACAAGTCTCAAGTAGACATGCTGTTGTCCAGAACATGCTGTTGTCCATGGCTACGATCACCTATGAAATCCCGTGAAAGCCTAGGGCGGTGCTTGGAGGCGCTCCTCTGCACCAACTCCGCCTTGGCTCCCCAGCCTGCCCATCGAAGGGTGAAAGGATTCGACACCTGGATCCAGCCAGTGCTGCGTGACCCATCGCTGTTGGTTTCAGATCTCCACGGACTCAGACAGGTTGCCCATCCGCAACCCTTGGATACCCTCAGCTTTCATGGCATCACTTCCCAGACTCCGCCAGGGTCGGCTTCTTGGGACCCGAACGCGTGGGGCCAACTGCGGGCCGAAGAAAGGTGCTGACTCTTCTGCAAGGACTCCATGATCTCGGCGAAGCGATAGCATGGCGGGAGAGTGGGAAGCAGCTGCTTGGCCCTGCTTGGTTCATGGGGACCCAGCTGATAGGACCATGGGGCACCTGTCCAAAGCTCAACTGCTTTTGGAAACGGCATTTGTTGTGAAGTGCTTTCACTGGTTGCCTCCGTGGCTTTTTCAGGATTAAGGTCTGTCCAATATGTGCGTTGGCTCACTTGATCCTCCGCAAAATACGGCACTTAAGACCTGCAACCAGTCCTTTGCAGCCTGCAGGTGCCTCTTAGGGTTGCTAATGCCACAATTCCTATGTCTTTGGGCTACTCAATGGCCGTACCAAATCGTTTACTAATGGCAGTGAGTAAATGGCTGTAGCTTAGAATTTTGTTCTGCTGATTTTGTTCCTTGCAAATGGTTTGATGTTATATATTTGCCTCCTGGAAATCTCTTCGCTGGACCCTGATGCTCAAATCCCTTGTCTTTAATGGTTTGCAGCTCCAAAGCATGCACCATTCAACAACCATAATTGACCTACGATTGTAACCACTCTTCACCGTCAAGTGCTACCCTTTATTCGTTGTTGTCAATCATTAAAATGTCGAATAATTCCTGGTGAACGGACATTTGTGTAATGTATCTGTATAATCACCGTTGTAAACTATCCATCAAGAACAATCATTCGGTATCATTCGGTAAGATAAATAAAGGTGATTCTCACCAGGAAAATGACCAGAATTCTAAGGTGATTATAAGCATTAACAATTATCAAGAACAACCACTACAGGTAAGGTGATGATAATCATTAACCACTTAGAATAAACGAAGTTGATTGTAAGCTAATTATTTAGAATAAAAACTAACCCTTAATCATTCAGAATACGCCTTAATCATTTAGAACAACCAAAGTTGACTTTGATTATAATGACCTAAGTCAACTTAGTCAAAGTGATTCATAGTAACAACTAACCTAAGCTAGCCATGAAACGGTCGGCTACCGAAACGGCTGAGGGCACCAACTTTGGGTACCTGCTCCGGGTCCATCACGCAGCACACGTGCGCCTGGGCAATGCTGTTGACAACTTGAACTGCTTGGTGGGTGACAAGGGTTAATGATGGTTTATTGTTGGTGAATGTTGATGGGTTAATGATGGTGTATTGATGCTTATTGATGCTTATTGTTGATGATGGTTGGTGATGATTGATGATGATGGATGATGATGGATGATGTTTGATACTGTTTGATACTGTTTGATGATGGTGAATTATGACTACTGACTGTTGGTGGATGGCAATATGGCGGTCCAGATTCAAGGTGCCGAAGACTAAGGAACGACCAATGCTGGTGCACGACAGCATCGATTCCTTCGCACGGCTTCATGTCACCAGCAAGTTGGACATGGGCTCTTCAGCCTATCGCCTTATCAAGCGAAGCAAACCCCATAACGAACCCGGTGCCAGCCCGGGTTCCGCCCATCTCCACTGCAGGTCTGTGCCCAACGGGTCACCGCCCCAGCTGTCCGCCGGTGCCACCTGGAAGGTGCTGCGATTTCCATAGGTCTTCCGCTTGCCCGACGTCATGGTGCCTTGGACACCCGTGGCACGGTGCGCACAACGCGGCTCAACCGTTGGGTGAAGCCATGGTTAAGCTATGGTTAAGCCATGGTTAAGCTATGGTTAAGCTATGGTTGAGAAGGGTGATTAACATGTGAGGTTAGCTACTGAAAATCATGTCTAACATGTGCAATGCAATTGCTGAGCAAGGCAGACAGTTTGCAAAACAGGTCCGAATTGGATCAGTTAAGCCGATCGTTTGGCCAAGTATCGTCAGAATCTCTTCCAAAAGAAGTAGAAAGTTGTGTAAATAACAACAAAGCAAACTTGGTCTTTGGCACTGCGAAAACCTCGTGCATCTCATCTTGTTGGGCAGAATGACACCATGAAACCAGAGATCCCTCTCCATAAACCAGGCCACGTGAGGGAACATAAAGCATGTCGAGCAAGTCGACATACAAGACGCTATGATTTTCAAATCACAAGCGTCAATAGAATTGCTCTTCCACGTTCTAAATGTTTCTTTGATTCAACTCCATGTGGGCAAGAAAACTTGAGAGGAAACGCTTTAATCTTTTTTTCCAAAAGCTGGTAGATCTCTGGAGTTCTTGATCTGTTTCTAAGGCTCTTCGCAACGAGGCTTTAAAAATCACAACATCCCACAGGGCACTCGGTGTGCAACCAGCAGCTACCAAGGTCTAAGGAGGATAAACAGCTATGGCGTCTTGTGATGTTCGATGTCGCACCTAGGTCTGGCTCCCGCCGTGGGATCTACAACAAGGATGATGCTCGTTCCGCCGCAGTTCCAAAGAGAACTACCCCACTTTTTGTTGGCTTTACCGCTTCGCAGCCCTGGCTGATGACTTGGGGGTGTAATTTGTTGCGGTTGCCATGTTGGGGACAATCCACGAATATGAGTTTCCACTGGGGTTGATCCACCTCTGAGCCAATTTGCGGGATCCGCTTATGAGTTCTTAGCCGCGACCACACGAAGGGAAGTTCCCACCTCTACCACTGGCCGGCACCGCCGTGCCAAAGCATCAGCCAAGGCACTCATGGGCAAGGCCATGGCCGTGTCCTGGGCGGCGGGAAAGGTGAGTAGCTGATTCAGCAGTGACCGTCAGTACTTAGTTGAATCAGATCAAATGATTTACCAGTTCATAACATGTTTTGAATCATGGTGTTAACCAGTTTATAAGATTATTTCAATGTCAACCCGTGAATCATTTACTGTATAATCAGGAATGGTTTCATATTCATGCTTGACATCCTGTAGCGGTCAATCGATTCTTAACATTCTTAACCATTGGTGATTCGCCATAGTCTTTTTGGTTAAGATTGTTTGGATGGTTAAATAAATAAATTTTTCACCGGACATTTCTTTTGTTTCAAGATGTAAATGATCATCATCAACCATGGCTATACCATAGTTGTTAACAATTGCTTCAAGAGTGGTCAACAACGTTCAACACTGGTTGTCCATAGAAAATGGGGTTGCTGCAGAGAAGATCCTCTCGCAACTTCGCATCATCAACAAATGGTAATGGCCGACAAACAGCCCGCCTTCGTACTGGCAAGCCCCTCATCAAGCAGGAGACTCGTTCGGCTGAAAGCAAGTGGAACAAAAACTTATGGAAATTGTTTGGATTGGTCGTCTACATGGGTTCGTGCAGTGTATATATATGTATATATATATATATATATGTATATATATATGTATATATATATAAATTAACCGTATATGTACATTTTCTTATCCATCGATGACAAACCTTACTGCATCTCTGCCATCACGTCATCATTTGCTGGTTTTGAGGCAATCCGAATCTACAGTTTCCCAACTAAGCCTGCCCAAATGAACAAATACGGTCTTCATCTACCTGTACGTGCTCACTTCCCACAACCCAAGGGGAAGTAAACGTAAGCAACTTACGACTAATTTACATCAAACTCCTCAAATCTTTAACCTTCAAAACTCCTCAAACCTTAGAACTTCAGCCAGCTCAACCAACTGAACCGACTCAACCAGCCCCTTCAACCAGCTCCAAACCCCTCAGTCTCCGCCCTGCTTTACCAAGGTGCTGAAAGGAGATCCGGTTTCACTAAAGGTCCTGCCTCAGTACCTGCGCTGGTGGATCATGTTGCCTCTTGACATTCGATGTGCATCTTCTTTCAGTGCAATGCAATACCTAGATGTGCAAATATACATGCATATGTGTGCAATATCAAAAAGTCTACAGAAACATATGTGCATGTTACATGCATGTTGCCTGTGTGCGTGTCTGCCTTTATGCATATCCATTGTACAAAATGTATCATGCTACTCTCATGAGTGCATGCCTCTGTGCAGTAGCGCCCCGGAGCATGTGGCTGTTTTGGTGCCGCTTCCCTCAACCCATTGCTTTACCAGAAAAATACTTGGAAACCACCATACATCATGGTACACCACATTCCTTGATCTTTCCCTCTAACCAAATCCATCCAAATCCTACGATTCGCCTTTCTCGCCCGCCTACCACGCCCCGCAGTTCGGCATCCCCCCCGAGGTTCATCGCGAGCGACGCACATGAGCGTACCTCGTGCATCGTGAGCCCAAGAGCTCCATCGAAGACCACCTCAAAGTGACGCAGCGCATGGCGCTGGTCCAAGGCATTGATTCATGGCCCATGCTGGGCTGCGGTTCTGTGGTTCAACAATGGGCCATGAATGCAATGGTATGAAAAATGGTTCAAAAATGGTTCAGCAACCCATGTTTGAGGTGGTATATCAACCGCTTTGGGGATACCCCCTGATGCTGTACATGACAGGTATAGGAATTGGTTCAACAATGGTTGTCAAAATGGTTGCAGAGAAGATCCAGCAACTCTGCGAAATTGACAAATGGTGGCCAACAAGTGGTGGTTTGACAAAATGGGGAGCCCAAAAATGGGTGGAGTTTATTACTTACAATAAAAGAGTGATGTTTGATGATTCAGGGTTTCCCAATTTTGAGAAACACCCATGTGTAGATAGTGATAAGGGGTGTGTGAGGACATGCATGCTCCAAATTGGGGGCTTCCCAAAAACTTGATTTTGAGTACAAAGGGTACCATTCGAAAAATCAGCCCATAGTGCGGCCATAGACAGTTTGATGGGCTATTTGTATGGCTTATGCAGAGAGGGCACCGAGCAAATTCTGCTATCGGAATCAAAATCATACATTCCATAGCTAAATTCTATAGCTAAATTCTCGAGCTCAATCATACAATCTATATGCTATCAAATTCTATAGATGAAAATTCTGCTATTAGGATAGAGAAAAAGTCTATAGGCCAATAATTCTGATTGCAACCCATGGACTCCTGTTGCCATGGTGACCAACTACATCTACATATAGGATAGCACAAGTCTGAGTGCGGACAAATTAAGTTAAGTACTTATGGATGAAAATATGGACTATCAGGGTCAGGAGGTTGCACTGGCAATTAGAAGGAAATCATACAAGCGCAACAATCACAAGCAACAACAAAATGCAACAACCACCAACAACAGTCAACAACGAGCAACAACAAGCACAGCAGGTTGACTAAACTCAGCTCGCATCTGAGCATTGCACTATCATCTTTGAAGTTTCGCGGCCAGTCTGGCGCAACGGAGAACCCCCGCTGTGGGTTGCTCTGCCACGGTGAAAGTTCATGCTGTTTTGCCATACCAACACTCCGATTTCGCCCGAAATGGTCATCCTTCAATCCATGGGTTGACAACCATCAAACAGCCCTTACCGGGGTTCTTCAAATCGAAGCATGACGATGAATCAGAGAGAGAGAGAGAGAGTGTGTTGAAGGGGTTGTTGGCCATCATGACCACTACCACCACCACCACCACCACCACCACCACCACCACCACCACCACACTCGTCATCATTGTC
>VSDK01004543.1:64275-76015 GCA_009767595.1 Symbiodinium kawagutii | reverse complement strand
TCATCATCATCATCATCATCATCATCATCATCATCATCATCATCATCATCATCATCATCATCATCATCTTCATCGTCGTCCTCGTCGCCGTCGTCGTCGTCAACCAATAGTCTATGGTTCTTTATCATGTATTAATCATCCACTGTCTTCCTGTGGGTCTATCTATTCCTGGATTTCCGTATGGAAAGCTGGTCAACGATGACGCCCGCCTGACCGGGATATGACAAATCAGCCACTTCTTCCAGCATGAGTTTGAACAGAATCACTTCTAACCACAGCAGGGCGCCTACAAGTTTTACCACTTGGGCCCCTACAAGTGGCTCCCAAGTAATCAACTTCTAGCCAGCTTTCCCTGCGGCTCCCAAGAGCTAGGTCTGTCATAGCTGGGCGATCTCCAGCAGTGACCAGGGGGTCCCATCACTCAGGCGCCTGGAGACCACACGCACTGCTGAGTCTCCTGCGGCATGCTGACACCCCAATGGTCGGTCAGGTACCCAACACCCCGTGCTGAATCCAATGTTCACCGGAAAACTTGGAAACTGCTCACAGGCTGTTGTTTTTGGAAGCTTCTGGGTGCCCATTTTCCGATACTTCAGCAAAGTCGAATGGAATTCACAGTTGAAAATTGAGGAATCTAGGCTTTGCCTCACTATCTAGTTGAGCTCGGACCTTAGATTCACCTGGCGATCCCTACTTTGAAATTGTGTGGATGTAGCACCCACCCAAGTTGGCGAGTTCACGCTGGTGCCAATGGACACTATACCTTTCTTCTAGGCTAGTTACTTATATCCACATCTTTATAGATCTACACATCTCCACCTATCTCTTGCTACCTGCCGAACAGCCCAGCTGTCCAAACGCCTCCAGGGAACCGCTTTCAAGCACCGGAACGGCCTCACCAAGGGATGCGTGGGAAGCAAACATCGAGCGAGAATCGCATGATGATCATCATCATCATCATCATCATCATCATCATCATCATCATCATCATCATCATCATCATCATCATCATCATCATCATCATCACCATGACATCATCATCATCATCATGACATCATCATCATCATCATCATCATCATCATCATCCTCATCATCATCATCATCATCATCATCATCATGACATCATCATCATCATCATCATCATCATCATCATCATCATCATCATCATCATCATCATCATCATCATGACATCATCATCATCATGATCATCATGATCATCATCATCATCATCATCATCATCATCATCATCATCATCATCATCATCATGATCATCATAGTCATCATGATCATCATCAGCATCATCATCATGATCATCATCATCATCATCATCATCATCATCATCATGATCATCATCATCTTCATCATCATCATCATCATCATCATCATCCTGACTTGCTTCAATTGGTTATCGAACCTTATGGTTCGTTAAACGAACAATTAAGTCGGGATCAATCTGCTTATGATGCTATGGGCTATGGTTACTATTAATAATTGAGTCGACCAGATTCATCACGGTTGTGCTTGTCAAGCATCACGTTATGAGCTTCAAGTTCTGATCAATCTGGAAACTATGTCGATCATTGTGAGATCATCCATCATGGTCCCTGATCTTCTCGAAGAAAATGTTCCGTAGGCATGGCATTGAACCTACTTCCAAATGTGCAGGTCAGCCCAAGAAATGCCAAGCGTAGACCTTTCAATGGGTTCCAGGTAACAAAACCAACCATGCACCAGCAACAATTTTTTTTGTTGGCAAATTTTTGTTGGATTTTTTTTTTCAAGACCCTTTGAACAAACACTGAAGCATCCACCGCCTTCCTACTCTCCCGGAACCCCCGCAACAGGGGATCCTTTTGCAACGGTGGACCCCGAGGGTCGGCGGTAACTGCACCAGAAGTACAACGTCCGCACGCGGCCCAGGGCTGGATCACCCCAAAGGACAGCACCGCACCGTTCGGTGGGCGCGGCCGGCGCAACGGTGGGTGACGACCCGATTCGGCATCCATGGTGGGTAGTGTTGGTAGAACTTCTGTGTCGCAATCATTGAAGGGATGGTAACTGGCAGCCTACCCCAAGCAGCCATGGCCCATGCAGACCATTTGGGGGAGTGACATGAGGGGACCAGGTTGGTCCTCAAACTGGGGCCCCAGCAACCAAAGACATGGACAACAAAAGTCTGGTTTTCAAGTCTTCCATAATGATAATAATAACAATGATAATAACAACGATGATGATAAGGTGTGTTGCTAATCTGAGGAAATCATCATTTTGAACCATAATGACTATAGCCCACTGCTTGTAGTTGTCTACATGTGTACTATCTATCAACCTTGGGGCTTGGTGATTCATCGCCACCGTAGGTCAAGGCTTTCATCCACTGGGGGAGAAGTTCACCAATAATTTCATGGGAAAAACGGTTGGTGAACAATGAGAACTAATCATTTCTTTGTAGGGATAATAACCAACCATAATAGGGAAAACAATGGTTGACGATGGGGGGAAACCAGGGGTACAGAGTGCACTGACCCATGGCCATTTGGATATGGGTCTAGCCCTCATGTTGAATTGCCACAGGACCAAAGCCTAAAGTACTTTTTCGTCGACGTTTGATTTTAGCTTGTAGCAACAATCAGTGATAATTATCTATCCTCCACTATTGACCCCATCCTGTACCCTGATTAACCTCTATATGTCAATCAGATTATTATCAAGCAACCGAGAATTATTTGCACTCATTAACTACTAGCTGTCCGATCACTCACCATCACTGACCATCATTGAGCATCATTGAGCATCATTAACCATCATCTTCAAGCTTCTCCTGTCATCCCCCCGTCCGCGCTGCGCACACATGGTGCCCGGGAACAGCACCAAGCGCCGTTCCGATGAAACTGGTATCCCGTCACAGACAAGGTGACGGTATCTGCTATCATGCAACACCACTTGAGCATCCAACATGACAAGTCTTTGACAATCTCAGTAGAGGATGGTTCCAGCTACCATGACACTAGGTAACCAACCCGAGTTACAAGCTGGTAGAAACCAGCTGGTTACCGTGTCGTGGCAACGACATGAAACAGTGCTCAGCGGAGGTGAGGCTGTGACCAGTGACAAAACAATGTGCATGGATCATATGTTGCGACATATCCCCGATGAAAAAACGAGCAACAGGTGCTCTTTGGTCCAGTGAATGTATCAAAACACAGGGATTCTGAGCATTTCTTGACCGAACCTTTGCTCAATGATCTTCCAACCTTCCTTGATCTGCAATGGATTGATCGGTCCAATGTCCCTGGCCACTGCTTCAAGCTCACTTCTTGTAGTTGTCGGAGATCATGTTGGCTTTGATCACTGTCCAAACCTTCAAATATGCATTTTTCACCTCGGTCCGTGTGGTGCGACATGCTTCGGAACTTGCAACTATGAATGTAAAATAGAACAATTTACTCTTAGAACTAGCCAAATGATGCAGGAAATATATAGCTACCATTATAGCTACTATATATATATATATTTATTTATTTACTAGTTCAAGTGTCTAGGATGCCGGTTGCTTGAGTTACTTCCCGGGCTGGCACCCGGCACCTGGATGTTCATATTCTCTCCGTGGGCAAACTGGTGCTACCCCCCCCCATACCACCAGCATTTCCCCAAACAAGACGCCATAATCTTTGGTTTGGGAGGCCCAACAAGGAGGATAGACCCCATTCTCCATGCTTTGTACTTGAATTGCTGTTACAAGTGTTATTGATGATGTTCCAATTGCTATAACTGTTGGTTATATTCTTCAAGATGAATGCTGGTTTCTCAATCGTCAGCCATTCATGTTCCATTGATAAATTCCAAGCAGCAAACATCATTCTTACTGCTCATAATTGCTATAAACATCAATGCTGGGTGATATCATTGATGGTGCTTCACAATGAGATAGCCAGTAACCATCAAAAATTGTGCCTACATCAATTGTTCATAAGACAATAATTTCTGAACCTGATACATTGATTAAGCCGATTATAGCAAAAACCATGTACATTCCAATACCAATATATCAAGTTCTTCAAAATATCAATTCCAATAGACGAACTTCCTATAGATACCATCAATAGATACCAATGATATAAATTCCAACACAAATTGGCTTTCAACTACTATACTATTTCTATACTGTTAAATATCAACTATTGGAATTATACCATCAAATAGTTAATTGAATGAAATTATTGCAAGATACTATCACTATTGAATGGAATAATTTACTATCAATTACAAGTACTATATCTAATTTATATATATATATATATGTATCTTGATATGACTATATGATATACACTCTGGTATGTCATTAAATTGTATAATTTCCGTGGGAATTCCAATAGAAATTCCACTTTTTCACTGGCAAATTAACTCCTCAAAGGCTTTGGACACCTGCGGCCATGCGCTTGCGCAAGGCACAGGCTCCGTGAAGTGACGCCCCAGGGAGACTTCCAGGGTCGCAATCAAGGCCTGTCCCACCACATCCTGGCTGCGGACGCGGCTCACAGCTGTAGATCACAACGCCGTTGGAATTAACGAATAGTAACTGATACTAGAAGAGTCCCACTCCAGCGAATAGTTGGACTTAACCAATAGTATCAGTAGGAACTGGTAGTAGGAACTGACAGTTGGACTTAACTGATCCAACAGTTTGGTAGTAGGAACTGGTTAAGTCCAACTGCTAGTAGAGAGTCCTAATCCCAATAGTAGGAACTGATAGTAGGAACTAATAGTAGTAGGTCAACAATAGTAGGAACTTAAGTAGAAACTAATCCTAATAGTTAGGAACTGATAGTAGGAACTAATAGTAGTAGTAACTAGTAGTAGTATCCAATAGTAGAAACCAGTAGTGCCTGATGATGTTCGTCTAAAAATGCTAATAGTAATAGGAGTTGTGGTCACTATAGATGTTCACATACCATGGATTAACAATGGGAGGAACCACTGGTCAATCTAAGATGAAGAACGGTAGGTTGAAATTGGAATTGTGACAATAGGACTAGCAAACACTTTGCTAATGGCAGAAAATCTGCGCGTGTGTATCCCAAAAGAATTGTCACGGTCGAATTCACTTTGAAATGATCATGTTTCGGTGGCAACTGCGAGAATCATCATTGATGGACCCCTATGAGGTCCCTGCAACTGATGCCCACCAGTGAATTGCCTGATAAGGAGGTCCACAATTTCGCCACCAGGAACTGTCTGTGCTGATTCACATGAGGCTGCAGCATGACATATGACAGCTCTCATGCCTGATAGGAGGTTCAAAGAGCTATTGTATCCATTAAGTTTCATCCGCCCAATACGCTGATATGATCATTGGCTATCATCCCCATTCGTGGTTGTCTTGATGTGGTTGCTAACCACAGAACTTGTCATTTCTTTCCAGTAGATTATACAGAAATTCTGTTGGCCCTGATTCTGGGTCCTGGCCACTAGGAGAGTGCTGCTGCCAGCCCTGATCAGCAGATCTCCCAAGCCCTCCACTCGACCCAAGGTGACAAGAACCAACCTGTTGAGGTGACAACCCCACCTGCCACCTGCCGCCCAGGCACATAGTGAGCGGGCTGCACTCCATAGCCCACATGCTTCAAACCCAAGCCCTGCAGCACTGGCACCTCAGCTGTGGAGTGTCAAAGGTCTACACGAAAAACAGCATGGAAAAGAACTGCCGAACAAACTACAGTAAAAATTGCTTTTATTGTTGGCCATCTGGGTGCGCACCGCAAGCTAGTTGTCCAAACTAGAACTCTAGTGACTGGTCAAAAGCAGTTCTTTATTCTTCGAAGTGCGCGTATTCTTCAGTCTTGCGTAATCGAAATGAACTCACTGGAGTGCAAATCTCAGTGAGTTTTGGCTGTCACTCTATCCACCATACATGGGAGTGTTGCTCCTAAAAGGACCACACTGTTGGTAGGCCATTAGTTGTACGTCCACTCTATTGGAAAAGCCATTTGAGACTTGCTTTGTTTCGAGACCCTCCCAAATCAATCTGTGCTCTTCAATGTGTTGAAATGACTCTTTGCTGGAGCGTACGGACAAACAGCAGCAAAGTCATTTCAGATACGACTCCCTGAAACAGTCCAGCATGAAAGACGTGAATTGTTAAGCCATCATTATGATGTGGCAACCTGCTATTACGGCGCTTGAAAATGTGATAGTAGCGATGTGCCAATGGCACACGGCACAGGGCAATTCTCAATTACCACGTCTGATTCTGGGAGGGTAGACCTTGGATTGATTCTCCAAGCCTGAGGTTGGATGGAGCATGAAAGTCCAACCGCTATCATTTGTGGATTGTGTGCAATCAAACAGGCACAGTTCATTCTCATCAAGTACGATTTGCCTCGAAGTATGCCTGACATTCTTCAACCATCTACTCATATATTATATATGTGTTGGTCATTGGTCTATGAGAGCAACCAAAAGGAAACAGATGTACCGGTGAGCAGACAGGGGTTCTCGTTTCATGGTTTTCAGCTCTACAACTACGCAAGTGCTTCGTCTTGACTATATAGTTCATCACTGTAGATCCGGCATCAAGTCAAATACTCCAAATTTCCTGCTCAATCGCAACTAATAAGCATGTGTCAACCAGCATTTGAACATCAAACAACCAACCTCTACCGTTGTAGCACGTGCCATGCCACTAAGGTGTCGAGGTCCTTCAGGAGCGACACCGCGGTGGCCACGGTCTCCACTACCTTCAAAACGTGCACCTGCCGCGGCCCGCGTGCAGAGGCACCTGGTTAAGCTGACCAAAATGAATCGTTTTTACCCCTTCTCAAGCGTAATCAATCCAAGTTGGTTGGTTGGTTGGCTGGTTGGTTGGTTGGTTGGTTGGTCAGTTGGTTAGCTGGTTGCTTGTCCCCTTGGTGAGCAACATAAGAAAAACTACCAATCTAAGCCCCCTTGTTGTCAATAAAATTACCTATTAACCCCCCTTGTTGTCATACTAAGTTCCATTCAGCATCCCAAGTTGTTGCGACCGTTACTTCCAGCGACCACCAGCTCCGGCCTCCAGAGCGCTTCCAGGGCGCCACATGTTGGCATCACAATTGGCCAAGGGAAACAACTTCAAGGCTTCCGGCGCAATCCTTCACTTGCAGGTGGCTGGTTGCAGGCGCAGAGCCGGTGATTTAGATGGTTGGTGAGGTGGTTGGGTGGGTGGGTGGTCGGGTGGTTGGTTGGTTGGTTGGCTGGGTGGGTGGTGGTTGGCTGGTTGGTTGGTGAGGTGGTTGGCTGGCAATCCTATGGCCAGATTTAAGTATTGATGCGAATTTAGTAGATATGTTTCTTGAAAAATCTCGTCAGTGATCATGTTTGGTAACTGGTCCAGTAATGATTTATCACATTCCATGCTTCCATGGCTGCTATGTTTGGTGATGCCAACTGGAATTTCATTTTCCTTGAGTGGCCCACAGTTGAGACCCCAATCCACAAAATCTCGCACCAGTTGAAACCCCACCAAATAAAATGTTGCACCTCCAGCCCCTGCCGCTGCCAAGTCTCTTGAAAATGTTCATAAAAAGGAGTCGCCCAATAGTGTTGGAGCCCAACATGGCTACTCGCGCGAAGGTTTGCTGGACCAACTCGATATCTCTCTCATCAATCGGAGCATTCACCTGAGTGCTAGGCTCAGTCAACAGAGACCATCGAAAGGCCCATAGCGTTCGCTTGTCAAATCATCGTAATACAACAGCTTGTTGAATTTCTTGTGTTAACAACAATCTCCAGCACAAACAAAACAACAAGCAAGAACAACAAAGCGGACCAGGGAGGACTCGAATCCCCGGAAGTTGCTGTCAAAGCCCTTGGCTAAGACGCAAGAGCCACACCCATTGGGCAACTGGTCCTGCCTCCTTTCTTTTGTGTGTAAATCCTTGTGTGTTCCTGCTCAGGTTGCTGCTTTCTACTGCTACAACCAGGTGTTGCTGAAGCTTATGATATTGCAGGCGGGAAGTCGCTTTGAGGCTGACCGAGGGGATTCTTTATAGGAGAAGCATCAAAAGAAAAAAAAACAGCAGCAGACGATACCCAGGGATCGTTTCAAGTGAACTCTGTCTCAGACCCGCGTGAGTTTCCAAGTCATACCCAACATAATCATCCCAGTTTACTTTAACCACATGAGGTTCTGAAGTGGTAAAGAATTCGGTTCACTTCAGAAGAGTCTTCAAAAACGTACAGAAACCTCCCTCACAGTAAGTATTCAATGAGACGTATTTCCATGATGGATTGTGATAACATGGGTGTTAATGGTGCTTTCATGGTGGTTGTGAGGAAGTCTGATCCCCCAGAATGATCATACCTCCATTAGCTCACTCTAACAGGCTAGCGCTTCTGGCCCAGCATCATCCACGGCTGGGCTCTTCAAATCCACACTCAGTGGCGCTGGATGGTTCACGCCCACCGCAGCCATGGCGGTCGCCACGAGGCGGTATATCCGTATGGAGTTGATGGCACCAGCAGCAAGCAGATGTCATTTCAACGTAGGCAATGTACATAGAAACAGCTACTGACGGCTACCATCCTTATCTGAGGGTCACGATCCTTAGATGGTGATGCTTGGTCTGATCATAGGCAGGACGATGCGATGTTTGAGGTGTAGACATATTTGCCATCTTGGCTTTCACCTGACCTTCCTGGCCCTTAGAAACTTCAAAGCAAGAACGCGGCAAATGCAGCATGGTCAAAGTACACCCGGCTGTGGTCATCCTATGGTTGTTTTATTTCTATGAATGCTTCAGATCAGGATGATTTGAGAGGTCCCCTATTTTCAGAAACCACCATTTGAAAGGATGTTCAATTATCGGAACGTTGTGAACATGTAATGCTCATGTCAAGATATTAGTCAAAATGAATCTTGCTTTCCAACACTGCTCAAGGGGCCCCGTACCCCTGGCTGCTCACATCCCAAACATGACCAGTTACCAGTCGAACTGTTGGGATGGGTTCACTACTACCCATAGGCCCATAGCCTTTAGATGCTTGATATTAACCTTTACCATCCTATCCCCATATCACACCAGTCCACAAACGGAACACCACATCCACAAACGTCGTGCTTGGCAGCTGCCCTATTGCCTGAAAAACCATCTGAGACCCCTGGCCCGCTGCAATTCGCTCAGCAATTCAGGGCTCCATTCCTCTTGCCTGGCGAGATTGAACCAATCGCTGTAAACATGCTGAGCGACAAATTTCTAAGCATATGATGGTTTCTCAAAATCAGGGACCCCAAATTTTGGGGGGTCATTCTTTACATAAATATTGATCTTAATCTCGATGAACGATCAATTTTTTGGATTTTCGAAAACAAACGAAGACTTGTCCAGCTATGAATCACAGGATGATGGTGGAAGCATGACAATCTGATTAGAAAACTAGTAACTAGTTGGCTGATGGATGTTGAACCATTTGGCTGAATTATTTCTACAATAAACCGACGAACCGCTTGAATCAGTAGATGTCTGTCACAGATTATGAACCTGCAACTCATGTCTAGTAATTAACTATAGTCATTAGCTCACACAAATACCTCGAGCACCATATCCGGGTGCACATCCCACTTTCAGGAATCTTCTGACCGATTCCCATCTCTTGTCATGCATGTGTGCCCTGCTCATCTTGGGGATGAAGGAAATTGAGGTGAGAAAAGATTGCGTTGCATATCACTTGGGTTTTATCACAGAGTTTGGAACAATACCAAAGAATGGGAGATCGGAATTGGTAAACCACCCCGGAGTTTACTTTTAATTGCTGGTGATTTATCCCAAACGTGGATGATCTAGAAATATGGATCTAACATTGACAAAAAATGGGTGGTCTTGAACTGTTGCAACAAAGGTATCAAGGGTGCAGGGTTCTGACGACGCAGATCCACCCAAGCTTGTGGAACCGCTGAGAACCCCTGCAGGGACAAGCTAACATCCATCACGGGCTGCTGGTCTTCAGCAGCCCTTGTCCAAAGAAAACGGCCGCTTGGGTGTTTGCTTATTCGCTCTCTATGTCGGTGCCAGTGACACAACACTCAACCAGCCATCTGGTTCAGAACCTCGTGATTCTTGTGCTGAAGCATTGGGTCTTCCTGGTTTCGTCTTTCTGGATGACTATACCTTGTGGTACCCATCTAGAAACGCTATGGTGGCCCAAGAATCGCAAGTCATTGAAGCTGTGCTATTTACCTGCAAGACATCAACCCATGTATCAACCCACCAATTTTCTGGATCTTTGACACTGCCCATGTCTTCCTGTAGCCTCCATGATCCCAAAAAGAACTGTGCGCGGCGATAGCGAAGCATATAACCCTGGACCAGTTCTCATAGAGTGGAGCTCCGTTTCTTGCAAATGAGTCTCGCATCACTGGGTAACATATCCTGACATCAAAGTGAGGACCACAACCACGCCCTGACCACTCAAGTTGCTCCCAAGATAAATACTCCCCCTCAAAAATAGGTTCTGGTTTCGCTGTCAAATGAAACTGACTCATGTCATCTTGCAGGATACTGACACACCCTGCACAAATGAGTTCTAAACCAACAAAATTCGGGCTGACAGGTTTCGACCCATTTCGACCCACTGCTTGCAGTTTTCTGTCGTTGAAGGAGATTTCCACTGCCTCAAAAAGACCACTACCACAGGAAAAGGTGTCATTGAAGAGGGGTTAGCAGGCCACAACCGTGATTTGGGGGCTTCTTGAACACCCATTTCTGTGGCCAGTTCAATGAGATAGTGTTGATGCCCCTTATCAGGATATGATTCTACTCAACAAGCACGAGCGTTTTTCGTGGGAAACCGCTAGGTGTAAAGGGTGACACGAAGAGCACTTGTGTGGTCCCGTAGTTGGGTTAGCCATACCCACACCTCGTTGGTTTCGTGAGTGCTGAGATATAGGTTATTGGCCAACCCACTTCTGAGTGGAACAAGCCCCGGGGTCACCCTGGTTCTGACCCAGGCACCTACCCGAAGCCATTAAACAAAACACAAGCAGAGCATGGTGTCACGTCCTTGGAAGTCGCCACAGAGATGAAATGTACCTGGAACATGCTGCTGAAACAACTGCTGAACGCAGCCGCGAAATCGTTGCAGACTCATTCAACAACATAGCTGCTTCGATGTCGACCTCATATACCTGACCCGGATATCATACACCTGTTGGTAAATCAAGGAAAGGGTCTACAACTTTGAAGCTGTATATCAAACCAAGGAACCATCCTATGATCTGAGTTACCTATAGCAGTTCCAAGACCGGCCCCACTCCCCAATGGGTGTGGATCTACAACCCACAAATCTCTAGCGGTGTCCATCTGCCAAGTCATGGCATGTGCGCACAAGAACAAATAAGAATAGGCAGAGGTGTGTATATATGGCAGACCGGTCACTTAGACCATGCAGGATTAGGTCACTTAGACCATACGGTCACTTAGACCATACAGCGGTCACTTAGACCATAAGCACACCCGGTCACTTAGACCATAGCCCTCATTGCTCACCCTTTCGGCTGGGATGACGGGAGACCATACCACCCCCTCTGGCCACTGCATGCACGGCTGAACATATCAAATCTCCCACCCCCTCTGGCCGTTGCACGCACGACTGAACATCATATCAAATCACCCACCCCCTCTGGCCATGGCATGCACGACTGAACATATCAAATCTCCCACCCCCTCTGGCCATTGCATGCACGACTGAACATATCAAATCTCCC
>VSDK01004543.1:24469-56969 GCA_009767595.1 Symbiodinium kawagutii | reverse complement strand
AGTGTAAATGATAGAAAATCCAATAGCATATATGGAACAACTTATCCACATCATCGGCTCTCAACCGCGCCAGCGTCGTGCCTTCCCTTAACAAAAGCTACGCCAGGGCACTCAGCGTCGCCATAGGGCAGCACGGGGTCTGCATTCAGATCTTGGACCGTCCAGTCCGAGGCCTGCACATTCTTCTTCCTGAAGAGCTGGGTGATGGTAACGATTGTGGGGCGAATCACAACCACAACCACCGGGTTACTGATGGTTAATGATGGTTAATGATCGTTAATAATGGTCCTCGGGCTTTGGCGGACTGTTTGTTTGACCCCCGCACGTTGGCAGGGCCGAACACACTGAGTGAAAAGCCAAGATCTGAAATTTCATGTCAAGTGATGCTTAGTCTATGATAACTGAGTTTCAGACCTTTGGACGTGAAACTTTCTTGTGAAGTCTAAAACGTTTCTGGCGATCCTTCCACCCATCTTGGCGATCCGTCATGTCAACTTCTGGCATGTCCACTTCGAAGTCCGGTGTGCGCACTGGCACCTGCAGCTGATCAAGGTTCTGTGACGTTGTTGTCAATACCTGTGTCAAAAGTTCAGTGACCGTGTCCTGGTGAGGGAACTGGGGTCGTGGAGCAAGACCTGCACGGCCATGCTGACTTCCAAGAATCTGCGTGGATGCACAGTGTTGTCGTCGCTGTGCTGGTAACTTCCGTCGCAAGAGTTGGAAAATCTGAGATACACATCGTTCGAGGCTGAAGCTTTGAACTGTGAACGGTACCTGTGTGTCATTCAGGTCAATCTCCTTCGGGATGAAGATCTGACGTTCTGATTGATCCGCAGAGTTGATAACTATTCCTCGCTGTGCTGAAATTTTGAAACTGAGAGCCAATTCCACCCAGGAGACTCCCGGGTCACGTGGGGATGGGTCCTCTGGGGACCACTGAATCCGGCTGAACCATGCCATGACACGATGTGCATGTTGTGTGCCATAGAGGCACAGCTGCATCAGTGCTAAGTCCTCTGGGCTGAATTCAACGAGATGTGGGTGATCAATGTTCCATTGGGCTAGCTGCGCATGCTTCATAGCCCAGGTTTGGTAAGCGTCTGGCTGTTGCTGGACTGCTTGTTGGCAGCTGACAAGATCAGCTCTAGCTCGGTGCAAAGCTAACCGATAGCGAAACTGCTGTCGCAGCTTCTCTTTGTCCTCTTTGATTTGTTCAGCACTGGCTGTGGGTGGTGCAACAGTGTGGAATCTTCGCTGGGCCACCTTGGCGGCTTGGTCTGCTGCCTCGTTACCCAGTTTGTGGATTGTGAGCTCCAGTGGGTCCTCCTCAGGCTTAAAGTCATGGGCCTTGACTTTATACAATCGAACAACCCCTGACTGCAGTGAGCTCCACAGTCGACGAAGAAGGTCAAAGTTGGCTCTATTAATGAACTGCAGCATATCCAGGAGACTTCCCAGTGTCTGTGCCCAGTTGAGGACGTATTGGGAGTCCGTGTAGATGTCACATTCAGTTTCCAACTCGGTGATGGTTAAGACTGCTTGCGTTTCTGCCCTCTGAATGGTTTGGGCCCCTTGACAGTAGGCCGCTGTCAGGGTTTGAAAGGAGTCAGGGATGCGCTTGTGTTCCAGAAAGTATGCCAAATCTTGTTGGTACTCTTCAAGGGTGGATGACAGGTGGGCTACCACGGCAAAAGCAGCTCTGGCGCTCATCGGAGCATTGGGAGGGGAGCAGCTGCCATCTGTGTAACACACGAGTCGCTTGTTTTCCTCCTGAAGGTGAGACAGCTTGTCTAGCACCGTTGGGTCCAGTTCCGGGGGCTCCAAAGTGTTGGTCACCAGCCAATCAAATTGCCATGCCGGGTCTTCAAAGATGACTGGCAAGAGGAGGTGGATTGGATCCGCTTCCGACAAAAATTGAATGGCATCAGGGTGGTCGGCTCGCACATGTGAAAGGGAGGGACATTGCAAGAGGCGGTGTTCTTCACTGTCCTCCACCTGGCAAAGAGGACATTTGCCTTCACTTTCGGTGAAGTGCCGGGTCTGGGTGGCTAACATATTGGCACCCGTCAAATGGTATGACAAGATTTGCTGATCTTTTGGGTCAAACTCATTGAGAACTTGGATGGTGGAAGCTGCATTGGGCAATGGGGCATATCGAAGGCCTGGTTTGATCACCTGGGTCAACAAGGCATTGTGCAAAAACTGCTGGTGCAGGTATTTGCGAATGCTAGGCCATGGTGCCTCAAAGAGATTGAACTCCACCGCACTGTCGGTGAGGAGATGCCCTCGACGATCTACTTGCCATCCCAGTTGGGAGAGGTTATAGGCCAGTGCTCCTGCCGGTCCTCTAACTTTCAAGGGGTCACAGCTATGTTGGGCTGCAATCTCGAGGAAACAGTCTCGGGTGGCAGGGGGCAGGGAGATCATCATAACTCTACAGGCTTTGATGGAGGCTTCCAGAAGGAAAAGCTCAGGGTCAATCACATGCTCCGAAAGCAGGGCCAATGCAAGGTATGGGTTGGTGTTGCGACGATTCGGGCTGAGTGTCAGGGCTATATGGCTCCTCAAGTCGCGCACCCAGTGCCGTCCCACTGCGTATGTTTCAGTGGCAAACATGGCCTGAGTGATGGCATGTCTGCACACCTGTGCTTTGGCTTGCATGGGCGCATGTTGTCTGCGAAGACGTTGCAACTTTGCAACTGCTTTCTGGTGTCGCTCCCTTTGAGTGGCTCTTGACTGGGAAGAACCATAGTGAAGCATGTAGCCCAGGTCCCGGGCAGTTTGCACGATTTGCACTGATCGTCCTTGATGGACTGCTTGCAATTGGGCCTTCACTGATTTCTTGGTGCTCTGGGTGCTCCATTGCCATGTTTTGGACCAGTCAATGGTCAGAAAGGTGCCGTCGACATAGTTCATGGTAAACCGGGTCACATCACGGTGGGCATGAATGCACAAGGTCTTCCATGCCCAATTGTCGGCGTAGATGGTGCAAGATCCACCCAGGTTGTTAACATGATAGCACCAGGGATATGCTATGGCCAGGCAGGCCAGCACACTCCAACTGTCTCCTTCTGGTGCTCCGGTTGTGGTGAGGTTTCCCTGGTGGATTTCGGATCCTAACTTCCAGAACCTACGAGACTTCTGGATGCTAGTGAGCCAGAATTGTGCTGCCTCTGCAGGAATTCCAATCTTTAACATGGCAGCATATATGGATGGTCGATGCAATGCATTGAAGCATTTGACGATGTCAAGTGTGGTGCCTAACCAATGCGGTGGCTGATCAGGCATCTTGGTCAGCGCCTGCTCAAAGTCAAACTGCAAAGATAACATGCGGAGTTGGATCGATCGTCCTGGCACGAATCCTACTATGTCAGCTGGGAGTGATTTGGCCAGCTGTCGAAGCAGCTGGGTGGTGGTGACCCGAGCATATATCCGATAGAGCATTGCAACGAGGGATATGGGCCGTGTTTGCTCTGGACCCGTCGGTGGGTCACGTTTGGCAATTGGCAGTGTTAATATGGACATGTCTCCGAATCCCATTCCCGCAGCATCATGATGGGCAAATATACTCGCAAGGTCTACCACTGCATTAAGTGGGAGGACTTTGAGGTCATCTGGGTACCAACCATCTACGCCCCTGGCTGAGTGTGGTGCCAAACTTCTTATGGCACTGGTCCACAGTGTTGGATCCTGCAGTTCCATGGTCATGGGAGGAAGGTCTGGTGTGTTGTCCAGACAAGTTCGGAACTGTTCAGTTGGCTGGGAGTCGGGATCATCTCTTCGCCAGAATTGTTCCCAGTAGCGATTCAGTTGGTTGGCTACCTCAGCTGTGTCCTGTGTGACTTCATCGTATGAACACCACCCTGTGTGCGGAATGATTTGGTCATCATCATGAATGAACGTCTCCAGAACTGGGCCATGCACTGTAATCAGGGTCAGGGTGGCCTCCCCACATTGCAACAATTGTCCTGGGAAAAAGTCAGGGTGGTCCTCCGCATGGAGGTGCACGAGACCATACTGTCTGGAATGCAAGGTGTAGGCAAATGTTGATGTCTGCTGTACCTGTGCAAGGCATGGCATTGGTGATGGTCTAACGTTTTTGCAGAGAAGTTTCAGGGATCCCGTGGAGATATCATAGTGCTTCAGAAACTTGTTATTGGCAGCCATGGCCTTCCTTTCATGGTGGGCCATGTCATCACAATGAAACCTGAGGAGTTCCGATGCGAGGTGCACAAAATCCAGTGGCGGCTGGCTGAATGGGTACCAACCTAGTTCGGGGATGTCCGCACACCATTGCGGGAATCCAGCTCCGAAACCATGTGCCTGTGTGATGGCATTCCACTCCAGTGACAACTGATGCTGGATGTCCGTGACCTCTGGGGAGAGGTGAATTTTCTGAAGTCGTCGTGCATAGCTTTGCAGCCGTCTGGTCTGTCTCACCCAGTGTTTCAGCTTCATCGAGGCTGCCTCAATTACTGGGTTATACTGGCCATGACAAGCTGTTTTTATGTTCATGATGAGAGGTCGCTGCTGGATGTGCCGCGGCACATTGCGTCCTCGATGTTTCTTTGGGAGATGGTTAGGGGCATGGTGTGCTGCATCATCTTTGGCCTTCTGGCGCAATGCACAATCAACAGCCTGCTCACATCGAAATGCCCATTCCCGAAGGCGAGGTTCTAAAGGACCTTGCTCTGTGATACCCATAGGTTGATAGCGCTCCTGGAGGCTTGCATGATCAAGATCAAAAGCAGCCCACGAAGATGGCAGATTCCACACGGGTTTCATGAGCCTGTCTTTGGGAATGGCGAGGCTAAGGATTACCGGATCATGATCTGGGAAGAGTTTCCCTTTATGGACTTCAATGTCTGTGATCATAGGTACCAACTGCGAGCTAACGAGGATCTGATCTGGGCGCGTTGCATCTTTGCATGTGGGAGGCATCGGTGCATGCTTATGTGCTGCATACCATTGCTCAGTGGAGCAATAACCCAATTGAACAAGGGCTTGGATCACAGGAAAGTCATGCAGTGGACGATTGAAATCTCCTCCCAAAATGGTGGGTAGATTGACCTCGGTGATCAATCTTGCTGCTTGCTCCAGAATGGAGTTAGTACGGGCAAAGGAGTCCTGGCCACAGCTGGGGTAACCGTAAATCTCCACCATATGGATCTTAAGGTGCCCAAGTTGCAGGATGCAGCTGGTCAATCTGGGGTTATCAAGATCATCGATCATGGGAATTCGGGTGGGTCGAGTGGGATACAGGGAGTGAACAGAAACACCGGAGGCCTGTCCTCGCATAGCTGTCTCTGGTTTATGGCAGTTGGCATGTGCAAAAACTGGAGGGCCCCAGTGGTTGTAGAATCCCAACCGTTTGAAGGAGCGGCCTGCTTCATGTTGGACTGAAACAGTGGCACTATTTTCAGCTAACATGTACACATGACACTGCAGCGACACGAGATCCTGGACCTTGTTGAGAATGGCCGTTGGATTGATTTGCGCAATTCTCAGCACATCCTGCGGGCCCGGATTAGCTGCTTCACCGATGCGTGTGCCTAAATGTCCATCGAAGTGGCCTGGGGGAAAGAAAGTCCTCCTGGGCAGTGTGTTGATAAAATTGGCGGTGTCATGTGGGATGGTGTTCATCCTGCCAAAGGTGGGTTCCAAACAATAGGTCATTACAGCCTCGAAGAGGAATACCAACAGGAAGGGAAACAAATGGCAAACAGAAAACCGGTGCCACCAATGAGAATCATGAATTGTTAGGAAACCAGAGTTCAAAGGGTTAAGATACCTCTGAGCAACACGATCTGCGGAAAACAATGGACCAATGGTGATTGGGTTTAACCGAGTCACCAGCAAAAAGGATCGCCTATGCCTGGGTGGTCGTAGCTGCCATGCAAGAAGCCTCCAAAACCGCAAGCTCAGCCTGGTACACCAGAGGTCTCTGACATGGGACCGAGCCAAGCGAGCAGTCTCGGGAGCTTCCTGACTATACATGTGGTGGGTGTCATCCAAGGATACAAAAATCAACTTACTACCAATCCGAAGTTGACGGAACACGGGAAGTTGCCAAGCTTGAAGAAGTGCCAACTCATGATGACCCATAGTAGTGGCCGGAAACATTTCAGTTGGATTACCAACTCCAAGGACAACCACGCAATATGAATGACAACCTTGAGAAAACGTTATATGCACTTCAGGGAAGGCACATGGGAACTGGTGGGACACCTCCCTGGTGGCCCTGGGTTTCCTGGCACTGCCTAAATGATGGACAGTGAAAATGACATCCTCGGGGTGGCAAAATGACAGACAAGGAATGCCGCATCTTGTCTGCTGATGTGCACGCAAGAGCTTGTGGCTGTTACACAAGCAAATTCCGGCGGCTTCGATGCATCTACATGGAGTCATCATCTGCTTCTGCCCCACCTTTGCGTTTGTCTTTGCGAAGGAGGAGTTGCTTGATCTCCTGCATGGATGCCTGCAGCTTATCATCCTGTCGTGAGATGGCCTTGGTGACAGTCGTCTCAAAATCAGTGCGAAGAGACTGAAAAGCCGTTTGGGCTTCTCGTTGAAAATTTTGCAAATTCGACTCAAGGTTGTGAAAACGTTGCTCAGTGGCCGAACTCGCTTGCTGTTGGGTCTCTTGCATCTTGGCCATGGTTTGTTCAAGTTGGTCAAGGCGTCTGTCATGGGCCTCCAAATGAGAGGCTGTCGCTCCTGTTGGGGGCAGCAGAGGCACTGGATGGTTGAGTCCAAGGGTCATACCATGGGTCACCACTTCGAAACGGATTGGTATTTTGGCTTGATACCGCTCCTGGGCTGGGTTTCGGACCAGCTACAATTCCGATGGGCTCTTCAGGGGAACGGGCTTTGATCATGGTAATCAGCAGCGGATCGTTGTTGAATTTGAGCATGCCACTGGGCGGACCATCTTCGGCATTGACAATCCAAGTCTTGGCTCCAATTGACCTGACCGGTGTTGCTTTCCATCCAACCTGGGACAACCATTCCGAGAGCACAGCTTGGTCAACACCAAAGGGCAATGGAGAGACTTTGAAACTGCGGCCCGTGTGAAAACTGGGAGGTGGTGTGTCTGGCTTCAACTTTGCCCAAATGGTGCCAAACGATGCAATCTCCACACGGATGCCGTGTGACTTCTTGCCTCGGATATAGCCTGCCACAGCTGGCAACGCTGCTGCGCGTGCCTCCATGACCTCCTTTGGGAGATCCAACCAGATTGGCTTCCATTTGTCACTGGGTTGGCCCGTTTTGGATTTGGGTGTGATGAACAGTCCCGTCCATCCTGCTCGCCTCAGGAGGCGTCGAAGGTCTTGGATATGAACCTGGGCATGGAATTGAACACTGGTGGCCATGTGATTGGCACATGGTGCTGTTTCATTGCGGAAGGTTCTTCCCCAAGGTTGGCGAATGGCCGTGGCCAACTGATCTTTCTCCAGAAGTTGCTTCGCAAAGCGGACTGGGCTTGCCGTGCATTGAGTCCATTGGTCCTCAGGAAAATCACTCTTCCACAGCGTGAAGCTGCAGATTTGCACATCTCGTATCTCCTGCATGTGGTCATCATTGGTTTCAACGACAACTGCCTTTTCCCCCAATTGGCGCAGCCAGCCGGCAATCAAGACTCGAGCTCCATTCACGTTGGTGGCTGGTGCAGTGACCTTCTGGCACTTGGCTTGCTCTGTGGGGGGTAGTTCTCCTACAATGAAGATTGCGGACTCGTCTGGGGTCAAAGAGTCCTGATCTTTCCATTTGGAAGCCTCACTGGCAGTAATCATTGTGATTCCTGGCTGGAAAGGTGAGTATGTGGCATGCACTGGTGCTGGTTCCCCATTGGAAAGAAGAAAGAAACCCGGTGTGAGCTGGTACTGTGACGTATCAATGTGTTTCGCTGCCATGGATTGTTTGTTCTGTGCAATCTTTTGATACTTCTTCTGAACCTTGGTCATGTCAACTGAGTGGCGAGTCGGCTGAATGCCGCAGGTATCAAAGATGGCTTTGAGCATCGTGGTCTGCTTGTCAGGTGACTCCGCGAGTGTCAGAGCAGTGAGTTCCGAAAATGGCACAGCCTTCTGAACCTTCTGGACTGTGCTGGCCACGTCGTCGAGCTTCACCCCTGCTCCTACACATAGTGAGGCCAGTGCTGCCAGCACTGTTTGTCGATGTTCTGTGCGGTTGCCCGGGCCCCCCCCCCTTGCAAATGGAGTGGTGCATATGTCTGGATGACACATTCGGCTGTGAGGCCATGTTGGGTATGTTGATAGCACATGTCATTGCACGTATCATCGACTGCAAGCAGGCGATCTTTGGAATGCAACCGAAACTGCATGTGTGGGTGCATGATACTGATGAACATGGCAACAATGTTGTGGATTGCCTGAATGGACATGCGTGGTGAGAGCAGGAGTGTCTTGACAATGCGACCTTCAAATTTGCAAATCACCTTCATGGCAAGAGCCTCTGTGTGCAATGCTGACAGGGATGTCTGCAACAATCGGAATGCCACTGCTTCACGAAAGATGCGTGATGGGGTTGGAATGCTGGAACCATCAGGCACAAAACACAAAAGAATGCATCTGGGATTGATGACATGCTGCTGCAAAACTCTGCCATGTGTCAAAAGCCATTCATCGGTGCATACCAGGGTCCAGGCCATGAGAACCGGTGTGATATCATCTGTTTGTCCATCAAGCAAGAAATCCACCGCATCATTGGGGCCCCCCACATGTGTGCGAACGGCAACTCTTGCCATGTGCTGTGACAAGTCTTGGAAAGGTGCCATGTCCAGGTGACCGGATGGTTCACCCATGCACTGGAGGTCTCGCATCATCGGTGTGTCTCCTAGGTAACCCAGGTGATCGAAGGCGTCTGGCATCAAGGATGGGAACTGCTGGCAAAGTTCAGTCCAGTTCCCACCCCGTCGAAACGGCAAAACACATAGCTCAAACTGTTGCATGGATCTGAGAAGCAGAATCATGGTGTTCGTCTGCCAATGTTCAGGTGAAGGAACGTCAAACTGCTGCAGGGTGGCTGGTTTGACAAGTTTCGTCATGTCATCGGCTGAGAAATCTGGACAAGGGTAGAACACCCAATTCCACAGTGCCAAGAGGTCACCCCACACCACGTTCGGATGGACATGGATGCTGTACACGATGCCTGGGAGGAAAATGACCTGGATGCGCACCGTGCAGATGTGGTGTGAAGGCAGCATGGTGTCAGAATGATCGATGACCATTTGGTCCTGGTCAGCTTCCAAGAATGCTCGAATGCAATCGGTGCCTTGCGAGTCAATCTTCGTTGGGGCCACTTCCTCTTCACATGCCTGGAACGGGACTGTGGCTGGGATGGTCGGCTCAACTTGAGTGGCATGATCAATGTCACATCTGCCCAAGTCCGGGTGCCAATAATGGTCCCTGGGGATGATCGGGTTTTCATGCCCCTCGAATCCCATGGCCGCAGCAAAAGCATGAACCTGGTCCTGCAATTCTGCGGTGGTTTGCTGGGATCCTAAATACCATGCAAACTCATCCTCAGTGATATGGTCTGTGACAGTCAGGCGTTTGGATTCAAATCGAACCAGCAGCTCTTCCAAAGGTACCTCAATGGCTTTCTGGGCTCGTAGCATGTTGTATATGGTGAGAATGGCATGGTGGGGAACCAGGCAGTTTCCCAGGTGACGCCAGCCCAATGGAGCCGGCTTTGGAATGGCAATGGGCTGGGTTTGGCAGTGCAAAATGGCGACTTCCAAAGGTGTCCAAAACCTCATGCGATTCTGTTGGTTGACCAGTTGTCCCATGATGCCTTTGCTGCGAATCAATGGTGGTGGGAGCATGTGCTGTGACCCATAGGCAGCCATGAATGTGCTCGGTTTGTGATCCAGGGGAGCTGCTAGACATTTCTTCGGATTGCGTGCAGCCTGGTGTCGCATGGCTGGTGGAAACAGCTGTGGGTCCAGGTAAGTCTCAATGAGGGCATTGGTCAACCAGAGTGGCGTGAGCATCTCATGATCAACTGGTAGTACCGCACCCCATGTTGCTGGACTTTGGAAATTGGCCAGCCATGATTCCCACTGAAAGTTCTCTCGAGGAATTGACATGTGTTGCAAGATAGCAACCCATCGTGGTCGACGGGTTGGCAGTCGATCTTGCGCATCAACCACTGTTTGAAACACTACTCGAAATCCGGAGAATGCAATGACATGCAGTGCCAAAAGAAACTGAGGGTTGTCACAAAAACCTTGGACATTCTCAAGGAGAATGTAACGAGGCTTGCAAATTCTGGCCCACATCATTCCCTGGAGAAAAACCTTTCCCGCTTCTGCATCAAATCCCTTGCCATATCCAGCCGATGACCAACTTGGGCAGGGAAACGAAAAACACCAAATGGACGGTCGCAACAGGGCTGCCGCTTGTTTCCAGTGATTGGCATCAATGCTATTGTAGATGGTGATGCTACGATCCAGGTTCTTCAGAAAAAATGGTGTCATGTCTGCATCAGGATACCAAATCGTGTCATGATTCACTGCATGGAATACGGATGAAGCCAAGTCATTGTCAATGCCAAGGGTATGTGTGGGGACCTCAGCATAGTCACCAATGTGGCGCATACCTCGTGTCCAGCCACCATACCCACCACAACAAAGATCCATCATCCACTTCTCGTCAAACTGTGTGTCATCCCATGGTACAAAAATGGTGGAGGGCTTCAATCCAACCTGCAGCCATCTGGAGTCTGAATCTCCAACCTTGGGGACAAATTCCACGTCAAACAAGAGGACATGTTGATATTTCATCAGCTCATCACGAAGATTGCATGGACAAGGAAATAGCAACCGTTGGTCAGTTGGTGTGATCTGCTTGAGGTGCATATTGTTGCCCCAGTTACACATGTTGGGGAGTCCTGCATGGCAAAGTCTGGCCTTCATCTGTCCTTCGAACAGTTCCAATTCAGTCACCACCAGATTTGGTTGGGTGGCACTGAAGCAATCGGGTCGCTGAGTGACATCGAAACGCGCAGCGTAGCGCGCATCTGTGACATCCATTGCGTGTCGGGGCCCCGTTCGACAACCTTTCACAGGCGACAAGGTTGCTGCTCGAAAGCCGGAGCCAAAAACCTAATCGTTAATAATGGTTAATAACGGGTGATAATGGTTAATGATGGTTGATAATAGTAGATAATGGCTCATGGTGGCTGAAGATGGTTGCTGATGGTTCATGATGGCCAATGATGTTTGATGATGGTTAATGATGGCTGATGATGCTTGATGATGGCTCATGGTGGCTAAAAATGGTTGATGATGATGAAAAGTAGTTCAATTCATGAACAATAGTGGTTAATACGGACGGCATATGGGTGGATAATCTTGGTGAATAATAGCCGTTAGCACTGGCTGATCGCCGTTTGTTGGTGGTTGATGATGATTTACAAAGATGATTGAGAACGAGTTGGACAATTGTAAAAAGGATACTTTGTGACTATATACTATTGATGATTGATGACTATGACAGTTGGTAATGATTGGTGGAGATGATGAGGATGATGATGACGATGATGATGACGATGATGATGACGATGATGATGATGATGATATTGATTTTATGTTTGATGGTTGATGGTTGATGGTTGATGGTTGATGGTTAATGGTGGATGATGGATGATGATGATGATGATGATGATGATGATGATGATGATGATGATGATGATGATGGTTGATGATGATGATGATGATGATGATGATGACGAGGAGGAGGAGGATGACGATGACAATGACGAGGATGATGATGATGATGATGATGATGGTGATGATGATGATGATGTTGATGACGATGATGATGATGTTGATGATGATGATGATGCTTATGATGATGATGATGATGATGATGATGATGATGCTGATGCTGATGCGGATGACGATGACGATGACAATGACGATGACGATGACAATGACGATGACGATGACGATGACGATGACGATGACGATGACGATGATGATGATGATGATGATGATGATGATGATGACCATGATGATCATGATGATGGGGATGATGATGATCATGATGATCATGATGATCATGATGATGATGAGGAGGAGGAGGATGACGATGACAATGACGAGGATGATGATGATGATGATGATGCTGATGCTGATGATGATGATGTTGTTGATGATGTTGATGATGATCATGAGGGTCATGATGCTCATGATGATGATGATGATCATGATGATCATGATGATCATGATGATGATGATGATGATGATGGTTGATGATGATGATGATGATGATGATGATGACGAGGAGGAGGATGACGATGACAATGACGAGGATGATGATGATGATGATGATGATGATGATGATGATGATGATGATGATTGATGATCCATCTTCAGATCATGGCTGAGCAATTCGGAATTTTGTGTTTTGTGATAGTAGTCGTGCTTGACACAACTCAGAAGAAAAGTGGTTACTAAGCAATCTGGAAGCTTCCCAAGCTAAGCGCCTGTTTGATCCCGGATTATGGCTCACCAAGACTCATCCCCCCAGTCCAAGTTGCGAATGACGATTCCAACATTGGAACGCCTCCAAAATGGGTTTGTCCATCCTTACCCTTCCAATGACCCAATCGGGAACCATCCCTCCTTGGAGGGTGCTGGTTACCTACTGTAGAAGTAACTGGAACCGTAGGGCATGGTGGCAACCCTTAGCCAACCCATGGTTTGATCACTGAGGAAACTGAAGCAGTTTTGGGGACCATCTGCCCGACGCTGCATCTCTGCAAAGTGATGCCCTCCTAGTTAAGCTCTATTCCAACTAGGGTAAGGTACCAGGCTAGCGCAAGAGATAGCTCTTATGATTAATAATGATGATAATCAACTCAACTGGCTTAGGCGTTGCTAATCCAGGTTTGCAAGGAAAACCTTCTTGGAAGGGAAAAAACCTTGCACATAGAAAATGGCATGGTACAACAACAGAAAAAAGAGGTCGAAACCCTTCTTGGAAGGGCTCACCACGAGGAAGACCACAGGGAAGCGATCAAAATCTGGATGCCACTGCCCCCACGAGATCCGCGAAGCTTCAACCGCATGTGTTGCAGAATCACAGGCTGCAGATCCAGAGCCACAAGAATGTCAACTGGCAAGCACTTCAAGTTCCAAGAGCGATACAATGCGGAAAAATCATCCAGGTCTATCTCTAGTTCATTGGCGAATCCTCACCAACTCATGACATTTCATGAGCCTGGTTGCTTGTTACTAATCATAGTTACAAGGCTTATCACCAACCTCACTGGATTTTCATGGCTACATCCTAGGGTTTCGAACCCCTTCCCCAAGGACCTAACTGTGGGCCACCTCCCGGGCCGGTCTATCCAGGCGTCAGCTCCTCCGCATTCATCCCGGTGATAGCGAGCCGCACAGGCTTGGGCTTCCTCAGAAGCAGCGAAGCTCCCAGGGGTCCCTCAGCATGGGAACCATGTGGCTGAACGAACCCCCATAACTTGGGACATATACTCTGGTAATTATCATATGAATATATGATGTTTCAAATTGCTGATAGTGTTAGACCATTGTTAATAATTGATGATAAATAGTAGTTGATGATGATTGATCATGCTTGATAATGGTTTTATCCAGCTGTTGATAACCGCACCAAATTCTACCAGGTTTGCGAAATTCATATCAATCTCCCGCTGACCATGGTCAACCTTCAGGAAAGCTTGTTTTTGAAGGGTAGCTTGGATGTGGATTAATATTCCTTTGAATTTTGATAGGTCAATAGCAATTCAGGATTGTTGGTTATGATCACGCGCAACTGTTTCTCAAAAACGATGAGCGGATCATGGGATCACATATCCAAGTAGGTGAACTCAACCACTAACAGCAGGCAGCCCATAGGACTAGGTGTACCTTTCAACCAATGGGTAGTGATCAAGGGGTGAACATCTGAACAAAGGTTCACTGTTTTCACCAAGCGTACTGGTTTTGACCGCCCAATATGGCCAACCTCAAGTGAAGAAGTGCTTGAAGGGGGATAAAAATTTCTTGTCAGAGCCATTGCAACTGCCAAATAGTTGCATCTTTCATAGCTATTGCCCATTATAAACCTTTATCAAACAATTCCATGGTTGTTATTTGCCATGATTCCAATGATTCTGCATTCCGACCATTCTTAACCACCATGAACAACTACAATCGTTATAAATATTGTCGCACACTGCTCCACCGAAAGCACAGCGTCTGAGGGTAGTGAGATACCCACGAAGAACAAATATCCAGGGCCGAAAATTCCTTGGTCGCAGCGCTTGGCCGCAGGTGTTCAAGGCTCAAACCCTACTGAAGGTCGGTTGGATACGTGGGGGTCATACAACTTTCTTGTTTTTGTATGTTTTAGAGAGGATAATTGCAGTTTCAGCAAGGATAAATGTAACTTCCTACAAGAATCTGTGCAGATTTTCTGAATCAACTCCTCACAAATCCTTCAGAAAGAGGTTTTCGAATTCTGCGTTGCAAAAAAATCCGACGTGGAAAAACACTCACAACCCGTTCGAAGTCGCCACGGCCCTGCGCCGTTGCACCAGCGCCAGGTGTCCCGGTCTTTGGGGAAGACCACGGAGTAGAAATCCGTCAGAGCCGCAAGGGTCTTGTCCTCCAAGTGCTTCACCAGCCTGCAGCAGCTGTGCCATGTGACCAGTACTGGCTGGTTGCCTGAGAAAACTCACCCAAATGTCCAGTGGTCACCGGCTCCAGCACCATACGAAAATCTCGTGGAACCACACGTTTGGCCGCCTAGATGCCAGGGGTGTCTATCAATGAACGGTACCCACCACAAAAGAATCATGTTCTTTCTGGCATTTCAGCCCATAATCAAGGCCATGATTCAACTGATTCAACTGTCTCAGTCCGACCTGGGTTCGGCGTAGAACTCTTTGTCATCCGAACGGTCCAAGCGGAAGAAGTTTGCCTCCCTGTACGGCCACCTGCTGCTCTCCCAAGTATGGCCCCTGAACCCAACCGGTGGTACCCTGCGCGACCACTGCCACAACAAACCAGGGCACTATGATCTACAGGACCTGGGATTCTCCCAGGGTGCTGAAACCATCACAAAGCCATGGTGATTTTGTAAGGGAACCAGGGCAACCAGGCAACCAGGGCAACCAACGGGTTTGAAGGGCATATCCTGGACAAAACACCCGTGTGTCTCTGCAGGAGAGCGAGCACGATCCATCGAAATCTGACGTAACTTGGAGCTAGTGATGGACATCTAGCACAACGAATCATGTTTGTACATGTCAAATGTGAATTGCCACATCAAAGTTCATGAGTTTGTTGAAAATGGCACATTCGCCCTAGTTCACTGCGCGTCCCTTAATGACCCTTGGGTCTCGATTAAGAAGCTAGAGGGTTAAAGAAAGTGTTTGAATACATTTGAGACTAGATACCATTAGATACCTACTAACCAGTTGGTTGTCAATGTACGTACCAAGCTTGTGCCAATATGGGTTGCTGAGAAATGTCCAGCTTGGCTTATGAAACTGCCATAGCTGAGATCTTCCCAAATAGATTCGGTAGTGTCAACCCCAAGCTTAATTAATTTGGGGGGTAATTGATCCTAGGGTGGCATTCACCCAAACATTTTCTGGGATTTCCGTGATTTTCAGCCACAGGGTGACCCTTGGTGCTGACTGGCTCTGGGTACCCTTCGCACCCCATCCCTAGCCGAGACAGCTCCATGGCCCTCACCTCTCGGGGTATGTGAAGTTTTGCAGGCTTTTGGCCACCAAACTGTCTGGAATGGCCTTGGGAATCTCCACTTCTTCGTCTCCCACAGTGTGAATCTTGACCTCAGATCGGTCCCAGAAGCGACCTGAAAATGGCGTGTGACATTGTGCCGCCCTGGTGATGTTTCAGATTCAATTGGTTGCAGGTAAACCATGCATTATATAGTTGCATGATTTGGAACCAAGTCTAGTTTGATCATATGGGGTCATATCCATGATCAACCCGCAACTACTTTGGTACATTGGTTCCAGGTTGACTATCCATTGATCCCATGAACCACCAGTCGTGTGCTGTGGCCCGAAGCTGATGTTCTTTACAGCTGACATCTACCGAAGATTAGGACATCAGCTGACACGCTGGTAGTCCCTAACCTGGTTGCGTGGAAAATCCACCATAGATATGGTTGACTTTCCTCTTACAGCTTACAACTTGTATCAACTTGTATCAACTTGTGATGTTTGGCTTCCAGCTTAGTTTGCGAGATTTGTGATGGAAAAGGAAGCGTATGGTCGCATGATTTACGGATTGGGATCCCACCAAGTGGTTTCTGCAATCCTTGCTCGCCATTTCGTGACCTTCTCCCCTCACAAGTTCACAGCCAAATAGACCGGCACGTGGAACTGGCTTCCATGAAAACAATGTGCATCTCGTTGTGAATCACAACCTTCTTCCTCTTCCTTGCGTATTGCAGAATCTTAAATTCTGCTGAGTGGCAACTTTCTTTGAAGCTGCCTGCCGGGTCACGAAACCCCGGAAACCCTCGAGTGTTGAAGGTGCCAAACTGAGCATTCACTGAATAGAGTTGGATGTTTGTGTAGAATCGTGTAACCATATCCCAGCCCAGCAACCAAAAACACCTTGCGTGCAGCAGGTAGCACTACAAGTGTAAATCCTCACATGGCCCCAGCACTGTATACAACATGATGACTCACATATGACTCGCCCTGGCCACCGCCTGGGCTCTTGGAGCTCCCCACGCCGTCGCCACCGTCGCCAGCGCCCCCATCTGCCACCACCGGCGCTGCACCGCTGGGGTGGGGCTCGGAACGGCCCGCAGTGCCACGGAAGGCGCCCGCTGCGAAGCCAAGCATGGCTGGAGGGCGGTGAAGGTCTGCATTTCACGTGTGAAGCGGTGGTATGTTGGGCTGAGATGGTGCACCCCACGTAGGGCATTTTTTTTTCTGGAAGTGTTAGCTTTGAGGAACGACGAAGAAAGGTTTGAGCCAGACCGAATGGAATGTCCGAGGAGTTCGACGGGTGACAACCGGATGGTCTGCCAGGTGGTCGTGGAATTCATTTCAAATGAGATTCCTACAAATAAGCAATTCAATTCTGGCAGGAAGAATACGAAGAGCTTGTGTCAAAGGTCGAAATCTGCATGCAAGTCAGGCACATCAATGACACTCCCTCATTCTATCCGTCAAATTTCCATGTCTGCAGCGACCCCAAGTGTGCCAGGGTGACACAGCCAAAGCCAGTGAAACAGCACCAGCATAGAAGAGGTAAAAATTCCTCAAGTCCTCGGTCCAGCAATGATGCAACTAGCCATCCCTCATTGAGAAAAGTTGCGAAACTGGGATCACCTTTCGCCTTATCCACTTGAGCAGTTTCTAAGGCAACAATCAAACCTTGGTTCTGCTTGAGATATCTGGAGTCTTGGAGACTTGCAGGCCCAGCAACACAAATACAACCCCAACAACAACCCAGGATAACTGGCATTTTGGAAGCTTCGGCATGCTGCTCATCCTGAATCCTGGCAAGTTCCACATTGCAATTTGTGCACAAATGGCGGGTACCCCCAAATTGATGGTTTCTCTATTTACAACGACCCTTTCTGGTGGCTTTTGAAGTCCCCAATCCATGGATATGGCAGTGGGTCAGTTCAGCCTGTACCCCTGGTTCCCATCATCAGCCATTGTTTTCCCCATGAAATTGTTGCTTCATATTGATGCTTAATATTGACCCATAGCCATATAACCCCTCAGTCACAGCCCACAACTTCAACGGTTTTGCCCACTGGGTCCCCCACCGGATAGCACCGAAACCCCAAGGCCTTGGCGCGGATGGCGCCATCCAAGCCATTCGAACCGCATGAGCTTCGCGACTCGTTTGGGCGTTTCTCAAGCCATAGGGGACCGCAGAAGTAGGTGGTTTAGTGCTACAAATGATTCATATTGGATGATTTGGGGGTACCCCTGCTTTGAAAAACCACTCGTTTTGTGTGAAGGAAGAGGTAATAGACATAAGCAGTTTCCATTCTTAGGCCATGCTTAGCAGATCTTAGGCCAATCCAGCGGTCCAGCTGCCAAACAGAACAATGCTCGTGCAGAGTCGTGTGATCCCATCCGTTCACAGTGCCCCCCAGGATTCCAAAGCGTCAGCCTCCCAAAAAATACGATGCAACTACGTTCAGTGACGCCAAAGATCGCTGGAAAAAGGTGGGAAATGCCGCGCTTCAAGGGGCACCAGGAGCCACTTTACCTAACCTGATAAGCACATCACAGAAGTCACTTGCTGTAGCGCACACTATCTTGGTTTTGAGGTGTGTCGTTTTGATTCAATGCATGCCGAATTGGAGGTTGCTTTCGACAAGCATCTGGCCGAACCCCAACTAGGCTTCCAGCAATGCCAGCAAAGTACCTGCAGCGGCGACTGATCTTCCCTTGGCTGAAAACCTGCCACTTGGGGGGTGTCTCCATGAACCTTCCCACAACTCGTGGCGCTTGCGCCCCAGTGCGCCATCCGAGGTCCCCTACGAGGTGGTGATCAAAACCACTATGCCTGTGAGGTCCATCTTGTACCTTTCCAGTGAGCGAGGAAATGGCCATTTATGTATCCATCCAGCATCCATGCATGTAAGTGTCTATCTGTGTATCGTATCTTTTTATGGATCCAACTGTCTGTTTGCCTATCTACTGACCTATCAAACAATCTCAAAAATTGGTCCAATCCCATTGGCAAAAATGAGAGCCCCAGATCCCAGGGTCCCTGCTATGCGATATACCCCTTCCATGTGCATCAGCTGAAGGCATAAGGGACTCAAAATCTTTTTGGATGATCATTCCACATCCTACTGTGAGGATGGTAACCAAGTTGCCTATTGAAGTTCTGTTCAAGCTATGCAAGTAGCAAGTGGGAAAACATCCAAGGTCTTCGCAAGTGCCGGAGAAACCGGCCCTGGCAGGGTGAAGATGTAGACATGCTGGTATATTTCAATAGCTGCTTACCACTATCATCACGCTTAGTCGGCTATGAATTACTATTGGCTAATAATCAATAACAAACCAACCGTGATCCATCTCCAAGCAATATGAGCCAGAACTATTCATCTCTGTCAATAGTTTATACCTGATTAATTGCTAGTTGATAGTCAATCACTATTCATCATAACTGTCAACAAGCAACTGATTCGTTGATAACCATATGATTGGTCGATCACCAGCTACTCGACTCGTCGGAAAAATGAACTTCGCTTGAGCGGCACTACGCAGCGCCGCGAGCCAAGCAGGGCACGTGCAGTGCCTCAATTGGGCCCCGGTACCTGGGGCGACGGCGGCGCAGGGAAGAAACTGATGGCAGGTTGATTTTTTTCAAGATTTCGTTGGGTGGTCTCTCTCTTAGATAACTTTTGTTAGATACCTGTTTTCGTTGGGTGGTTTCTCAGTTTTTTCAAGTATAAGGATGATACTTGGGTGATACATCATGATACATGATCTTACATGGGTGTTTCTGAAAATAGGGGTACCCTCTGTTGGATCAGTCATGGATGATTTTGGGGGCCCCCTGTTTTGAGACCCATGAACCATGGCCCGTTGCAAGTCGGCGAAGTGACCTCAAAACTGGGGGCGGATCCAACTGTTGACAGCTGCCCAGGTCAAGGGTTTTTGGAGGGTCCAACAGGGTCCCGCGCATCCCGCGCATTGAGATTCCCCACAGGAACAGAGGTGAAAGACGAAGGAGCATGAGAAGCAGTAAGCACTGGCCACCTCAAACCCATGCTAGTGCCTGGATGGTTCAGGGGCTACTCCCCCAGTATCGAACAGTGGACCAGCCCATCATTCCTATCATCCATACTGCTTCTTGCTACGTATCTATTTTGAATGTATCGTCCAAGTGGCTGATGGCTGGTCTTATATTATATTGTTGCCTATCCATTCTAAATCTATGTTGCTGTATTTGTCGTGCATGTAGATAAATACATATACATGGTATATGTGTATACAAATATATGATATATATGTATATATATGATATATATATATATATATATATATACGTAAACATATATATATATACCATCTCAAGTTGACGCTCTTGTTTTGCAACCCTCTCTGGATCTGGAACATCGTCGATTGGATGCATTTTGCAGCCAACACTTTCCCACTGCAGCAGACCGATGGGCCGGGCAAAAGAAAGGGTGGGTCACTTGAGCAACAAGAGACCGATGACATTCGAAGGTAACAGCCACCATCTCAAGTTGACGCTCTTGTTTTGCAACCCTCTCTGGATCTGGAACATCGTCGATTGGATGCATTTTGCAGCCAACACTTTCCCAGTACTTCCATTGATCACCCATCAGCTAGACACTGAATGTCATCTTTCGGTCTGCAGCAGTACATTCCATTGTGTAGGCGGAATGTGAACCTTTTTGTAAAACGTGGCTTTTGCAAGGAAATTCGGAAAGAGCGCAGCAAATTGTAACACCTTGGTCTTGGCTTTAACTGGAACCATCTGCAGGTATAAGACGGCCATGCTCTCCTGCAGATAGATGCTCATAGTCTTCAGATTTATCCATCTACCTCTTCTCATTACCAGGTCACTCTGTTCTGTGGCCGTAATGAGCCACGTGGCTCCTCCGCTTCTGAGCGAACCCAAATCAAGAGGTTTAAGTCTGAGCGTCTTTTCCAGAGGCAGTTCCAAGGCTGAAAGAATTTGCTTGAATCTTGTTCGAAGTGTCTGTCCACTTCCTGGCCAGAGTTTGCATCTCGGATCCAAATCACCAAAAGCCATGTCCGTAACCTGTAGCAAGTCTGGGATATCAAGCTTAGCGACCTGATGCCTAGCAGCTGTCATTCTCGTCTTTGGTTCTGGGATCGAAAGCAAGGAGAAGTTCACTGTTCCTTCAACATCTCGTGGAAGCATCAATTGTGATCGGAAAGCAGCTAAAAACTCTCCTGGTCTAAGCAAACCACCCCACATCAACGCCAAACCACCAGCGACTTTGTCCCATCCCCATGCTATGGCAACAGAAATACAAGCGAGAAGAACTTGGAAAGGCATTGCGACATGGTGACAGCTAGGCTCCATCTTTACCCAGCTGAAAGCGTAGTCCCACGCTGTTTGCAGCATCCTGCGCAGCAAAGGCTTCTGACTCACTACCAAGTTTATCGTCTCCAAGTAGTGGTTGTAAGGCCGTCCAGCATGGTAAAGCGCTTTGCCAAATCTAACCAACACCAAGTTTATCTCTTCTATGCATTCCACATGTCTACTAAGCATGAGCTCGAAGTCAATCTCATTTTCAGAAAGCCAGTTCTCAAAAACTTCTCGATACTTGGCTCTCAGCGCTGTGGTGACTGGCAGGACAGGGCGGGTAACAGCAGGAGGTTCTCTCATGCTTCGCAAATCCATCCTTGCTCTATCTCCAGCATTACGAGGAAAGACAGGCATTGCTACGGCTCCCATGTTGTGAGACTTCAAAACTACAAAGGCTACTTTTGCTAAAATCCCCATGGACCTCAAGTGGAACCTTGAGAGAAGAGAGAGAGGTAGGAGAAGGAAGGAGGAGAGGAGGAGTAGGAAGAGAGTGAGAGAGTTGAGGAGCAAATGGAATGGTGCGAAAGTCCAAGCACCGAACATGCCTGGAATGGCATCAGGTGTGTCGAAATCGAAAGGATCCTTCCTTGGCCCTTCTCCTGGAAATCCTAATGTCGCATCAAAATCAAGGCTCCTCTCATTCCATCTCCTCACAATCCTGGATTCTCCTGGGCTGATCCTTCTCCTGTACCTTGACCTATCTTGTAACTCCAAAACCTCTGCACCGCAAATCAAAGTAACTAACCTCATCCAGTTTGCGGCCCATCTTCTCAGTCCTGGAAAGCATGCCATCCTAAGCTTCTCCTGGAGTGTAACTGCTGTTTTCTCTCCTGATGACTTCCTCAGCTGAACTTCTCTGGTAGGATCATCCGAAGGGTTGTGACGAGTTGGGCAAAAGGGGATAGTCATGAAGATACCACAAGCTACCATGACTGCACAAATCTTCCTCAGCACCGCAGAAAGTCCACGTGATGATGTCCCCCCTTTTGACACTGCTCCTCTAACGACTGCCGAATCTGCGAGGGCGACAACTCTTTGATGTGCTCCCACCTTGGCCAAATGGATGACCAATCTCAGTAGCGAGGAAAGCTCCAGGATGTTTATGTGACTCTTTCTCTTGAAACTCCATGCATACAGCTCCTCCCAATCTTCTGTGACCGCGGCCTCATTGACGAGGAGATTCTCAAGCCCTGCGACCTCAATGCTGTCATCCTCTTCAGCAAGCTCCTCCTTTGCCATCATAGCCAAGGAAATAGACCTGGCCAACTCCAAGGAAAGCGCAGGCACATAGGTTGCTGAAGCTTTTGTGTAGGCTCCTTGGACCACTACGTGCTTTCCTTTGCATCGGCATCTTCTGGCAAGTCTCTGAAGGGGCAGGTGCACTGACAAGAAACGAAAAGGCTTCATGTGGATGGAGCCAAACCTGCAAGAGTCTGTCCTGCACATGTCCGACCTCTGGTCATTTTCAATGGCTCGGAAACTGGGCAAAGCTTTCAGTCTGGACGAGAAAGTCGTCTCGAGAATCCCTACGACCTCATTGATCATCCCAGTCCTCATCACCTGAAAAGCTCTTTGAGCGAGAAGCGTGCCAAGAGCGGTAGCAGGATCTTTGGGGTCAAAACCGAAAGGTTCCTGAAGACTCCTCAACTGCGGCCTCCTCATGATCGAGAATGTAGTGCATGGTGGCTCCAACATGAATCCTTTGAGAAAACCTTCGGAACAAAGGTGACAGAGCCATGAAGCAACATGTACATACTCCAGGTTGTACTCCTCGCTCTCGCTAAGGTCAATGCATGGCCCCACCGAGAAACCAAAAGAGGCTATGTTTGCAGTTACGCCGCTAGCTCCTGAGTAGACCTCTATGAAGTCGAACCTGAATGCTAAAGGTCTCCCGGGAGTCTCACGTGCAGAACCTTCTTCAAAATCCTCCTTGACCCCCAGCTCAATCGCTGTAGTCTCATGAATGGTTCGAAATCGCGTGTAGGAACCTTTCGACCTGCATCCTTTCCACAAAGCTTCAACCAAATCAAGGCCAGGCTCACACCGAACCACCGCCCCTCTGTGTGATGAAGCGTCTGTGGCATAGAGCTTTGGGTGGTAGGGGGCTGAGATCTCCGAAACCATCAAGGGCATGAGGATGGAGACAAGTACCAGTTCTTCAGTGACTTTTCGAGAAAGCCTCATCACCTTCGGCCTCGAAGCATCGACATCTTGAGCATCTACGAAACGAAACGCCGCATTGAGGATGGACATGGTTGGCCTTCGGAACATCATCATTGAAACCCAAGCGCCCATGATGCATAAGTGGAGGGAGTCCGTGGTATATCCAAGGTTACATATCATCAACGTAACGTAGGACAAAGAGAGCTTCTTCTGCAAAGGCGCTCCCAAAGTAATAAGGCCATGTGAGCGAGCTCGTGCAGACGAGTTCAACTGAGCTCCAATGACCTTTCCAGTCTCCTCCGCAAAAACATCTTTCTCGGGGCTGCCCAGGATCCTCTTGCTCTTGTATGCTCCTTGGGCTGCTAGGAATCTCTTTGCAGAAACTGAATCCTTTGGAGGTGTGGCAACATCTTCCACGGATACACAGAAGAAATCATCTATGCAGAGCCCTTGTGCTTCAGTGCTCGAAGGCAGCGGAGAGTGGGATTGTATCCTGCTTCCTTCTTCGAGCAGCCCATGATCTTTCAAGAGCTGGATATGGGCTTCAGTTGCTAGATCGACTCCTGCATGGTCTCCTTGAAAAACGCTGCCAAAAGCTATCCAGCATGTTCTGGGATTGCCAGGCCCTCCTCTCTGCTTCCATGTTGGCTTCCCCAAAAGATCTCCATGTATCCGCCTATCATACTTGACCCTCTTCATCTGCGTCAGAAGCTCCGGCCAAACAGAAGTGCCTTCAAGCCATTCGACAGGAAGACCTGGACCGACAGTGTTGGCAAGGGCCTTGGCTTTGGTGACCTTGATCTGATGGTAGTAGTCCTTCCTATCTGTGATACTGATGGCGAGCTTCTGGGTCTTGGGATTTGCATGGAGGTCTTGGAGGTCTGGTCCTGCTGGGAGCCAACGCGAAGGTCCTCTAACCTTTAACTCAACGCTATTTCTGCCTCTTCTATCGCCTATCTGGCGATCTCCGTGAGGCCCCTTGTAGGTGTTGAACACTCGGACAAGTTCTCCTGGCCTTTCTTCACCTCGAGGATCAAAATGGGCAACCAAAAGGCTATTGCGGTCCCAAACTTTCGCCAACGCCAGGATCTCCTCTGGAGTATCTCTGATGACTGGACAATCTGAGGGACGGGCATCAAACTCAAGGACACGAGGGTCACGGTAGACCATCACCAGCTCATCTCCGAGGTAGTCCGTGATGTCCCATGCTCCTGTTCCAAAAATCAAAAGCCTATCAACCTCTAGATCTCTGTAAGGTTCCAGTTCAGGCATCTTGGAATTGTCCACTTTGATCTCCTCCTCTGTGCCAGGATACGTCTTGGTGTAGGGCACCGAAGCGATGCCCGTCCTTGTGACATAGTCCGATAGTTCAGACAGTCGTGCAGTCAATTCAGGAAACCTCCTCCCTGCTTTACAAACTTCGAAACTGAGAGAAGGATCATCCGACTTCACCAAGGCCATCAGATGCCGAAGAAGGGCATTTTGCTGCACATTGAGGCCTCTCTGCATAAGCTTTTTCTCAACGAAAGAACCACCTGAGTGCCAAAAATTCAGAGCCATCACCATGACAAAGGTAACCTTATGTAGCAATGGGGGCACAGGTGTTCTCGGAGTAGAGCTTGTAGCAGGCTTCCCATCAAAAAGATTCCAGAAAGGAATGGGGATGGGGAAGAAAGTCGGTGCAGGCGACAACCGAGTAGGCTTCGACCTGGAGAGGTTGATCGCAAAATTCAAAAAGGCAGCGAAAGAGCACCTGGATCTAATGGTCAACGATACAAGCCTGGCACACCACTTCGGATATGACAAAGTCGACCTCAAAAGTTCATCTCCAGGAGGCCTCTGTGCGAAAAAGGCCAAATTCATCATGCATGACCTGCCCGTGGTGAGCTAGGTCTTTTCCTCCTCGTTCTTCGGCTTCTTGGGAAAGCGCGGCTTGCGCTTTGGGTTTGGAGTTGCTGTCTCCTCTTCCTGGCCTCCACCTGCCCCTTTCTTGGGGCCCTTGAGTTCGTTCTTCTTCGTGGACAAGACATCCACTTCTTTGATGAAGGCCAGGGTAGTAGCTGCCAAAGTCGGTGGAACCAGATTCGCAAAAGGCTTCCCCATGGCAGACACTTGTTGGGGGCGTCCCTGGAACATCACTGATGGCGGCTCTTCCAGAAGAGTCAGATGGTATGCTATCCTCCAATCCCCATCCACTGTCACCTGTTCGAGAGCTAAAGCGAGGAGGGCCATGAACTCCTGGCAGGACTTGATGTCTCCCTGAGCTGCTGCATCTATTGCATGGCCCAAAACCCACATGGTGAGGCCCACATCTCGACTCTGCTTGAAATTCCCGAACCTCTCCAGGTACGAACACATGCTGATCTGCGAAGAGAAAAGGTCCTCTTCCTTTTGCGGCACCATCTTTGCTGGGAACATCTTTCGATGCATCTGCTGATGCAACTGCAGGAAAAAGCCAGAGGACTGGCTTGCCAAATCGGACTGCAGCTTTTGTCTTCTCAGCAGCCCCTTTGTAGACGCTCCAAGGGACCCAGCTGTGGTACCATGAAGATCTGTCATGGCGTCTCCGGAGGCGATGTGGGCGACCAATGCTGTCATTGCGGCCGACTGCTGAGTAATGGCAGCTAGCATGGTTGCTGATTCCGAGGTCTCCTCTGGCATCGGCTGGAGTGCATCTATGGGCTCTTCCTGGGTATACCCTATTCCTCTCAAAGTAGTACCCAATCCTGAGTGTAGCGCCTTGGTCTTCGGAGGTGGGCCTAACATCTGCGCTGCCATCCCCAACGACACGTTCTTCGGTGGGGAAAGAGAGCTGGAGAGGGCTGGCAACTTTGGTGCCGAAAGAGCACCTCCAAGCGAGGGCCCTTCTGCAGCTTTTGCAAAGCTTGACTGGGTCATCATCTTCTGCATCTCCCTCTGAGCTTCTGCAAGGCTTGCTACTTGTGCCACTATGATGCTTACCTGATCTGCTAAGGCTGCATTCGTGGTTCTTTTTGCCCCTGGTTTCTTTGGGGCGGCACCTGCTGCAGGACGCTTTGGATGCGAAGACAACATCGGCTCCTCTCGAGCGCTGTAAAAATTTGCCCTCCCTGCAGTAGCTTCAGCCCACGAAATGACATCCGTCAAAGCACTCTCAACGTCAGGCAAGGCATTGGGGTAGCTCTCATCAAATGGTCCTATCTCTTCCAGCGCATCAACCACTGGATCAAACTCTCTAAGCCAGCTCAAGATCCCATCTGAGAAATCCACCACCAGGACAGAAGTTTGAGCTTCAAGCCTCACCACCTCTATCACTTCCTTGGAATCGTCCTCCTCAAGCAGGCCCATGGCAATGACAGTTGAAGGTCCTATCACTGCCTCGTCATCTGCTACCTGGCCTGCACTTATCTGGTCAGAAGACAACGACCCAAGAGGAACAGCTAGAAGGAGTCCTCCATCACGCAACGCCACCGGGACAGCATAGTACTGTCTATCTTCGATTCCATCCTGAGATGCAATGGTCATCACAAGAGTCCCTGCATCCCCCTTGTTCGCCGGCTTGATCACTGACTTCTCCATTGCACCAACTGAGGGAGCGAGAAACCTCCTCCAGCGCAAACAATGTGAAGCTCTGTCAACGAAGCAACTGGCACCAAGATGATGTCCCTGGCACTACCACAGGCTCGAACTGCGTCCGACTTCCTAGCAGTCCTCAACGGCAATCCACCTATGGCTCCTCTAAACACCACCCAGTAAGCAGGTGATAAACCTTTCAAGCTGTGAGTATCCTTGAAATCCGTGCAGGTATCCAAGGCAATTCGCACCCAAAAACCTGTCTGAAAGGCGGCCTCTGCTCTCTGCAATGGGCTGTACTTTCCTGACTTGAGATTCTTCTCGGCCAAGTTCTGACAGACTATTGGAAGTGCAATTGGTCCGTCTTCAAGAACAATGTCCCGAGAAGGAGTCACAGGGACCTGATCCGAAAATCTAGCCTCCTCAACCACCTCCCAAGTGTCGTCCTCCAACTGCGAAGAGACAGCTAGCTCTGACCTCAACCTCCTCACTTCGGCCTCAAGAAAACGGACCTTCTCTTGGAGAATCCTGATCTCAGCTGGGCACTCCGTGCTCATGCAACGTACCCTTCAAGCCTTGTCCTCCTCCTCAAAGCGAGCTCTTGTGGAGCAGGAAAAGGAGTGGCAGCAGCAGAAGGAGAGGAAGAGTGGGATGAAGTGCCAGAAGGAGTGGAAGTGGTCGGAAATCCAAATCGAAGACCACCCCCGGACAGGTGCAAGAGAATCCAAATTCCAATGAGGATTCCCAAGCAAAGTCCAAGACCAAATCCACCGATCAGAGGGAGAAGGACAGAGCCAGAGCAGTGAGCAGGGCAGGAGAAATGCCAGGAGTAGGTGAGGAAGGAATCGAGGATCCAGGGGACCTGACCTACCCAGTTCATCACTTGAGCAACAAGAGACCGATGACATTCGAAGGTAACAGCCATATATGTAAATGTAAAATTCCTGAATGCAGTTGCATCTCGTATCAAAACCAGCCGTCCAAGTTCGCTCCGTGAACTTTGAGATCCCACGACCAACAGGAGGAGCCAAATCGCCGCCTGTCATTGGGGCTATGGCTCAGCTGGGAAACCCAACCAGGTTCAGGGGTGTTGGTTTGAGGCAGAATGGACCCTTAGGGGGGACGACCTCAACTGCTGAAGTCAGCTAATGGGATTTGCAACCACAGCACGCAAACGCAAAATGTTGAGTTTGAGTCAGATAGGTTGTGCTCGCACAGTTTTTGGAATCGGATAGGCTCAGCTACCCTTCCTAGAACAAAAAGGCTTGCCGTAGTTTAACCGATCCCACACACAGCGTTCTGCCGGCAGCGAACAAATTGGCTTCCTCTTGGGTCTTGTCAAGCATGGTCAATGAAATCGTTGATAATGGTTTGTAGTGGCTAGTCAACATAAAATCTGGGATCAAATATGCTGCTTATTTCATTGTCATTGAATGACAATGATTGATCAATGCCTAATTCTGCTCGCACAACAATTTAGGATAACATATCACTGATTGACAATGGTACTGTAGTACGTTATCATGGCTTATCATGGTGAATCCTGGTCAATGCTACTGGTAATTCATAATAGTTGATGATAGTTAGTGTTGGCGCATGACTCTGCATGCTTTTGCACCAATTCGTCCCAGCCCAGCACCCAAACCGAAGTCCCAGCCCTTTTTCAGCGAACAGCCCTGCTGCCACCGGTCTATGAAATAGATGCCTCAGAACTGAAGTCCTTTGAAGAGCATGGCAACCCAGAGGTGAAAAAAAGAAGCGAAACAATAGCAGATTCCTTTCAAAAACTTGTCTTTGATTTCAACCTGCTAATGCTATTGTTTCGCCCTCTAATGCCATTCTTCTATGTTGAACATTGACAACCTAGCACTCCGACCTACTTCCAAAACGCCCTAAAATGCTCTAGGTTCATGTTCGACCGTCGCCTGCCCTCCAAGGAGCTTCAGAATCCGAGTTCTCAGTGATTTCGCTCACGTTTTGACACTTTGGTCCGTGCCCTCTGGCTTCCGCGTCGGCGAACTGTGGCTATGTACCTCCAAAGATATATCGTTACTGGTCGGTACAGCAGAGGTCGATATGGCATCATCTACAGTGTACCAATCGAAGTGCCTTCCCTGTGAAGTTGTCCATAGCCGCTAACGCGCCGCTTGCCGCACCATGCCAGGGTTAGCCCTGGGTGCGCCATGATCACGACAGGGATTTGGTTCCGTTGGTGATGTTCAAAAGCAGAAAGCCTTGGAATCCGAGAGGTGTGGACCACGGGCAAGTGATAAGCTGCAAATGCCATCGTTGAAATGAAGCAAATCCAGCATCATTTTTTCTGTGCTCTCATGTACCCCCCTTTGGCATCCCATCACAGTTGCTTTCCTTTACTGTAGATTCCATCTCGGAGTTTGCTAGCACAAACACACAATGAAATGCCTCCCACCAATCAGTGTACCTTTGTGACAATTTGCCTGTGTTTCATGACAAACGGTGAGATCATCGGTATTGACCATACCGACTTATCGGTTCGGTCAGAATCCCGCAGACAGACGATCTTTGAATTGGGGGGAAAAACTGAAAAACTGGAGGTACCACAATGATACCTGCTCCCCAAAAAAGCCTGGAAAAATCAAGCCATCATCAACCAATAAGGTGGCTGTGGGCCGTGTTCAGCTGCCATTCCAGTCAAGGGACTGGCAAAATGTGCAAGCATCAGGAAATGGACGATGTGTCCAACTGCTGCAATTCCTAGCGCAAGCGCCGTAGCGAGATCGCGCAGTCAGCGGACTGGCTTTCAAAACTGAGGACCCTGGTAGGACACTGGTAGGATGAGCACACCCGAGTTGCTGGTGATGTACCAATGAAAAACACGCCCTGCAAATGTCAATGCCAGCCATGGACCAGTCAAAATGTATTCCCAAAACATTGGTACCAACAAATCATACAGGGCTGTAAACCATATACCCCCTGGTTCCCCCATCATTTACCTTTGCTTTCCCACTACTATTGTTGGTGAACTTATCCCTCATTTGTTGGTTGATTAATATTGACCCATAGCCATATAGTTGGTATTTCCACTACTATTGTTGGTTGTTGGTTATGATCCCCTATTATTATCCCCTATTAGGACCATTAACCAGCTCCTTAACCATTGGTTAACCATTTTCCACTACTGTAGTAGGGTTATTATCCCCTATTATTAACCATATAGGTTGGTATATCCACTACTATTGTTGCTTCACTGCGAGCTGGGTATGAACCTACCATTGGTTAATTATCCCCATAAATTCATTGTAGGTTCATACCCAGCTCGCCGGCTGGTGAACATGCCACTTTCGTGTCCAGCTGCTAGGATCGACGAACTTGGATGAGCGGAAGGACCAACCTGGGCCTGACCAAAAGAAGGTGCGCTATCATTAGCCTTGATCAATCATGGTAAACCATTAGTAGTAACCAATGATCCCATTATTATGGTTGTTAATGGTTACTAATGGCTACTAATGGTTACTGATGGTTATGGACGATGGTTACTAGTGGCTATTAATGGTCTGTTATTCATGGTTTTTAATGATCAATCATGGTAAACCATTAGTAACCAATGATCCCACTATTAATCATTATATGATAGCCATTAACCATTAGCAACCATTGCTAAACATTATAGAAATGGTCAACCATTTGCCATCATTAGCCCTTTGACGACAACCGATCAACTGTGGGTTTTATAGCTGCATGGTTGCTAATGGTTGCTAATGGTTACTAATGGCTATCATATAATGGTTATTAATGGGATCATTGGTTACTAATGGTTTACCATGATTGATTATTAAAACCATTAATAACAGACCACCGCAAACCTTCTCCCTTTCAAGCCGGACCTGCGAGGTTCCGTATCTTCCACGATGTGACGAGGTCTTCAAAGATGTAGAAACCTCGATGTAGTGACCAAGACCCATTGCCAGGACGGCCGGTTGTGTGACCTATGATTTTGGTGAATATTTGGGGATACCAAACTGATGTAGCTTGGAACAAAAGCATGCGATCAACAAAACCATCAACAGTTTGGAAAATGATAAAACTATGTCTTGTCATCTTTTGTCTTTGGAACCAACCAGGAGATATGTATGATCGAAAGGCACAGCAATTGGGTCGGTGTGTGTGTGTGTGTGTGTCTCTTTTTTGACTTGTATTTACTTGTAACATCAATTTTCCATGGGCTGTCCGGAACTCTGTGACATTTGAAGATGAGAAACCAAGGCAGAATAGAGCAAACTGAAACCAGTGTATACAAATATATTGACTACAGTAGCAAAGCAAGCAAACAGCAAGGCATGCTTGCACCAACATCTAGCACACGGTACTTCTCTGGCCAAAACATATGCAGCATGTGCGCATATAAGAGACCATGCCAAAAAACAAAACAAAACACTTTGCAGGGCATGTGAATACATGTTGGAAAGACAAAGCATTTCTGCCTCACAAACAGGTACATGACACAACATATACAGCAAGGACACATGGACCTACCAATTCTATACATTCGTCACTCCTTCAGCAAAACACCATCCAGGAGACATCCAACATCCCACTTCCAAGTCAGTACGCCTGCCTGAAAATGTGTTGTAAAGTCACTGGCCGTGGAAGATCTTTGGAGATGATCCATGGAGATCCAGCACTAAGAAGCATTGAATCTTCATGGCTCCGGGGCCAGTCTTGCAGCATCTGCTTCTCATCACAGCTATCTGTCTGCAGGCCAGTCACCCACCAGAAAGACCTGATGCTGATTGGCAAAGATCTGCTGATGTGCGCGCGTTCATGGATGAGTTCAGTACATTCATGTGAATGTATGTCTCTTTGTATTTCTGCATGATATGTCAAAATGAAAGTCCTTGTGGGCACGCTATATATTCTCTATCTATCCACTGATAAGATGATGGGGACCTCGTCGGGAAACGCAGCCAGTTGCAATGGATCTGGTGTGTTAGTCATCTTCTAAAATCATGCTAGTTGATGAAACTCTCATGTCAGGACTGTCAGCATACCCCAAAAGATTGATTTCGGTGTTGCAAACAATCATTTTTGCATGGGCACATACCTCAAGTTATGGATGTGCCCTATCACAGTCCCCAGCTTCAGAAGCTCCGGCTCATGATAACATTCCTATGCTTGACAACCATCTCGCAACCTGGTTTACAGGTGGTTTTGCCACTTTTCATGAGATATCCCTGTATCTCTGGTCATAAACAGCAACCAAAAGTCGGGTCCCGACTGTCCGTGAAAACCAATCAAAGCAGGTATTTCGAGGTTCATCAAGCCAGCAGAAAGCCAGAAAGCCTGAGCCGGAGAATCCACTTTTGTTGATTACATTCAGCTTCCAATCCTTCTTGGCAGCAAATTCCTCTCGTGTCCAGCCCCAAAACTTCACTACTCAACTCGGGTTTTAAAAAATGAGTGACCTGCAAACACCGGAAGTGACACCGCAACAGTGGCATTTCAAACCGTCCGAGCTTCAAAGAAGAAGATGGCCTGTCTGGTCAAGTCGACACCACCAGTTCTAGTCACCTGAGCACAGGTCCAGCCGCCCTGGGATCAACCACAGTGGCTGAGGTGAACCGGTTATCAAGTTGGCAGGGAAACACCCAGGCACGGTGCCGATAAGGACTATCATCAAAAAGGAGCAGCAGCAGCAGCAGCAGC
>VSDK01004543.1:5899-24252 GCA_009767595.1 Symbiodinium kawagutii | reverse complement strand
AGCAGCAGCAGCAGCAGCAGCAACAGCAGCAGCAGCAGCAACAGCAGCAGCAGCAGCAGGAGCAGGAGCAGCAGGAGGAGGATGATGATGACGACAACGACGACGGCGATCTTTGTGATGATGTTTGTGACGGTCTTGTTGCCTGCATAAACACCCCCAACCCTTCACGTCCATCTCCAGAGCCAAGTCACATCATCATTCTTCTTCGAAGACTGGTGAACCATCCTCACTGCTCAAAAGTTCAACCCTGACTTGGGTGGTGATGGGTTTAACATGGTATAACAATGGTGAGTTAACGGATTTGACAATGGTTTCAATAATGGTTGTCAATCATGTTTTTAATTTGTCATGGTTGAGTCATGGTTAGTTCATGGTTTTCATTGCTGTGTTCATCAAAAATGACCATGGGTCTGATAAAGTCGAAGAACCCAAGGTTTTAATTGTTGTTCTAAGTTATAACCTGTCTAAATAGTTAGAATGGTTGCTTAATGGTTAGTCATTGGTGTTTCATGACTATTGATGAAAATGAAATGGGTCTGGTCTCAAATTGCCAATCCAAGGTGCCAGACTGCAGGCACGAAACCCAGCACCTCGATGTAGCTGGAGGAAGTGAAGATGATGTGCTCCAACAAAGAGGTCGACCTGTGAGCAGTCCACGGGTGGAGCTGGTTGCAATGGCGTGCCCGCCCGTGGTGTTCGAAGTTGTAGGAAACTGGTTGCAGTCAGCCAGCCCTTACCATGCTTGTCAGCACCAGGTTGAAGCAGCTGGGCTTCGTTCAAGCATCGAGATTTTTGGTGGCGCTCCCCTGGTGAGCTTGGCACCTGGCTAACCCCAACTGTCCTGGCCTAACAATCACCACCAAAGCAAAACCATCCACTTAGCAAAGTTTTGAACTGTAGTGTTACAGCAGTGGTTTACATCTGCTAACTTCTGGCAGCAGTGGTTTTGAATACAAAAGAACTGTTGGTCAAGAGAACTGAACAACGGAGCATGAACACTGTCAACTACCGATACCAATCTCTCCATCCCTAATGTCATAGAGACACCAAAATGTCGCTGCCTGAAGCTCTACCGCTGAACAATTGGTTTCCAAATTAGTTTCCAAAGTCCATTTATAATTGTCTTCCAGAATCCAGGTGCACAGTGTCCCACCAGCAGAGCAAAACCAACATGAAAGTGATTCATCGTACACTTGAGCAACCGGAAACAAACAACCGATGATTTGCCCCCGATAGTACCCCAAAAACAACAGCCATCAAGTTGAGAACGTAGTCATTGGGCTCCAAGGTTTGGGGACCGGATTCGGGGCCATGGTTGTGAACCAATCATCTCAGCGTGCCGGTCATCAGCATACTCGCCATCTCTCAGCATACGTGTCAGCAACGGGTAACTGGCCAGCAAACTGTTTTGCATCCTGTCTTGTTTTGTGGTCTCTAAACGTCGTCCGGAACTACCGCTGAAACATACCGTACTGCATCGACCAAGCTGCCAATTCCAATCACAAAGTGCTGATCATCATTGGATGTAGATTCCTCTCGCCAACGCCAATGCGCACAAAAAAAAGATTGCAAACACTGCTGGGCAAGGTGACCCGATCCAGCCACGGGCCGAAGCACCTGCAAAATCGCAAGGTTTGCAGGTTGCTCGGCAAAGTGACCCGCTTCAGGCTCTGATTGAAATTGTGGCCAAAAGTCAAAGTTTGCAGATTGCTTGGTAAAGCCACCCGATCCAGGCTCTGATTGAAGCAAGTGCCAAAAGTCAAAGTTTGAAGGTTGCTGGGCAAAGTGAGCCGATCCAGGCTCTGATTGAAATTGTTGCCAAAAGTCAAAGTTTGCAGGTTGCTGGGCAAGGTGACCCGATCCAGCCTCTGATTGAAATAGATGCCAAAAGTAAAAGTTTCCAGGGTGCTGGGCAAGGTCACCTGATCTAGGTTTTGGCTGAAACGATCGTCGAAAGTCAAAACTTGCAAGTTGCTCGGCAAGGTGACCTGATCCAGGCTTTGATTGAAATTTTGGCAAAAAGTCAAAGTTTGAAGGTTACTGGGCAAAGTGACCCGATCCAGCCTCTGATCAAAATAGATGCCAAAAGTCAAAGTTTGCAGGTTTCTCGGCAAGGTGACCCGATCTAGGCTACGGTTGAAAATGTGGCCAAAAGTCAAAGTGTGGAGGTTGATCGGCCAGGAGACCCTATCCAGGCTCTGTTCGAAACAGTTGCCAAATGTCAAAGTTTGCAGGTTGCTCGGCAAGGTGACCCCTCTAAGTCTCTTGCCACAAGTGAAAGTCTGCAAGTTGTTGGCAAAGTGACCCAAGACAGGCTCTGGTCGAAACAAGTGCCAAAAGTCAAAGTTTGCAGGTTGCTGGGCAAGGTGACGCGATCCAGGCTCTGATTGAAATTGCGGCCAAAAGTCAAAGTTTGCAGGTTGATGGGCAAGGTGACCCCATCCAAGCTCTTGTCAAAACGATTGCCAAAAGCCAAAGTTTGCAGGTTGCCTGGCAAGGTGACCCCATCCAGGCTCCGGTTGAAACTAAGACCGAAAGTCAAAGTTCGTAGGTTGCTCAGCGACGTGACCCTATCGAGGCTCCGGTTGAAATCATCACCAAGAGTCAAAGTTTGAACGTGCTCGGCAAACTGACCCGATCCAGGCTCTTGTTGAAGCGCATGCCAAAAGTCAAAGTTTGCAGGTTGATGGGGAAGGTTATCCCATCCAGGCTTTGGTTGAAAAAATCGCCAAAGGTCAAAGTCTGCAGGTTGCTTGGTAAAGCCACCCGATCCAGGCGCTGATTGAAATTGTGGCCAAGAGTCAAAGTCTGCAGGTTGCTCGGCAAAGTGACCCGCTTCAGGCTCTGATTGAAATTGTGGCCAAAAGTCAAAGTTTGCAGGTTGCTCGGCAAAGTGGCCCGATCCAGGCTCCGGTTGAAATCTGTGCCAAAACTCAAAGTTTGCAGGTTGCTTGGCAAGGTGACCCGCTCCAGGCTCTGATTGAAATTGTGGCCAAAAGTCAAAGTTTGCAGGTTGCTTGGCAAGGTGACCCGCTCCAGGCTCCGGTTGAAATCTGTGCCAAAACTCAAAGTTTGCAGGTTGCTCGGCAAAGTGACCCGCTCCAGGCTCTGATTGAAATTGAGGCCAAAAGTCAAAGTTTGCAGGTTGCTTGGCAAAGTGACCTGATCCAGGCTCTGGTTGAAATTGTGGCCAAGAGTCAAAGTTTGGTTGCTCGGCAAAGTGGCCCGATCCAGGCTCCGGTTGAAATCTGTGCCAAAACTCAGAGTTTGCAGGTTGCTTGGCAAAGTGGCCCGATCCAGGCTCTGATTGAAATCTGTGCCAAAACTCAGAGTTTGCAGGTTGCTCGGCAAAGTGGCCCGATCCAGGCTCCGGTTGAAATCTGTGCCAAAACTCAAAGTTTGCAGGTTGCTTGGCAAGGTGACCCACTCCAGGCTCTGATTGAATTGATCGCCAAAAGTCAAAGTTGGCAGGTTGCTTGACCTGATCCAGGCTCTCATTGAAGTCATTGCCGACAGTGAAGGTATGGAGAGTTTCAGGAAGCTGTTGAAGGCAACCAGGCGAACGTGCACCTTTTATCTGTGTCACCCCTTGCAATGTGGTCCCTCTGTCAGAGGCAAAAAATCCCCCGACAAGTGTCCATGCGGCAAGCAAATCAGTGGGAACATAGATGCAGGACAATGTCGGATTGTTTCCCATGATGCCTTGTTCTTGCAATGTTTGGTTCAGAATCAGCAGCGAAGCAAGATGGTGGAAAGTGAGCTTTGCACCTCTCTTTGGCAGTTTCCTTGAAACGATCTGAACCACTTCCCTTCCCAGTGTTGAAGGGCAAAGGCGCACGATACATCCTTCACCATGCAAACAGTGCACATGAACTTCAATCAGCTGGATGTCATCACCAGCTGATGGCTCCACATAGCCATCATGACTGAAGCACGCCATGTGGAAGCCGACCGCGGTAGCCTTCTGGTCGCTTGAGAACACCAAAAAAGGCTATGACGGACCATTGGTCCATTGGTCAGGAGCAACAACACCCACAGCTGACGTCCACCCTTGGAAACGTGATCGATCGTGGCTCACAACCGACGAAAAATGAGAGCAGGTCATAAGGAAATCAATAGATCGATACCATGAATCAACATAGGTAACAGGGAAGTGCCTAGAATACGACCAAATACTATCAATTAAGGAAAAGGCAAACAAAACCGAACATCCAGTTTTCTTAAAGTCCGTCAGCACTCACACCTCCCACATCCCTGTTGCAGGGGGAAATGGCCGCATAAACAAGGGGTGGATCAACTACTTTGCTTCGAGTGACTCCCTCCCTGATTTGTATTCTGACACATTATTGACTGATCTAACTGCATGAAACATGTACCCTCCAGCCTTAACGTTCGCCCCACCACATAAAGCGCCACTGCAATGGAGCATGTTGTACGAGGTCGAGATGGCTTGGACAAGATGCGAAAACACTGGCTATACGCAGTGATTTATGGTTTAGGGTTTCAGGGTTTTGGTTTTAGGGTTTTAGGGTTTTAGGGTTTTAGGGTTTTGGTTTTAGGGTTTTAGGGTTTGAGGTTTAGGGTTTGATAACTCAGAAGTCAAAAAAAAAGGCCCTGTGCAGGAATTTGAGCGTTGGGAAATGTTCTCAGACCCATGCGGGGCAAACCCTAAGGCTCGGGCGAACATGTAATGCCATGCATCTTGTGTTTGTTCTGGAGAAAAACATGTGTTTCGACATGTTTTCTGAGATTTGTTCTGACTCTAAAGAAAACTAGCATACAAACTGGCATCTGTTCTCTCACATCGGGCGACATGCATTTTGACAATAGTCTGGGGTGGATAGACTGCCACATGCTAACCCTGGACGGGCAGTGGTTGGGTGGGTGATATCACCTGATCATGGAACCCGAGAATTGCATCTATGATTTGGACTTCCGGCACAATGGAGCAACATCTCGGGATGCACAGGGAACTTTCTGGTACCCCATCCTCAGGCCCATGGAACCCCATCATCCTCAGCGCACGCTGAAACTCTCAGTTTGGACAACCCAACAGCCAGGCCACGCTTCGTAGTCGATGGTTTCTGTGACAATGGCACCAAAGGTTGCCAGCGCTACAAGACACAGCACGTCAAAGTGTTCCTCGCAGAAACGCGTCACACGTTCCGGAAAATGAAATGCACTTTCGTGGGAGGAAGCTACCCTCTAGAATCTGTGACCAACTTGGACCCTGGTTCCGCTGAGAAAAATCAACTGGAAGCTCTCTTCACTTTGAAGGGGACAGGAGTGTCTATGAACAGAGCCACATGGTTCCCTTCTAGATCTTGGTGCTACCCCGTTGACAGCTAAATGTCGTGTAGTCCAAGGTTTCCCAAAGAGTTGCGGTTTTTGGAGGAGTTGTTGGAAGCATGGAAAACCAAAACACTGGAATCATGAGATTGAAACTGGAAACCCGAAATCGAAACAAGATGCAACTCTTGAGATCTTTGGGGCTGTCAGCATTGATCCCACTCCATAACTAAGTCTGAGACAATAGTCTTTCAGCACCGCCTAATCTTTTGACACCTCCAACAGACGTTCACGCTACAGACAAGGCGCCAAAAATGAGTCCACTTTCCATTTGAAGCGGAAACCCACATGCAGCCTCAGACTTTTCAGCTTAATCGGCTCAATGGTCTTCTGAAGGCTTTGAGGCTTTCTACAATATACTTGCTTTGAAACAGCTTTCCAGCTCTAGCCTGTGTTGTGTTTTCGCTTTTCCAAACGCTTTCAGAAAAATATGCCACGCTTCAAAGCAAGCCATATACAACCTCGTGCATTCTGAATGTGATGCTAGCCATCATTGCCGTGCACCCTTGAATCCAACCATTTTCGCACTAATGCGCCGGATTGAAGTTCTACTGAACATGTGCATGTGTAGTATCTGAAAGGATAGAAAAAAAAAGAATCCTTGCCATCGGCTCCTTCTATTGCCATGCTGTATTTGTATTAACTTTTCACTTTTAGAACCACCATTTTTAGCTGCTTCAACTAGCCGCAGGTTGATGTTTGAGTCGGACAGCGCCAGGACCGCCAGGGAACACCACAAGGACGGCAACGGCACCGGCCAAGTGCCCCCAGCCAATCCCCACTTCCATCCAGGGCCATGCCTGGAAAGTCTTGCAGCGGCACTCACCACCCAGTGACAGCTGGCCAGGTGAGCGAACAGACCCTGAACCATGGTGAATCTCATTAGCTGGGGGCATCCAAATGTGTTCACCCCCCCGCAACCACCAACCAGCAAGAAGCTTTTGCACACCTGAGGCATCCCTCACATGCCTTGATCTTCTCGATTTTCCACCCCAGTCGCTCTCTGAAACAGGTAGCTGTCGTTACAACCCCAACTTGTTCGTTCAATTGTCCGTTCATTCCATCTCACTTGACTTCTTATGAATTAGCCTTTGGTTGATGGACGGTTGCTCACCTACCTTTCTTCTAGATAAAACATAAAAGAATCCCACCCCATTGCAGTCATGACTCCGCCACTCTGAGGAACATGAAACACCCATGAAGCATCAGCACCTGCAGCTGCTGTGGCCAAACTGAAGCAGATGCGAACCCACGTTCTGAATCGAAGAACTGCAACGAATTTAGAGGTGAGACTTTTGACCGCAGCGGAACAACGTTGAACAACTCCAAGTGAAGGTCGGTATGATGCGACCTGTTCTGTGAACATGGGCTTACTGACCTGTTCTCTGAAACAATGCGAAGGTTCCCGCCACTCTGTCAGCTGTCAGGTTGCACTCACCCATTTCGGGGCTCGAAACCTGCCAGATGCGGATTCCTAGATGCTTCCCATCGCCCTCAAGGCCTTGGTCCCAAAGCGTGCTAACATCGCCTCCGGGTCGGGGCATGACCTTAGAACCAGCGTGGCGGTGTTACCACACCAGGACTGTGTGGCTAGGTTGTAGGCTGTTAGGGCGTTCATGGATGTCAGGACCAGCTTAGGGATGTCAGCTTCGGTACATGGATGTTCATGGATGTCATCGACAGAGATGTATCATTGATAGAGACCCATCTTTTTGATAGGGGAAAATTGGATTCCAATGCACACTGAACAGCTAATGGCTATTTTAGATGGAGGCCAATTTACATGCGGTGTTCCCATTCCCGACTACCATCCTTGGTACAACAACAACAACAACAACAACAACAACAACAACAACAACAACAACAAACAACGGTATGGCTCCTATTGCGTCATGCGAGCCTGCACTGCCCGATTCTGCTCAAAGATTGCCATCTGTTCCATGTCATGGCAAGATGCTGAGAAAAGCAAGGTCACCATTTGCAAGTTGGCAATCCGCAACTCTTCAACCTCACCACCTCTGCAAAATATGTGTTATCTGGTGCGTGACCCCCCACCGACAGCGAATCTGAAGGAATACAACGGTAGGCCTCACTGCACTTCAAGTGGCGTGAGCCTCAATTCCAGAAATAGTAGGGGCAGCATCTGTATCACCTGAGTAGAGGTACGATTGGAAGATTTTGTGAACAGGGAAAGACTGCTACTTGAGGATGGTTCGGGGTCCAACGATCCAATAGAAACTCATTTGAATCACCAACCAACAATTTGATAAATCATTTCTATCTCGCACCGACGTGATCGAACCTGCTCTCACCGACCATGCGCAAATGCACCGGGAGATCGATCTGCGCTGACATCATCGGCAGCTTGACCAGCTGCTGGAATTAAACCTTAACGATGACTATATGGGCATGGACGACCAGTAGACCCCCAGAAATGGACAGCTTCACAGCGCTAAGATTGCGCAACTACTCCCGCACTTGCACCCAAATGGCTCTGCCACATCTCCAGGACCACAGTACACAACTAGTGACCTGACAAAGCTCGCCAAGCTCAACGCTGAATTCTTTTGACTGCCAAGGGATATAGCCAGGTTGTGTGCTTTAAGAGTACCATCATCCGCGGAGTGGCCCCCCGCGCTTCACCGCTCCAGTCACTATCAAGCCAAGGAAAACTCTGGAGGAGTTGTCGTTGACGTCATTCCTCGGTGCTAGCGATTTGGGGCACCACCCTCATCACTTGAAGGGACAATGTCTCAGGATTCCAGAGCAGCCACCCTCGCACGTTTCAACATGTGTCAAGACAAGGTGACACAATCCCCTCAATATTCGACCCCCAGTCAACCCCTCGTAAGGTCTGGATATTTCATGCTACACCATGGGGTAGACCTTTTTCAACAACTGTCAGGATCAACCACTGGGCACCACCATTCACCAACTAGTATGCCATCTGTTCACCACATATCCATCATTTTTAACTAAAGTTCACTAACCATTAACTTAACCACTAACTTCACCATTAACTTGACATAACTTCACCATCATTTGTTAAGCCAAGTAAGTCAGTCGTGGTCTCCCACCCATGCGACTCGTGCTTCCAGGTACGCCGTGGCATGGCAATAGGTCAGGAGGAGCACGGCTGCCAGGATCAGGCCCGTGGGGAGCACGACGTTCACCACCTTGCCGTGGACCAGGGTCCTTGGGAGCCGTTGCGGTCGGCGGATGACCGGATGCCTTGGAAGCTGGAGCTGTTGATCCAGCTAGGCCTTGAGGAAAGCTGATGAAGGTGACGAATGATCACGACTTGGTCACGACTTGGTCATGATTGATAATGGATGATTTGTGGTTGATCATGCTAGATGATGCCTGATAGTGATAGTTGATGATAGCTGATGGTTGATGGTTGATCATGCCTGATAAGGATGGTTAGTTGATCTTAGTTGATGATTGATCATGGTTTATAATAGCAATCAATTAATGGTGCCGGATTCACAGGCATCCCTCCAAAGTACTGGAATGGAGAAGCCACTTCAAAGATGGCACGTGTATCCTATTTTTGCACCCACCCCGAACATACCAAGGGATGTGGAAGTGTGGCCAAGGGCTCTCTGGACACCAAGGTGCCGCCACAGGGAGGCTTGTATCGCCATGGCCAGGAACACCCGCAACGCAAAGAAGCTGACTGATCTTGTTTGCTGAACAACTTCTGAGATCATTGTTGACCACCCTTCGCAAGATGGCTTCTGGGTGTACAATCACAACGGAGTTCGTTGGCAACAGCACTGAAGGGGGAGGCAGTCATCGGAGCTTGAAAACGGACCCACTGTCAGGGTCCATGGATGCCCTGGAAATGTTTGATGCTTGCGCTTTTTCACAGTGGCTGATGGGGTTCCACATCAAGCAGAGTTGGCCTAGTCTAGACGAACACAGTGTTCGGGTTGCAGGCTCCTTTGTGACGATTCTTCACCGACCAATCTGTGATGATCCGCGCTGTTCCATGGTTGTCTTCCGCTTGACATGGCGCATGGCTTGAACTAAAGTCTGCGATGTCCCCGTCAGTGCAAAGAGCTACAGCAGAAACATCCATCTCTTGATCTCCTGGCTCATCCTCCATCATCCTACCCCAGCAATGCAAAAGTCGTTGATGTGAACTCCACTGTGGTTTGGGCCCCACCACGAGCTTCGTGTGACCCAGGCCTGGTCGTCTGTTCCCACCTTGGCACCTGCCCACGCCTTAGGTGGTCGGTGGTCCCAAACTGATCCCTTAGCAGATTTCACCCCTCAGGAACTCTGGTTGAAGGGGAACCGGGCCAAGTCTGGTGGACGTCATTCCTTGACACCCGTCAATCGGTGGGGAACATGATGAACCCGGAGGAGTATCCGAAGAAACAACAACGTCAAGTGTATCTTGGCATGCTTTTTGGCATGCGTTTTCTGAAAAATCACGGGATTTGACTCACACCCATCTGACGGCTGGGTTTTTCCGACTCTTCAACACTGATGTCATCTAATTCTGATCGATTTCTTGAGAATTCTCATCCCATGTGCCACATGGCAGCAGGAGCCCATGGTAGATTCTCCACCGTTTCACCAAAGGCTTTGAGGCTGGGAACGCAGTAGACGACACCAAGGAGGTGCGACCAGATGTTGCCTTGTCGCTGGCCAGCAATTGGCGGGTCTGGGCGCTGGTGGGCCCAAGTCACCAAGTCACCAAGATTGGATTCGACGAAGACTTCGATGCAACCCCGCTGGTTGAAAACCCGATTGCCTATACTGGAAGGCTTCAGAATTAGTTAACCGTACATGGCTATCAATCTCATCAGTTGGTTGTTAAATCTACCATTCTCATTACATCTGGGTGTTTCTCAAAATTGGGACCCCCCAATCATCCATAAATTAAATAATCATGTTGAGTAGTAAACAAACCATTTTTGGGTACCCCTATGGCTTGAGAAACCACCTGTTGAACTCCAAATGCAGGTGTCAGGTGAAAGCGTCTGCCTGTCTCGTTGTGGATCCCGAAGACGCTTCGGAAGAGGTCGAAGGCTCCTTCAGGCAAAAGGAATTCCGCTTGCAGGTCCCACAGGTCACGCATTGCATGATGAAATACAGTGAGGTTGATGGAGATCAATGGATAGCTAATGATCAGTGATAGTCAAATGAAAGAATTGTTAAAGTCAAAGGTCCCCCCAGAAGAGATGTCAGAAAAGCAGAGATGTCAGAGAGAGAGAGAGAGAGATGTGCCTGCGTGACTCACAGGAATCGCCCAAAATGAGTTGTGTTGTTCAAACTGAGGTCCCGGATGGTCAAAACCCCTCATCAACTTGTACGGTCGCCATGCTTTACCCAACAAACTATGAACCATGGTGAAGTCATCAACGAAGCAGCAACCCACGGGGCCCACGGCTACCTGCAGGTTGCGGTCGATAGCCCCAAAAGATGAAGGGCACCTTCTGCCTGGAGGGCCTCAGCGGCTCACACAAGCAATGTGAAGTCATGGTAACTTGTGTGGTAGAAAGTGCGGATCTATGTAGAGAAGTAGATTAGACCAGATGAGACTAGATCAGACTAGATTAGACAGGACTAGGTTTAGATTGGATTTCGATTGGAATACTTTGAGATGAGATTAGAAAAGATAGAAAGAGAGATTTGGCAGTGGGTCAAAACCCTGTACCCCTCGTTCCCCTATCACTAACCATTGTTTTCCCACTATTATTGTTGGTTATTATCCCCTATTATTATAGCCAAATTTGCTCAACAGAAATCTGTGTGTTTAGCTGTTTGGCAAAGCTGCCAGAACTGAGCTCCTGCGGCCCCGAGCACATCAGTGGAGTCCAGCAAGCCTGGACAGCCACGGAGCCGATCTAAGCGTAGAATCTTGGGTTCTAACCTCCCCAACTCATGGCCACAACCAATCAATAGCTGTGGAACCGCTGGTTCAGCTGGTTAATCAGGGAATGAATCAGCTAATCCACAAACTAGTGAGGCCGATATTGTAAGAGTAAAAGCAATACTAGCCAATAAGTAGCATTTTGAGCAAGGCATGTGACTGGTTGCATCAATTGACTTGACTGGGTATTTAGACCACGATAAGACCCTGTCAAAAGGCCACAATGCTGCACCACGACTCAAAACAATGGGTTGTCCGTCAACAGTGTGAATGATCCTGGCTGTTTTCTACCCATAGCTTTGATCCCAAGTCACATCAAGATTCAAGATGTTCGGTGTTGGGGCGTTGCAGAGCCAAGGGCCAACATACCAAGTTGGAGGTTCCCTGTTCGGTTCAATTCAGTGGTAAGTATGGTGGCTGCAACTACCAGGCTACTTGTTCGGGTCTACAAAAACTCGTTCCTAATCAGGATGATCCAGCCGCGAGCTTCATCCATTGATCCCATCCAGTTCTATGGAAAGGTTTGTTGATAAAATCACCTGGCAACATGGTTCATGAACAACCCATGTTTGTGAGACCCTCGCATCTTTGGCGAGCCATGCTGAAGCAATTTGGGATCCTGAAAGATGCAAATTTGATTAAAGGGAAACCAGAAACCACCGTTTCTGATGTTCGAAACCCGGAAGTTGGGTCACCAAGAAATGAATCATCTAAAAAACCAACCACAGGTACCAACAAGATACCTACCCAGTGATACCAATCATCATGTTTGATACCTACCTAGGGACCTACCCAGTGATACCCCATCTCAGCTACCACAAACCCTTGAGACTTCACCGATGCGCCGGGATCGGGCCCACGGCCTGAGCGGTTTCGCAGCTTCTTTGGCAGCCAGGCCTCGGGTCAAGTGGTCCCAAAATTGGTCATACAAATGGCTGGTGTCTTCAAATAGGGGACCCAAAAAAATTGGATGGTTAATTACTACAAATGGTGGTTTCTCAGAATAGGGGTACCCCCAAATCATCCATTTATAGTCATTTATAGTAATATACCAACTAATTGTAGGGGCTCCCCACTTTGAGAAACCACAAAATGGTTAATGTTGGATGATTTGGGGGGTGCCCTATTTTGAGAAACCACCAATGGCTAGTTGATGCTTGACAACCGACTGACAAGGATTGCTCCATGTTTGATGCTGGCTGACAACCAACGGATCACCACAACAATGATTCACTGGCTTGGTTGATGGGAAAATCTGCGTAGGAAAGCTTGGTTTTGACGCCAATTATGATCAGGGTTTCAGAAAGATTTTCCCATCAGCCGTTTCTGGGAGACGCAATGGTTTGGCACTGATCATTGCGGTTACTTCATCATGGTTCAAGTACTGCAATGATGAGTCACGTAGCAGTAGAAACATAACAATTCTTGTTCTTGCTTAGTCGTCAAGCATACACTGACAATAATAATGACCCGTGGGACAACAACAGCCATTACAAACCACAACCACAACGCCACGACAACAACCACAGCCGCCATCGAGACGACAGTCAGGAACAACAACTACAACGACACCAACAATAGCAACAACAAGAACAAGAAGAAAAACAAGCAAAATGGCGATGGTGACAATCATGACAAAGATGACAACGAGATGACAAGGAGGAGGAAAAAGACTAGGACGAGGACGAAGAAGAAAACGAAGGCGAAGACAATCATGAGGACGAGGACAAGGACAATGACCATGGCAAAGACCGCGGTGATGACAATATCAACAAAAAGAACCGGAAGAGGAACAAGAAAAACAATCAACAAAATAAAGTGACAATCGCAACTTCGACTCACGGGAACTCATCACGTGGATAGCTTGGTTCCAAGCATCTGGAACACTGGGTGGTGGAGGCACAGCTGTGACCTGTGCAACCTGGCCAAAGTGAATCCAACCAGGCTTCTAAAACAGCTGAAATAAACCACAGCTGCAAGTCACTACAAGTCACTACTCCGAGCCAACAAAAATGCGCATCAATATGTCATACGAATCATTTCAATAGCTTCGACATACTCTATATATATATATAATGTTCATCAGATCTGGATGCATCTGTTTCGTTGGGTGACTTCTCAGGGGTCCGACACGCATGGAACAGGAGTTTTGGCTGAATACAATGCACAACTTGCTTGTAGAATGCATCGGGACGGATTGGTCAAACATCATGGGTTGGATATTTTTCTTCACATTTGCTTCTGCATTCTAAGGCAATCAACTTATCGTATCCGGAGACACTGGACAAATTCACTGGACAAGTGTTCCTCCACAATAATCCAGGGACGTTTTGCCCTGAAAGCTTTTCAGAAGAAACGACCAACCCACATCAACATATCATGAATTTCAAGTCATGCTTTGTTTACCGGACGCTGTTTCAATCAAGCAGGCAATCAAACAATCAATTTCATTCAATTTCCAACCATAAAGATCTGAAGCCACAACAGAAGAATCAAGTGTCAACATTCGGTGGATTAGGCTCCTTCAAGTGACAACTGCGATCTTTAGTGTGATATTGGAGTCAACCAGAAATCGGGGTCCAGCGCCCAAAGCCCACCATTCGGTCTCAAGCATTAGCGCTCTCAAAATGCTTCGCACCTACAAGGAGAGGTGATCAGCGAGGGCTACAGGTCAGGTTGGGTCATCAACGTTTACCAGTACGGGTCAACTTTGTCAACCAGGTCTAAAAATGTTACCATTCTGGAGGATTGGATGTTGATAAAAGTGCAGGGTTTCAACTCAAAAGAAGCAAACAAGAAACCTTTGTTGAGTTTCACCATCCGTTTTATGAAGCTGCAAACGGGGTGTCCATGTCGCGTTGCATGACATTTACTTGGCAAAGCCACTGGGAAAGAAATCAAAGCAAAATAGTTATATTGTTCCATGCATCAGGGTCCTATGTAAAAGCTGCAGGACTCACAACACAACGTCTAACGTGATATAAAAACACAAAAAAAAAACAACAGCAATGGACCAGGCAACTGCAACTGTGCACCATGATGAACTTGCCAGATTGGCGAGATGTTTCAAAACAAAAAGATCCAAGAAGCACATAACGTCTAATGTTCCATTTTATTCATGTTTGTTCAACTGCACCAGGCTGCCCCATCACCCACCCCCAAATACGACAAACTCGTATTCTCGTTCTACTTTGACGTTTTGGCTGCATGTCCAAGAATTTGCAATCCACTCTGTGGTCCCTACATGATGCTGATCTATATTCATGCCTTCTTTGGAAGAAACCAATCATTTACTGAAACCCTGTCGCGATCGGGTCACTGTCTTCTTGATCGGCCCTTGGGGTCAAAGCCCTTGACCGTTTCGCGGCCTCTCAGAAGGCACAACCCGAAAGATGTCCATCCGTTGGTGGCCCTGGTCCGATGATTGGGCGGCACCCAAAACAACACTGCTGGATGGCTGAGAGATTCAGGCGATTGCCCCAGTTCCACTTTTTTTGGGGGGTCTGCATCTCAATATTCACAATTTCCTGGCAATCAGAGAATGCAATCCCCGGTGCACTTGAAAGAAGACAATCTGCAGTTTCGACCATGGCATTCTCTGACCAAATGTGTTGTGTAACAAGGGGTTGGCAATGGCAGCAGCCCGTCAACGTGCTCCAAATCATGCGAACAATGGATTCCTACCACCCAGCAAAAGAAACCCAAATACTTGTCTCAGCAGGAAAGCGCCACGTTGCCAAAAATGGGTGTAGTTAAAGCAATGAGTTCTGCTGCAAAAGTTTATGATCGAGTGTCTACTGAGTTATGTATTAATATCAATCTTAGATTGTGGACCGACGTCCCACGAGCAGCCAAAACACTACTAGTAAGCAAAATGAAAACATTTAGCAATAATCTAATCTCCCAACACAGGAATTCCAAATGTGCGGACCATATTATAGGGGTCCCAGCGAATTCTTCAACACTATGACATGGGACAAAGGATGCATTGGAAACATCAATCCGTCAAATGTGACTTCTCAATTCCATTGCTCTTGCAAACATCTGATTATGTTTGTTTATATATATGCATTTTCATTTTGATGAAAATGATGACCCTGCTTTATTACCAATTCATGGATGCAAAGGTCATGCAGAAATTCTGATGTGTCAAAATGTTCAAGCAAACCAACTACACCAACCACGACAAACCAACACAACAATTCATTGCACTACTAGTTCCCAGTCTTCAAATCAATATTGGATTGTTTTTCAAAAATTTGATTCATTTATCCAAACTGGAAGGTTTGTTGTCCGGCATAAACCATTCATCTGCGCACAGTATGCCCGTCGTGAGCCTTCGAAAATGCGCGCAGTTTGTCGAAGACGTTTTGGAGCAGCTGCCAGCGGTAGCACAAAGATACGATCTGAACCTCCAGTAGATCAACCATGGTTTGGATAGATCAACCATGGCAGATTACCACCAACCAATGGTAGATCAGAATTTCCGGTCGGTAATCCATGATAACAAAAGGTAGTTTAGCAAACGTAAATTTTAGATTCTCCGCGTAACCACGTTCTTTGCCAAAGAGGAATTTTGTTTCACAAACAAAAACCTAATAAAAACATTGGAGGGGCAAAACACCTTTGATATGCACACTTGCCATGGCGAATGTTTTTGGACCGACTTGTGATTTTCTCTGTGCATTTGGCGATTCATTGTTGTTCCATAAACACAAGAACTTTCATGAAAACAAAGATGACGACAATGACCAAAGACCAAGAACAACAACAAGGACAACAACAACAACAACAACAACAACAACAACAACCACCACCACAAGAACCCAAAGAACCACAAGAACCAGAACAACCACAACAAGCGCAAAAAAACAACAACCCCAAGAAACCCAAGAATTTTTCAAGAACCACGAGAACAACAAGAACAGCAAAAACAACAAAAACAGCAACAGCAACAGCAATACAAAAAACAATAACAACAAAAACAACAGCAACAGCAACAGCAACAACAACAACAACAACAACAACAAGAACAACAAGAACAACAGCAACAGCAGCAGCAGCAGCAACAACAACAACAACAACAACAACACATCATCATCATCATCATCATCATCATCAGCAGCAGCAGCAGCAGCAGCAGCAGCAAAGAACATCAACATCAACATCGACATCAACATCAACATCAAAATCAAGATCGACATCAACAACAACATTTTTTCCTCTCCATGCGCCAGTGCGAATGTCGCCGGTCGCAAGCGAAGTGAAGATCATCCATCAAACAAAGCAAAAAGAAAGCAACAAAACGAAGAAACACCACCGCGGCCACCTGGGATCCCCCCAGCGAGGATCTGGTCCTATACCAAACTGGACTGGAAATGGAGGACCTAAAATACAACTGTTCATGGGCAAACCCAAACGCCGTGTAGCAATCGAATGAATGGTGGTTTTCATGACACGATAGTCCAAATAGAAACCAACCATGGCACGAAACAGCGTCGACGGATCCTCAGGACCAGCCAGCTACTTGCTCCGTCAGTCGGCCTGCTCAGCGGAGTGTGTCTGAACGTTCAAAGAACAACCAAACATGCAGTGTAGAATCGATGCAGTTTCAACCTTGTCTAATACATGCAGTGGGTAAGATTGCAATCCTTGCCTTACACCGTCATTAGAGCCACGATCGGAGACGGTATCCTCGATCGTTATGCTTTAAGTGCATCAAGCACTTGCAAGACACAAGAACAAACCAAGCCTCTCTAAAAACAAACCTCCAGAATTTTTGTTTGTTTTTCTGTCGATGTGCTGGACATGCAAGTCGCGGTCACTAGCTATCATAGGAATCGCACAGCAATGAAAACACCAAGACTGCTCAGAAAAGAATTGTCACAAAGCTGCTCGCGAGAAGCAAAAAACAGTGTGAGTGCTGCTCATGCACCATTGCAGGTTCACATTCATATCTTGGCTTACAGATCGTTCGCTCGTATTTTCTGTACTGGATTCAACTTTCTCGGGATAGAAGATGCGGATGATTGTAATTGCGTTATTTATTGTGGTTTCACCGAAACTTCGTTGAGCATTTGACAAAAAGTCGACAGCCAAGAGTTCCAATTCAAGAGTTTTTCCGCTAAATTGGCACAGAGGTCGCGATTACAAGAGAAGCAATCCAAGGCCTTGAAAACAGAAATTAATTTTCCAGAAACCCCAAACAAAGCTGCTTTTCATCTTTGCAATCTCGACTCGTGACCAAGACTTGGCGTCTCAATAGCGCATGTGGGAAAAAATCTGAGACCTGACGAAGAATGGTGATGATGCTGATGACAATGAGGTTAATAGTGATGACACTAATGATAATACTATGATCAGTGATGATGATTATGATGACGGTAATGATGATGATGATGACGATGATCATGATAATGATGATTATGACAATGCTAGTGATGGTAGTGTGATATCAGCTCTTGGCCCATTTGACCTCCTGTCTACCTTTGTTCAATATAATATAAGGCATTTTTCACACTCTTCAATAAAGAGCCAGACGACAAGGTTATGCCGGACCAAACCTCGATATGCTTAACTTCCTTGAGTGGCCGCTCAGCCAGGATCGACCGCTTACGACAGAAACGCTGGGAACTAACCCGGCGATTTCATGTCAGTATTAATGCCAGAATGGCTTGAGCATTGTGAAACCAACGCTGGGCAACACTTGTTTGTAGATTTCTCAATGCCGACTGTTTCCGCCATTAGAGGACGGTTAAACCTGACTTAGACGAGACTTTTCGTCACCAACGTCACTTCGCACTTGGCAGCCGGAACGGCTGATCGTTCAGCGTTCGTGCCGCTGATGGTGTTCTGATAATTGTTCACAGTTTTGAAAGTTTTTTTTTCCCGGGTAGCGCTTCACGCGCACTAAACACATTTTTTTTTTTGCCATGTGGTGCCTATTGCACGCGGAATGCAGGTCACCATGAGTCCCGTAAGCCGTGAAAATCAAAGGATCACTGATAGAGACTCAAGATGACAATGGCCAGAACCAAGACCAGGCAACAAAAAACAAAAAAACCAAAACCAGCAAAACAAACCAAACACCACCAACCAGCCAAACAAACCAAACCAG
>VSDK01004530.1:23599-42069 GCA_009767595.1 Symbiodinium kawagutii | reverse complement strand
TAACACGGAAGTTCCGCACTTCGTAACTAAACTTCCTTTGATCAGCTACCAGAAGCATAACAGTTGTGTGACCGCAGTTTGAGCTTTACACTCCCGGAGCTACTCAGCATTTTTGTGACTTGTCATGGCACGCCTTCTTGCTTTGACTTTGCTCGTGGCGGTCATCTTGGTGCCTGGCTATCCGGGCTTTGTAGTTCCTTCTTCTCCTCGTGCTGTTCCACGTGCAGCCCCGCAGGCCCAGTCAGACTTTCAAGAGGCCGACCGCCCAAACATCCCTGCAGTTGCCTTGGCAATGATGGCAGGTTTGATCGTAGGCTTTTCTCCACCCAGCTGGGCCGGCACTGGTTCTGGACGCCCTGACTTTCAAGTGGTGAGGCCAGGTTACATGCAGGGCATTGACGCAGCAAATGCAGCAATTTATCCTGGAGAGATTGACTACGTGACCCGCTCTCGTATTGAGGCGGCACAGTTTCCTCAAGCCTTTAAAGAGCTTCAAAAGGCTGAGGCAAAGCTTCAAGATGCACCCACCAAAGAGCAGAGAATTGCAAACTACTGGAAGGGAGTGCAGGAGTACAAGAAGATTGCTGAGATTTCATCTTAGATTGCTACCATGTTTTGAAGGCTCAGCGCCTATCGTTTCAATCTAACGTTTTTGTATGGTCGTAAGTTTCATGTGGGCGTTTCAAAAAGATGTTGTATTGATGTAGCTTCTCATAGTCACACCTTTTTACCCTAGAAACACACGTTCTTCACTGATTGGTTTTGTGGAGGCGTTCACCTTTTGAAACTCCCATGTTCCTTCCATGTCGCATCGGTTTCGTTTCCGCCCCGGCGCTCAGATGCGAAAAGATGCCGCTGCTGATGCCAACGTTGAGAATTGCGGCTAAAGCCATTGCCCTAGCAGTGCTACCCAGGTTGATCATTGGTACCAAAGCGTTTGGCTGGTGTACACCTGTCCAGCCCACCATAATAACATCCAACCCGTAGAACTACCATCAGTGAGATGTTAAAGGATGGTACTCTCTGGAGTTTCACCTGTCAATGAGCATAGGACATCGCTACTTGATAGCACCGCCTCAAAAAGGACCTGTCAGCCATAATGAGTGTTCGGTCATTTTCGTTCATACCTAGGTGGAAGTCGCCATCTCTAATAAACAGTGGGAGTTCCAGCCAGCTTTGCCAATTGCCAGGCGTTATCCTATACCCCAAAAACTATTCTTGAAGAGACGGGGAAGGAAAAAGACGATACGTTAACGTCCTTGGTCTGAATTAAGGACCATGGTCCCTTTTCAGTATGATGAAACCATCAAGTTCTTTGGACGTCACCCCAAGGGCCAAAGCCCTGTTGAACGGTTCACAAAATCGGAGGGTTCAGCCAACGGACGCGGTGGCAGCCACACCAACACGGATTGCTTCCCATTTGTGCGTCTGTGTGTTGTAGAGCAGTTGTGTTTGACCGCAGTTTGAGCTTTACACTCCCGGAGCTACTCAGCATTTTTGTGACTTGTCATGGCACGCCTTCTTGCTTTGACTTTGCTCGTGGCGGTCATCTTGGTGCCTGGCTATCCGGGCTTTGTAGCTCCTTCTTCTCCTCGTGCTGTTCCACGTGCAGCCCCGCAGGCCCAGTCAGACTTTCAAGAGGCCGACCGCCCAAACATCCCTGCAGTTGCCTTGGCAATGATGGCAGGTTTGATCGTAGGCTTTTCTCCACCCAGCTGGGCCGGCACTGGTTCTGGACGCCCTGACTTTCAAGTGGTGAGGCCAGGTTACATGCAGGGCATTGACGCAGCAAATGCAGCAATTTATCCTGGAGAGATTGACTACGTGACCCGCTCTCGTATTGAGGCGGCACAGTTTCCTCAAGCCTTTAAAGAGCTTCAAAAGGCTGAGGCAAAGCTTCAAGATGCACCCACCAAAGAGCAGAGAATTGCAAACTACTGGAAGGGAGTGCAGGAGTACAAGAAGATTGCTGAGATTTCATCTTAGATTGCTACCATGTTTTGAAGGCTCAGCGCCTATCGTTTCAATCTAACGTTTTTGTATGGTCGTAAGTTTCATGTGGGCGTTTCAAAAAGATGTTGTATTGATGTAGCTTCTCATAGTCACACCTTTTTACCCTAGAAACACACGTTCTTCACTGATTGGTTTTGTGGAGGCGTTCACCTTTTGAAACTCCCATGTTCCTTCCATGTCGCATCGGTTTCGTTTCCGCCCCGGCGCTCAGATGCGAAAAGATGCCGCTGCTGATGCCAATGGTTGTTCGCTTTCAACCATTGTGAAACCATCATCATGAACCGGTGGACAATGAATACGAAATTCATGCACCACCAGCAGTTAAGCATGGGCAGTTGGCAATTCCCTATCAAACATATAGGGGATTAAACTATCTATGGTCAAACTATCTCTGGTGTAACTATGTTTGGTCAACCATAGATCTTCCATGGCTTCAATTGGCCGATTCTCAATGACCACTCGCTGCTGAAGGCTGGTCTGATTACGTCGCACGATGGAAGCCCGCTGAACTTTGGTGACTTCCCTCTAGGTGCAACTGCTGAGATGACCGTGGTGAGCATCTTGTTTTTTTTTGGTTGCTTGTTTTCTTGTTGTTTGTCGTTTGTTTGCGCGTCGTTTGTCATTTGTTGCGCGTCCTTTGTTGTTTTTTGACCATAGATGGTTGGTATGGATGACTTTAGGAGTATGTCATGTCTATTTTGAGAAACCCTCACATTTAAGTGATGAAATTACTTTGATATTGTCTATAGATGTCAACGTGTGCTTCAAGATCATTGTAAGATGTAATCAGTGCTGCTTCTGTTGTTTCCAACGATCAGACGGAAACTGTTGCTTTGGGGCCAAATTCCTGGTGAACAATGGGACATTCATAGATGAATGAGATGTTCATTTATGAGGGGTTGGTCTAACCCTAAGCCTGAAAAAAAATGAAAAAAACCTACCTTTAAAAGGATTCTCACCATTTCTTACCTACTAGAGATGTTTCTGGGGCGTTTCTGGGATGTTGAGAGATGTTTCTGGGGCGTTTCTGGGATGTTTAGAGATGTTTCAAGGGGAGTTTCTTACTAAAGATTGTACCTTCATTTCTGAGATGTTTCTGGTGGTTGCCCACGCCGCCACCGCAACGCTAGGGAAGATCCTGCGCTTGGAGCCGTACCATTCCTGTGCGCATACCCAGCAGCATGACCAGTGCCTCGGTGATGGTCAGTGGTGGTGATTGGTGGTGGTGGTTTGTGGTGGTGGTTGGTGATGATGAGGGGCCTTCAAACAGGGAAGGATGGAAGAACCAGGGAATGACCAGGGAATACCAATGACAATGGAATAACGAGGGAATAAGCATGAATGGCCAACAATAGTAGGAGATCAAACATCGGAATAGACACAAATAACAGGGGGAATACTCAGACATAACCATGAATACCACCTGCTTCATAGCCACTTGCTTCATAGCCAACAAGTTTCAGGAAAATATCAAGCAACGAACCACCAACGAGTTGTTGGTGGTACCATTTCTTTGACGGCCTGCCATGCAGAAGTATTATGTTGGTTGCAACATGTGCGTATTTATTTTGTTGACCGCCATGCAGAAATATGTTAATTCTAACATGTAGCCGTAGCGAAGGGTGTGACCCCAGAACCATCCGTGGCCCACCAGATTCACAAATTAGACATATGTTCATAAGAAGGCAAACCGACGCAACAACTGCAGGTACTCCACTGGTACTCAACAGCCGCTGATTTAGAACACTAAATCCGCCCTGCAGTGCTGATAGATTCACAGGATGAAGCCCCGGATACGATGCCTTTTGTGACTTTTGTTCATAGCAAGTTATATAGGTCTACCAAAGCACGACTTGACCCTGATATGCAATGGTGAGGATGCAAGCAGTGATCGAATCATTGCACCAATCTACCACGGAAATTATGGAATGTTTGATACCCATGACATTCCAGCATCAGTGTCATGAACCGACATTAAAGCAATATTGGCATTATTCATCATCATAGATCATCAATAACCATCAACTTTTTCGCAATATAATTAACGGATTAATGACGAAACATCAACCATGGCGAGTAGCTGTCATCAATTCTTGGTGACCATGAACCATCATGAATCACCGTCAACCATCATCAACCATCATCAGCCATCAGTAACCATCATCAGCCATCATTAACCAACATTAATCATTAGCTTGATCATGGTTTTCCTACGGTTTTTTCTATGGTTTAGCATCATAGCCAACAATCACCACCAACCACCACCATGGACGCCCACCCATCCCTCTAGGATTCACATCTTGGATACAGATCGTCAAACGGTGCTCGAGACATGGCCAATTTGCCGCGGATGGTGAGCGGTATTGGCGATGGTCCGGCGGCGAACCATGGTCGAGCAACCCATGATATGCGCTGATGGATGGTTTTTTGTGGCCAAACTTGTTCGACATTTGTACTTCAATGGTTTAATGGTGGTTGATCAGAGTTCTTTGATGTTCTTTGATCCTTTTTGATCCTTGTGATGGTCCATCACGGCTACATGATCTTTCAATCGTGATTTACAATCGTATCGCCACCATGAATAGTTGATATTATAAGCTACAACAATCAAGTGTGCAACATCGCAGAAGACAAAGATCATCAAATGCTTTCCAAGTATTAACTGGTTTGTAGTGTTGAAACGCTATCACTGATGATTGCTGATGGCGGTTGACCATGGTAAAACAACTGGAGATTTACCTCCCATGGGCTTGGCCGGGGTCATACCATGGATCTTTAAATCAACATCGACGACCGTGACTGTTTCCTTGTTGGTGCTTGTAGCAACCGGGAATCGTCGTGGAATCATGGACAGATTGTAGCGAAGCTGAAAAGTCCCTGTTTCCCCTGAAACATAGAACAATAACATACAATCAAGAAACTTATGTATTAGTACATTAAGAACTAATAAATGAAACATTTGATTTCCATGTGAAACCAGTAGTTCGACCAACCATTGCCAACACAAAAAGACTCCCACGTTTCAGGACGCAGCTGCAGGACAAAGATCCTGTCAGCTGGAGATGTGTTTCAGTAGCGCCCGTCAGATCGCTGGCCGGTGGAAACTTGTGGCTGCACAAAGACTTCAGTACCAAGGCGTTGGGTTCAGAAGTGTCATCGAGGCGGTGCAAAAACAGCGTTGCTCACTTGAGCATCAGGAAAAAGTGGTTCTGGTTGATTGCTGAGTTGCTGGGTTGGCGCCAGGTGGGTATACTCCCATCACGGTATATACACGTTTAGCCTGGCGATGGGTGGCACTTGGAACGCCAATGTTGCTTTCATTTCATGGTGTTGTTTCCCACCTTAGTTGTTTCTTTGTCAAGTGCATCCGGCGGATCCATCAACTGAGTTTGCCGAAGAAGAAGTTTACTGTTGCAGTGGTATCAAACAGCATAAGATCCAACTCCTGCCTTGATATGCGAAACTGGATTTGGCTATGTTCATTTGCGGCCTCAGCTGTCCGAAAGCTTTCACTAGAGAAAACCGACATTTTCTCGGTACAGGTATTAATGGATAGCCACAGCCATAAGGTTAATGCTCAGCCGGAATCAACATGGATGTTAAAAAGTCTGTGGCTAATGAGCAAAGCCCAATTTGTTTAGTGACCACTAAAAATAGTGGTAAAATAGAAGTCACTGAACAAAAATAGTGCCCACAACATCTACCATGTGTTTTTTCTCATGGTAAAATAGAAGTCACCCCGCAGCCAGTTCGATGAGTTTCACAACTTGAAGCGTAGCCATGGACTCGGATCTGGAAGGCTTGCTGCCTCAGGTGCACACACGAGGGCCAGGTTTCGCGGGGACTTATCATCAGCCATTATCGTCCAGCTTATGGAAAATTGGAAAATCACCATATTTTGTAGTGAAACCCTGGGAAATGATCCATTTATGGTGGATTTTCCATTGCCAGGTTAGTTTACCAGAGGGTATGCATTGTCAATCAGCTTGTGAGCCAACTTATTGTCCATTGTCCAACACTAGTATGAACCATCACTTCATTTACTACTCCCAAATCCTTTTGATTATTGTTGGCGACTGTTGGGTATATATCCCGCCCAAAGCTCTGTGGTTTTCCATCCATTAAAACCAGACACACAATGAGACCATTACATCATGATGAATCACCGTAAACCAGCCTTCTTGACCATGTTCAACCATCACCCTAATAACGTTAAAATGGTTGACCATGACATGACAAGTATTGACCATGTTATAAAGCTTAATGGTTGATAAGGCTTAATGACCATGTTAAGCCATGTGCTTTGACCATCATCATCCATCATGCGCAGGTCTAAACCACCATTGCTGTCCATGATTCTTGGCCCTTCAGGAGCCACAGGTTCCCACCCAAAGTCGTGGGCCGCGGCTAACAGCCCCGGGGGCGCCCGGGGGAGCCACAGGTCCCCCCCCAAGGTCGTGGGCCGCGGCTACCGGCCGTGGTGCTACCGGTGCTCTTGGGGTTGCCTGGACTGAAGCAAGACCCGGCCGGTGCTGGTGGATTGGTCAGGTCGTTTCATGGTTAGTTTGTATGTGATTTTCATGTTTGTTTGCTTTGTGATCTTTGTGTTGGTTGGTCGATTGGTTGATGATCGGTTTTGTTGGTTTGTTGTTTCTTGTTAGATGTTGTTCGATGTTGTTGTTGTTGTTGCTGCTGTTGTTGTTGTTTGCTTGTTTGTTGGTTGCTTGCGGTGAAGGTGTTTGTCGCAGTATTGAAACATATATTGAAATAGGTGGTTGTTGCTCTATCGAAAGTTGATGTGTATGTTTCATCGCAAATACGAACGCAGCTATAATCAAGAAACAAACACATCATCAGGAATGTTGATGACACAAATAAAGACCAGACTTGGTTGTTGGTTGATTTTTTGCTGGGAAGTTTCGAACCTACCCGCTCCGTGGCTTCTGAATATATGCTTGAATTATAATTATCTATTTTCCTATTTTCGACTAGCGTGGAACCTTTGAAATGACAGGTTCTTGCTGTGATATTTCTGCTGATTATCAGTGCAATCATCACTATTTGTTTCGTTGCGACTGTTCGGGGCCGTTACACGCTATTTACTGTACTACCATGAAGCAAAGCAGTGTAGCTTAGCTGGAGTTTGAAGTGGCAGAATGTCCCTATATGTTTGAATAGCGAGCGGTGCAATCAAGTCAAGTCAAATCAATTGTTCACTCCGCACGCGACCGATCAATTTCCATCCCGCTACGAACAGACATCCACGCCAAAGGTTATCAGGTAACCTTCCAACACACGTTAATGTTTCCACACAAAGCGACCGTTGGTAAAGAATCGATTCACTGGATGCATCAACCTTGAAGAACAAAACATGTCAAATCCAATTTTAATATTTTTTTACGGTCATGCGATCCAAATCCATCAACCTTCGACAGCGAAACGCCAAATCAATTTGAAAACTGCGCTGTCATATGGATGTTTCTCAAGCCATAGGGGGCCCCCCTGAATCATCCAATATTAAGCACTATTAGTAATAAACCAACCAATGGCTTGGGGTCCCCAAACTGGCTTGAGAAACCACCATATGATCTGTCTCGTGTGCAGAGGGCACCTCCCCCAGGTTCCTATCTTTGATCCTGCTGGCTGTGACGGCTGCGACCGTTGCTCGCTCGCTGCATGACGACTTCCAGGTCCTCCTAGAGGTGACCACAGCGACCACCACACCGGTGACCAGGGATGCTGGGACTGATCGGCGAGTGCTGAAGTAAGGGAAGCATGTGGCTATGAGTCAATATTAACCAACCACTAGTGGTGGATAATAACCAACAATAATAAGGAAAACAATGGTTAATGATAGGGGAAGCAGGGGTACAGGGTTTTGACCCACAGCCATGTTAGTACTAGCTCCGTAGATCCAGAGCACCCCTATGTTTGGGACAAATTGAGATGAATGACAAGCTATTTAAGCATATATTTAAGGTAAACTCAGGGTGGCTTGCTAACATGGATCCACCATTAATTTCATTGTTTTTGACTCCCAAAAATTTGGCGATGGTTGTTTGATTCGTTCACTTTTTTGTGCCGATTGAGTGTAACCACTTGCCATAGTAGCTATTGACAGCTGATATCATGGCTATCCAAATCCGTTCACAGCCAGTGCTGTGCTCATCATGGTTGGGTATCCTCTAGCAGTCAAACCTTGACGCCAATTCATATTTTGTCATCAGTATCAGGTGAGCCAGACATGTTTGACCGGAGAAGAATGAGTGGTGCCTGGGGGCAAAACTGAGGGCACCACATGTGAAGAACAGCCCCAAACAAATTGTGAGCTGCATATGCCTGTGGGCACAGCTGGCATCAATGCATTGAGCAGATGGTCTCCAAAGTTTATTATGGTGAACCAGGGTTGGTAAGGTGGTTGGGAAGGTTGTTGGATAATTGTTGATAAGGTGGCTGACCATACTTTGGTGCTGGCAAAGATTTCATCGTTAACCATCACCATAATCGACACAACTGTTGTCATCAACTATCATGAATCAGTGTTAGTAACATGTTTAGCCTAAACAGCTATCATGAATCACTGTTAGTAAGATGGTTAGCAATGGTTAGCAATGGTTTGTGAAGTGTTTCGAATGTCAATCTCATTTAATAGCGATTAAGCATGATATGCCCCGAGAGCCAATGGTTGACACCTGAAGAAAATGTGTTCATTTTAGATGCCTTTGTTGAAGCCTTTATTGACGAGTACAGCCGTGGCATTCGTTGGTTCATCATTGCCTGATGTGGGGTGTTTCTTGGATAATTGGGTTCTAAACTCCTGGAATTTGATGGAGTTTTGACCTTGATAACCTGATAGTCACAATGCAATGGATGACCATGAGAGACATGAATTCTTACCAGGAAGGCAGTATGATAGCAGTTTTTCATGTTTTTGTTCAAAGTTGATCATGGCCCTGCAGTGAATTGTGAATCCGGAGGGAGTAAGTTCAACAGTGGGGATACCTACAAAATCTCCAACAAAGCCAACAAAGCCGATAAAAACGACATCCAGAATGGCCACTCATCAGCAACATTCACGATGAGATCCCCAGCAGTCAGCGTTGGCACAGGGTTTCCATTTCAGGACCAGAGCAATAGATTCAGTAACTGTCAATGAGCCCACTTTGATGGGCCAAATGCTTGTCTGGTCAATCCCCATTAATTTCATCCATATATTGGGGAGCTACTGCAAGCCTATCGTAAATAACTCCCAATGTGGACATGTTTTGCATATCTCGGTCGGGCTGTGACGACCATCACTGGCCCGCACTTGGCCTCTTTTGTTGGCACGATGCAAAAGATTCCCAGTGTGATTTCGGAGTACGCTCAAAGATCTAAGTCTAGAATCCATCCATATCTCGCTCAGTGAGCTTGTTCTTCTCCAAAGAAGGCTGGCATACAGTATCTTTTTCCCCCTCAAAAGAATTTGTTCTTCTCCAAAGAAGGCTTACAAGTAGTACCGCACAAGGCGGTGGCGGAAGTTTCCAAGATAGGAGCACTATAGGAGTGTGCAGTTGTGGTTGCGACAATGTGACCATCGATCTGGCCACTTGACTGGCAGCCTATCTGTCTAGCTATCTTTCTATCAGTGGATCAGTTTTCTTTCTGTCTGTCTGACTGTCTATCTATCTATCTGATGATCTATTCGTTTATCTATCTGCCTATGTACTTGTCTTTCTATCTACCTCACTATCTATCTCGTCATCTTTCTGTCTATGTATCTATCTATCTACCTGTCCATCTATCTATTTATCTATCTGCCTATCTATCTATCTGTCTATCTATCTACCGAATTATTTGTCTGATCATCTATGTGTCCATCTGTCCATCTTTCTGTCTATCTACCTGACTATCTATCTACTTTTCTATCTGACTCTCGTTTCGTCTACCTATTTGTCTATCCATCGACCCATCTAGCCATCTGAATCTGGCTATCCAATTGCCTGTCTATTCCATCTATCTATTCTAGCTATTCTATCTATCTATCTATCTATCCATCTATCTATCCATCTATTCATCCATCGATGCATCTATGTATCTGACTATCCATCTAGCCACCCATCGATCTGACTATCGACTTGTCGATCTATCTGGCTACCTCTTTGTCTAGCCATCTTTCGTCTATCTATTCATTTACCTTCCAAATGTGCTTCGATCATGAAGTGTTTTGCATCTAGGTGTTTGGCCACTTTTGATAATTGGACCTTGCAAAGGTGTTCCGATCATCAAGTGTTTTGCTACTTTTGACCTGCAAATGTGCTTGGCGCGCAAGCGTTGTGCACATTTTGGCCGCATAAATCACGAAAAGTGACGCGAAACGCAAGTGTTTTCCTACTTTTGTCTCCTGTGTTCAAAAAGTGTCAAAACGTGCTGTGTTTTGACACATTTGCTTCAAAATGTGCTTCTCGCCCTGGCCGCGTGCACTTTTTCGGACATGCAACTTTCAAAACTTGTTAAAAACCACGAGTTTTTGCGACTTCGGACGTGAGAATGTGCTTCGCGCGCAGGCGGCGTGCCAATTTTCATGATCATATGACATCTCCGAAAAGTGGCCCGAAACGCTAGTAAAATTGCAGTTTTTATTTTGGTACAAGATTTTATCTTAAAAATTTGCTTCGCGCGCAGGCAGCGTGCCAGTTTTGAGAATCATGAGTCATCAAAAGTGCTCCGAGCATGTAGTGTTTTTACGATTTTGACTTCCAAATGTGCTCGGCGCCTAGGTTTTTGAACGATTTTGAACGTGGAATCCTCTAAAAGTGCTCCGAGCATGCAGTGTCTTTACGATTTTGACTTCCAAATGTCCTTCGCGCCTAGGTTTTTGAACGATTTTGCAAGTTGCAACTTCCAAAAGTGCTCCGAACCTGACATGCTTTTACGATTTTGACTTCCAAATGTGCTTCGCGCCTAGGGTTTTTAACGATTTTGCAAGTTGCAACTTCCAAAAGTGCTCCGAACCTGACATGTTTTTACGATTTTGACTTCCAAATGTGCTTCGCGCCTAGGTTTTTTAACGATTTTTGCACACACCTTCCGCCACAGTGGTCCGCACCCGCCGCTTTAGCGAGGTACCCTTCTGGCCCCTCATGGTGCACGAAACCTTGCAAAACACAGCATTTCGCGACTTTCCTAACATTTTGGCGCGCTCGCATTCTCATCTTTCACACATCTCATCTTTCACACATCTCTTCTTTCACACATCTGCTCAGGCGATCTGCCCTAGCTGAGTTGTCCATATTGTCGGAAGTTAGACTTCTAAACTTCCTTCGATCATATACAACTCCCAGAGATCATGATTGAAGTTCACCTCCCCGAGATACCTGAAGCAACTGATGGTCTGAGCTGCTGATACTGCCACGCTACCAAGGACATGACGACCTTTTACATGTATCGTGCGCAGAGCAACGACGATTATGCACCGCGGCTGAACGCGGTTTCAGGGGGTGATGCGGTTGGATAGTGATTGCTGTCTTGCTGTCTGTCCTGAGAACATATTGAACACAAAAAGTTGGAATCACAATTCAACTTGCTTCACTTTGTTCCTTACATGTCCTTCCAACGCTGAATCACGACCTCAGCACGGTTTGTTCGTCACCGTGTCGCCGGTTCAGCAAGGACTTTGAGAATGTCAACGCAGCCAATCTTGCGGGGCTGATGTGGTACCTGGAGCATGAGGTGGTCTTTGCCCAATGCCCCAGGCATTACAACATCACCCGCATCCTACGTGACGCGGCTGCCACATATGGGTGCCTCCCTTGGTGGTCATCGCTGCCAGCTCTTCATAGACGGCTATGAGGGAACCACCAGTGACTTGGGGATACATGATTTATGGACAACCCAAGTTGGTGGATGAAGAAGGACAGCCAGTGTCGGTGGTCAAACATTTCATGGACTGTTGATTTTCCCAGGAGGTTTCAGATTGAAATATATACTTAATTACGTATGTTGGAGATATAAGTAGATAGATATACAATACTGTCATGTGATATAATATGAGATTTTCTATATATCCCAGATACTCCATGTATAGAGTCATGATTGAATCTGATTTTTTGCGGTCATGATTTGACAACTGCAAGCACCGTTTGTAACCTTACAAACGGCTGTTACGTGTCCGCAGTGACTCTCAATCATGGGCAACCAAGGATGGCGACAATATTGAGACCGGTCATTTCATGTCCATTCCCTATGATGTGAACTGTGGTTGTCATGCAACTTGTGATATACTGTTCATTATTTGTTGTTATTTGTACTCGGACTGTTATCACCATGCTTTGTTTGTACATGATGCACTCAATAAACACATGGCTGTTATATGTTCCAGCTAAACTACTTGCAGTCCACTATGTTGTAAAAGTGCAAGAACATATAGGATCCACAAAAAACACATCTGGAATTTGGACAATGTATACATGTATATGTGTATATATACATATATATATATATACATATTTGTCAACCAAAGTCAAAAATCCTTAGACAAACTTTCCGGCAACTGGGAGAAGTTAGGTAACTATGACTAGGAACCATCCGGTAGCACAGATATAAGCGTGCTCTCCCAGAGCAGCCTTTTTTTGCCTCTAACAGTTGAGGGATGAACCACTCTTGCCCTAAGGATCTTCACAAATACTGCGAGTGGAAGTATTGTGAGTGAGTATGCCTGTGTGGCCTTACTTGAATCAAGATTTGGGAACCAAGTTTTCCATGTTCGAAGATTGGTTGCGGTGTCGGTTGTTCGGAATTTCCACACTGAAGGTTACAAAGTGTCCATCAAGACCCCGGAGCGTTTCCCACACAACTTCTCGCGTTTCTGGGCCACGTGGCAGTGCACATAACTTGGGACGCCACGGGTTTTTTCGACGAGGGGGGCGCAGCAGGTGGTCTTGAAGATTGCGCCAAGAGATGGGTTTGGTGAATGGGAAAGATAACATACATATGGCTATGGATCAATGTTAACCAACCACTAGTGGTGGATAATAACCAACAATAATAAGGAAAACAATGGTTAATGATAGGGGAAGCAGGGGTACAGGGTTTTGACCCACAGCCATATGGGAATATGGGTGTTTGTCAACATAGGGGACCTCCCAAATCATCCATTATAAACCCATCTATAGCAAAAAACAACAACCATTTTTTGGGTACCCCTATTCTGAGAACCATATGATTCACATCGGGATATGGATCAATATTCACCATCAATAATGGGCCAACAATTTTATCAATGTTATATCCTCAATCAAAGGCCGCCCTCAAGTGAGATCTGCTATTAGCTGGCCGCCCTTCTCCCCCGCTGTGAGCCACTGGAAAAAACCTGCACTCTAGGCCAACGGGGGGTCGGTCTTATGGTGGTAGAAGTTGCTGTGGCTTCCTTTGAAGTAGGTCTCCCAGTTTTCATAAGGTTTTGGTTGCTCCAAACTCCAAAGGTTTGGATTCAATTGTTCATCATCTATTCATCATCTTTTCATCATCTATCCATCATCTATTCATCATCTATCCATCATCTATTCATCATCTATCCATCATCTATTCATCTATTCATCAATCCAAAGGTCTTGAGCAACCTCCCAGTCTTCATCAATCCAATGGTTGTGAACGTTTGGATCGCTTCGCAGGTCTAGTAGGATTTCATTGTCCACGGTCATCACCCCGCAATGTAAATGTTTTTTGCTTGAGTTCTCACCAGCATCCTTGGTATATTTGATAAGGATTGAGAGGTACTTAGGAGCACTTCCCCAGTTATTGCTTTGTAGTTTGTCAAGCTACGTTCGCCATCGGTTGGTCATCCGACTTGTTCGTCCATTTATTGCAACTGGATGAATCACTTTGTAGGATCTTCCTCGGTTCCTGGGACATCGCCCTCAGGCCTATGATAAGGGTATGTGCACGACTCCGCAGTGTGCTGAAGACTATGCCAGACATGGTTCCTTCGGCCTAGACAGATGTCAGGAGATGCACGTCTCAGCACCAGTGGATATCATGAGATAAAAGTGTGGGATGTGCTTGTGGGATTTGTGGGTCAAGGGTCCCCCTGAGTCACCAGACTGGTGCTGTTGAGACGGTCGTCGATCCATTTTTGTTTTGCATGATTAATACCTACCCCCATATCGCTGTGAGTCAATCTTGAGCGTCCAAAACACATACAGTAGGTGGGTGAGCATCCGAGCATTTCGACTCGTGACTGGTCACTTGGGGGTTTCCTAAAAAGGGTGAACCCCCAAATCATTCTTTATTTGGAATAAACCATTCATTACAGTAATAAACCATTCATTACAGTAATAAACTATTAATTATTCACTATTTTAGTAATAAGCTATCATTACAGTAATAAACCAATAATCGTTTCTTTGGGATCCTTATTTTGATAAACCACCATGAAACCACCATATATATCCAACAGACACAGGGGTAACATAGGTAACACCAAATGCAGATCAGCGTTGGGTTCCCCCTCTTGATGATGATCATGACTCAACGGCCTAGTGGTCCCGCAAGTAGCGATGAGAACCACCTGTTACAATGAATACCAATGAATCTGTACGTGTTTCTTTTGGTATTGGCATAGTGATGAATCATAGGTAACCAACCATGAATCATAGGTATTGCACCAATTGAAGATTCATAAGAAGCCATGAAATCATAGGTGGCAATGAACCCCCTATTATTGGTTGGTTTACTGCTTGATCCATGGCCAGGTAAGCAATTAAGCATGGCTGTTTTGTCCCCAGCGAGAGTGTGCTAAATTCAGGTGAGTCAGCTGATGGGCAGTTCCACCGTTCTCACCCTGACTGTGATGCTGCTATCCTGTTGCTGCCTGTGACGGTTGCTGGTGTCATTGATTTAATTAGAGTGTTTGTTATAGGATAATGTTGGTAAACATCAGATCATACTAAGTTGAAAACTGCATGCTCAAGTTTCCTTTGATTTACATCATATATCACTTAAGTTTGATCAATGACAAATAATGATGTTTGCGCCAATGGAAAGCCAACGGTTTCTCGTGTAGAACATCGTAATCTTTGCCCGTTTCAACCCAGCTTTAGACCAAGCCCTGAACTATGTAGCTGGTACTTCTCAGGTCATCCGTGGATTTGCAGCGCCGGTACGCATTTGCATCCACATTGGCTATGTTAGGCAGTTACTGTATATGCAGTTCCAGTTGCATGGTGTGTTCATCGTAATTATCTATCCCTACTCGCTAGTGCTACTGCCGTTCTTATTTCCCCTGGTCCTGCTACTGCTAGTACTGCTACTAATTGATTGTTCTAAGTATGTATTCCCTGATTGTTTACAACATGTGTAGCTGTCATGACCGATATGACCCATGGTCGAACAATCAACGTTTACAACCAAACATGACTATCAATCCACAATTTGCTCTTGCAACAGTCGATCATTCCCGTGACGCATAGTGTGGTTCATCGACCACCAACCATTGTGATGATTGATGTTCATTTACCATTCACCTCTATGGTGGTTATTAGCACCAGATGAACCAATCAGCTAAGCCACTTCAACATTTGTTTTCAATAAACGCATTGATTATATCAAACAGCATAGACCCATTCACTTATATTGAGTTATAAGTCGTTGAAAGCGTTCATTGAACAACAAAGACATAGACCCATTGACTTCTATTGAATTATAAGTCATTAAACGCGTTTATTGAAACAAATAAGACATACACCCTGGCAAACTAACCTAGAAGCTGAAAATCACCATTTTTATTGGTGAAACCATTAGAAATAGTGGATTTTCGACTTCCTGCTTAGTTTGCTGGAGGGTAACCATTGATTCATAGACCCATCAGCTTCTATTGAACCTGCCTGGATCGTGGCGACGGCGCCGCAGGTTTCACTGTTGGCTGCCAGTATCAGGACGCGCCACTGGGCTTGACGGGGACTGCGTGTCGTTGGGGCGCAGCTGATGGTTGTTGGATGGCGCAGTTCGTGTATGGTGAAGTAGATATGGCTATGGGTCAATATTAATCAAATATTAATATGCCAACAAATATGGCTTTTCATGCTTTACGTGTTGGAATGATGGTTAATGGTTACTCATAGGGGATGAGAACTAAGAATTATAGGGGATATATACCAACTATTTGGCGAGCTGGGTCAAGGCTTTAACCAACCAGTTTCATGGGGGATACGTTCACCATCAATAGGGAAAAGGAGCTGGTTAATGATAGGGGAAGCAGGGGGACGTTTCAATGCCATATGAGGAAGTTGTAGGCGTTATCTATCGATATCTGTCACCTAGTTACAGGATCTGTTGGATTTTAGCTGTAGGAATGATGCTTGGAACTAGGAGATAGGAATACTTAGTCATGGCTGGGTGGGACGATGACTTGCTAAATGACTTCGGGATAAGGACAAGCACCAAGCCAAGAACCATAAAGGCTGATGCCATATCAATGCCTGGTCATGACTAATATCATCATTGTTCGCACTTTATGACATCCAATGGTTTTGTTTTGTGCTTGCACCCCCCATCACCTATTTTGCTCAGCAAAGTAATGCTTTATAGTGGTTTATTTTGACAACATGAATAGCAATCAGAAGGGAATGTACTAAAACGTTATGGTAACTTGCTACAAAGAGTTTGGATGAGCATTTATTTGATTGAAATTGTGGTGATATATTCTGGAATCAATGACCGCTTTGCCAGCATTGCAAAAAGAACATAGCTTGCGCAAAATGATTCACGTTGCCATGTCTTCAGCTCAAATGGTGATGCTTTGCTCTTCATGTTGGGGGCACGATTCCAAAGACCGGCCCAAGAATCTATTGTGAAACTTGAAACATTTTTCATGCCAAGCATTAAGAATCTGCTGTGTGCCAATGACTGAGACATTTTTTGCCGCAAGCTTTTCAAGCTGCCCAAGGGTTCATGAATGATGGGCGTTAGGGCTCTGAGCCAGAGAGGTAAGCCCGGACCCAAGTCCCTATGAAATCACCATGTTCTCCTGTTGTCAATGGGAAAGTTAAAACTTGTTGAGTGGAAAACAAGTGGTTGATCATATTGATTCATTTCAGATGGACATGGTTGAACATGGTTGATCCTGAGTTCATGCTGTCCCCAAAAAGATTGTGGCACCCCAGGATCTACAGGCTTTATCATGCGCTGATACGTGGACCTGTTGAGGGCTAACGGCCCAGCCACCAAGTCGTTGGGGTACAATTGAAACGAGAACCAATGGTGGAATCTACCGCAAACCGCCCCAGCCACTATATGGTGGCTTCTCAAAATAGGGGTACCCCCAAAATGGCTAATTTAGTTTTTAAAGAATGATTTGGGGTTCCCCCTATTTTGAGAAATCCATGTATATATATATATATATGTATGTATACATTTACTTGTATTCGTACATGCATGAGTTGTTCAATTGTATCATCAGTAATAAATGACTTATGGTTAGAATTGCCATTACAAGTATTGATCATTAAGCTGTTCAGTTCTAATCACTTCTTATACTTGCTCAATTATGTTCAGTTGTAAACACTACTAAAAAATAAAATGTTGATCTTAACATGCATTTCCAGTACACACAATTTGTGTTGATGATGTGCTACCAGTTCATTGAAAACACATCACCGGGCGCCGAAATCGGCGACGGTGGACCCGCTGGTGAGCTCAGGTCGTCCTATCCGGGTGCTGTACTTTGGCGACGAGCCGCAGGGCTGGTGGTTTGCCATGGTGATTAATGGTGACTAATGGTTAATGGTTTATGATGATACTAATCACCATATCAATTAAGGGATGATTAATGGTGGTTAGTGGTTAATCATGAATTAATGATGACATGATTGATGGTTATTCATGAGATATATTGGTTAATGATGACTCATCGTGGTTAATACTGATGGTTGGTGGTTGATAGGAGGCATGGGGTTTATAGTGGTAAATGGTGGTTGATGATTGTTCATGGTGGTCAACCATGCTACTTAGTGGTTCATCATATGACGAATGGTGGTCAATGATATTACAATCTTTGATCAGTTGTTTTTGTTGGTTGATAATGGTTGATGGTTGATGGTTCAACAGTAGATATGGTTCATGGTCAATGAATCAGCATACTTATGAATAGTTCTTGATGATTCCTGACTAGGCTCAACATGATTGATGATATTCTTTTTGGTCTTGCAATATAAGAACAAACAGTTTTTATCCTGCCAACGTTCTGCTTTGATTGACCATGATGAAACCGTCAAGTGCGAGCTCACGGAATGTTGCCCCATTTTAGATTCCTTGCTTATCAAGCCAGGCAGCAACCAGCAGTCTTACGCTAAGTTTCCTGCGATCCTAATCAGATCCATGATGATCCATGCATTTACCACGCTGGTTTGGGGGGGAACGAAGCCGCACCCCTGGGGATTCCTAGGTGTCCCACCATTGGATCGGCTTTGGTTTGGGGGGGT
>VSDK01004530.1:1819-23549 GCA_009767595.1 Symbiodinium kawagutii | reverse complement strand
CCCTGGGGATTCCTAGGTGGCCCACCATTGGATCGGCTTGGCTTCGGAGGTTTGGTTCTCCTTACCGGGCCTCTGTCCTACCACTCCACTGGTGGCCAAGCACGGCTGTACTGCCATGAAGGGAGGACGCTGCAATAGGCCCCGCGAGCCGCGTCACTGGGATCACGTCACGTTGAGATCCGGTGGGGTCAGGTCGCAACGGCATCACTGATGGTTCATCATCAACAGTGGCTGATGGTATTGGAAGCTTCGCAGTGGCTCACAAGGGTTAGTAAGCATGAATGGTTTCAGTCAACCAGTGCCAATAGATAAATGAACAATGATGCGTTCGCGGTGTTGAAAGGAAAGTTTGATTGTTTTGCGACTTGGAGTTTTGCACCCACTAGCCAGTTCAGCCACTTGAAGCCACTTGATGGTACTCGGACAAATGCCAACTTCCCGGGGATGTGATTATCATTATTGGCTGACTCGCGTTTGTCAACAGGATCAACAGCTACAACCGCCAGTCAGTTCAGAACCGCCAGCACCACGAGGTGTGAAGCATGGAGCACGCCTAAGTCCATGACCCGTGGAGAACGCACTGAGTGTCCTAAACCAGCATTGCCAATGATCTTGAACATGGTCCAAGATGGTCCAACATGCCACCAGTTGAGTCTCGAAACCTTGACTTCCAGAGAAGGGCGGTTCGCATGATTGACAGTTGGAATTCTAACATGCATATTGTGCTTCGAAATTTGGTGTTTCTTTGGTAAACACCCAATTAGTTCATGTTGATATGTTAGCAATTTGTCAATCGTGACAGTTTCTGGTGCCTGACCTCGTGTCAACCACTATTGAGTACTTTGAACCATTATCAAGTAGGATCAACCGTGTTCGTAGACGATCATCCAGAATCAACCACTGTCGTTCGTCATTTAAACAGATTGTCAACCGAGCATTTATCGATTGTGATGAAGCACCCATTGACTGATTTGTATCGACCGACCATTCCCGGAATATGACCATTATGAACTGACAATGATTTGTGGCAATGGCAATAATATTGTCCATATTAACACAATTTTAACACACAATAATCAACCCGTCCTTAACAACAATCAATAGTGATAGAGATGTAACGGTGGATTTTTGATCATCATTCGCGCAATGAATCATTTATCATTTACATTGAGGAGTGATCATGGATCATCAAAAATGATCATTAAGAGTCAACAATTATCAGTCATAATCATTTGCTAGTTTCTCAAAATAGGGGAGCCCCAAAGTATCAAGGATGATTTGGGGGGTACTCGTAGAGAAATACTCCATTTGGACTATGTTTGCATCGCTGATGTCTCAATGTTTTCAACATGATCAATCATGGGTAATTAACTATTTTGTTTATTGATAATAAACATCAAGTAGACAAACTAGTTAACATTCACAAAATAGTTCAAACAAAATAGTACTTGTGTAAATAGTGATAATCAAACCAATTATATATATATATAACCATATTAACTATTATTAACTTTTAACTAGTATTGACTATTATAGTATTAACCATAACTATTATTACTATTATAACTAGTCACAATGTTTACGACAAATTTCTGGTTCAACATTCGCCACCGGGACAGCACGCGCCACGTGGACGTCCCTGGCGAGCGAGGCCCAGTGGTGCTGTGGACTGCACCTGGTCTGCTGAGAAGGTGCTGCTTCCGCGAAGCGGTGGGAAGTCGCGGGCTGGGGCGGAAACCGAAAAAACCTGGATGCGATGGGTGGCTTGTAATGCTCACTAATAGCAATCATGAACTAATATATGATTGAGCATTTTTATGGCTCAAATCAGCATTTCATATGAAAAGCCTGGATGCTCACTATTAGTGGCTTGTAATGATTTGTAATGGCTAATAATGGCGAATAATTCATGACTCGTAATGGCAAGTAATGCTCACTAATAGTGGTTGAAGTGGTACTTAGTGATGGCTGATAATGGCTAATAATGGCTAATATGGCTACCAAGAGCGCCCAAAACCATGATTTTTATAGGTTATAAGCCATATTTTGGACAGTAAAACCCTACCTTTTTTAAGGTTTTGGGGGCTCATGGTAATAATTAATGGCTAGTAATGGCTAATAATGGCTAGGAATGCTCACCAATAGCAATGGCTAATAGCTGGTGGTAATAGCTAGTGGTAATGGTTGGTCATAGGGCTTGCTCATGGCTTGTAATGATTTGTAATGAACATACGGCTAGTAATGGCCAAAAATTGAGAGGGTATGGCTGATGATTAATGATTTGTAACAGCCAGTAATGATCACTAAGAGTAATTTCAATGGTAGTGAGGAATGGCCTTTAATGGCTTGTGGTTAGAAATGGCTGGTGGTAATGGCTAGTGGTAATGGTTAGTATGAATATAGGACTGTGAATGGCTAGTAATGATATAAGTGGTGATTAGTTGGTAATGGCTGGGAATGACTAGTGCTCATACTTACCCATGGCTGATGAAGCTAGTGGCAAAGGTGGTTGTAATGGCTAGTACTGCTTGCTGAAGGGTTAGTAGTGGTCGATAAACGTCCAGTAATTAATGAATATGAGGGTTGATAATACGAATGGTTAGCCATTCATGTTTGATGATACCATGGTGATTCAACATTGCTATTGTGGCGGTGATAAGTTGTCAGTCAACAATTTTAGTTGAGAACTCACTATTGACGATGGATTTCTCGATTCATTGATATTGGTTTGTAAAGGTTGAACGAGTTAGTCTGGCTGATGGTTTCAAACATGTTTTTATTTTCTGTAGTGGTTATTAACAATTGGTTGGTTGACTAATATTTTTCATAGGGGTTGAAACCGCCAACTAGTAGTTATGGCACCCGTTTTTTTGATAAGGTATCAGTGATAGTTGACTCGATCGAACTCATACTAAGCGTTGATCAAGAATTGAGTTTGAACGGTGGGGGGATTAATTGTGTTGCTGTGTTGTTGCAATACCAAAGTAGATTTGGTGGATCGATACTGGTATTTGATGGGAATTGTTTGATCATGCTACAAGCAGATAGTGACACCAACAAACCAATCACTAGTTCATGCTGGCCATTGATCGTTCAATAAATTTATAACGTTCATTAGCAATGCCAGTGATCAGCGATGGTTGATGCTTGTTGAGATTTCACGAGTGATACCAAAGCAGCGGTAGCCATGGGCAGGCCGCGATCATATTACCTGTTTGACATTTGCCCAGCTATCACCAAGTACCAAGAATGGGGAATGCCGTGAAACGTCCATTGCAAGCTGTTATCCCAGGTTGTTGTCTATACCGTGTCATTGCTGATTGTTGTTGCCTCTTATGAACTAATTAATTCTTAACCAGCTTGTATTAGCCTAAATCAACAAAATCAACCACTGTGAAAAAATGAAACACTATCAAATGGCCTTTGCCCATTTTTACCCTCATCAACCAGATAGTGGTTTCGCAAAATAGGGGACCTCAAAAATCATCCAATCTTGATCACTTTTAGTAATAAACCAACCATTTTTTCAGGTTTCCAATTTTATAAACACACACACAATTGTGATTCAGGGTTGCTTATGGTGAGTAGTGATCAACAGTACATGATCCAGTGCAAATCCGCAGAACCTATTCGAATCATACTATGATCACTTGTTGGATCAGTACCAGTTCATGGTCAATAGTACACTATTTTTTCATCCTTAATGATTAAGATAGATATTCTTGACATATATAATATATGTATATATGGAAATCAGTAAACTGCCAATCACCTAGCGGTAGATTGCAGCTATAGATACTCAATCCGCTATATGGTACCAAGGTTCTCATATCATGCTATGGTTGCTACCACTTCATGATCCCTGATATGATCGCCCCCCCGGAGGCGGGTGAGCTGGAGATTAGCGACTTGGAAGGATCGATTGGGGAAAGACACCTGCCCCTGTTGATCCTGGCGCCAGTGTAGATGAAGATGGTCGTGTAGACTTAGATATTCATACAGAGTGGTACCCCCTAGTCAGTTCACTTAGCTCGTAGCTAGGGGTAACTACCATTCTTGCTAAATGTAAACTATGCTTAGATGGGTTTTGAACCAAACTACATGTAGGAGGTACCACTCTGTAGTCAGAGCCGAAACCATGAGAATTGTTGCTCCTCGAAATCTTTTTCAGAATTCTTATTTGTTGGTTGGACATGCAATTATGCCATCCAGTGAACATGTACCAATGTTGAGCTGAATCTGAATCAGTCTTTACATTTGTATATGTTGATACCAGCTGAATATCAGTTGTTCACTGGTTTGTATGTATTTGTTCATGTTGAGTGCACATACTGATAACATGTGCAAAAGGAAATGTAAAACGTGCATTGAACTACTGAGGCCCCCCTCATGTCAGGGTCCATCAAGCGTTGAACCCCTGCCGTCCCTCCATTCTCGCAACGGGAGCTGGAGAGGTTGAGAAATCATTGATAGGCAACAAATAGTGGTTATATAATGGTTATATAATGGCTTTACCAATATAATGGTTATATAGTGGTTATATAGTGGTTATATAGTGGTTATACCATAAATGAGTGGATATTTAACTATATTATATATAACCAATAGTGATAAATCATAATGGCACTTTGTGAATAGCCAATAATAGCTAGTGCTCGATGATGGATATTAATGATGCTCAGTTAACAATCACCTTCGTGGTTAATAATGGTTGGGGATATCATTGGTGAATGATTGTTGATCCTGACTTAGTTGATGGTGCATCATGTTTCAATGAACGTCTCTGACATTGGGACATCCCCAAGCGGAGCCGTTCACCGTCCATTGGAGGCGTCTACAACTGGACAGACTTCTGTTTGCACCACGGGAACGAGTGTCTTGGCGATACCTCATGCACCACTAGTTGAAATTCCAACACCTGAAGAGGAGTTTTCGACCCATCAGGTTGCTTGGTGGAGTTGGGCTATGAGGATGGCTCACGACCAATAAGAGTTATAGCAATTGGATAATCATACCAACAATGGCCACTTGACTTGGGCTATGAGCTTGTAGGTTCATCAATTGATGAAACTTTGTCCGGTGGCTTACAACTTATGATCACGGATAAGAATGCAACTCTGAACCAAGCACCAAAAGCAATTCTCAGAGTTGGACACTGTTCGGATTGTTTTTTTGGAGAGACCTATTGGAGCGATACGACAAATTATGCATGTCTATCGTATGTTTAAAAAGGATGATATGTTTCAGAGTATATGCGACTAGGGACAGACACTGTAAAGCCTAAATGTCAAACCGTACGTAAACTTATATGGGTGTTTCTCTAAATAGGGGTGCACAAATCATCTTGTCTATGAACCATTTATGATAGTAAACCAATCAAAACTAGGGGTTTCCCTCTGGCTTGAGAAACTACCATATAAAAACAAAGCATACCAATAAATGCGTCCAATTCATAGGTCCTAGGCCCTAGGGTTTTTGAAGCACCGACTAGATGCCACGGGAACCCCGGGAGCGAGCCCAAAGCCTTAAGGTCCATTCAGCGCAGTAGTTGGGCTTGCGCAGCAGTCAGGGTCATTTCCCCCGTCAGTGGTGAAAACCCGCGAGACTGTCTAGTATTACTAAGCATCATTATCAAGCTACTGTTCGTGGTACCTCTGTTGCTGGTGATCTAATGCTTAATGAACCATTGCACATCATGATTCCCAGGGACTGCTGCTGCAGGGATGGTGACAAGAGCCGGGCTTCGATTCGACCCCCAGAAACTTTTTGACCGCACCTGTAGATCAGTCAGCACGTCACCCAAGTTGAGCCCCTGGAGAGGCTGCTGGAAAATCAACGGTACGGATCGATCAGATTTATGGATTGGGATTTTCCAGCGCATGCTACCAAAGGAAATGTCAAGCTGTTGCACCCTGGCAAAGGATGGGAAACAATGATGGTTAACCACATTGCATTGACCATCATTCATTCTATACCCAAAAACAATTTGCTTTGTCATCAGTGACCATCCTAACTATATAAAAACCGATGACACCTGAGGTTTTTTTCACACCACAGCTCCGTCACATGTGGCTGCAGTGGCTTGGATCAAACTGACCAGGTCTACAAAACCATGGGAGCCAAAGATGATAGCTTTGTTCATGGGGCTTTTCTACTAAGAACATAATTCGAATATGATTATCACTTACTAACATGAATGGTCATGAGTAATTATATATTGTCACTTACCAACATGAATGATCACGATGATTCTCACCCTCATGATCTCCCCACTGCTGTGGTGTTGCCGAGCCACGCCCCGGTCGACTGTTCAGGTATATCCTTCCCTACTGGGATGGTCGTGGAGACCTGGCGCACATGAAGATGCGCATGGAGAAGGATCGGACCGTGGCTTCGGTGACCATGGCTCGCAATGGTACAACGAAGGGCACGCCATGGTGAAGTGACATTGAAATGGCTATGGGTCAAGCACTTAACCAACCAATAATGGGTGATAATGACCAACAATAACAAGGGAAACAATGGTTAATGATAGGGGAACCAGGGGTACGGGGTTTTGACCCACAGCCAGATGGAGAGTTACCATGAGTACTATGGTGAAGTGACAAGCAATGGTTTTACCAGCAAACCATGAGTTGTGACATTGCTTCGTGGGGGCGGAGTATCTTTAGAACAAAGCAGCGAATCTTCAGCTGAGAGCGAATCTGTGTTTCTTTGTGTTGCAATGGATTGTTGAACAAACAAGTTCAGGAAACAATGCGGATAAATGTTGTACCAAAAGACATGAAGAGGTTGAGCTCTTGAGCTAACCAGTTTTGGACAAATGCTGATGCATCTGTGTTGGTATTTTGGCGCGCAGCCAATTTGGAGTTTAGTGATCTTGGCAGAGGGTCTGTTTTCCCTGGACCCCTACTGCTGTTTCTCATCAAATCATGATTGCGTATCATGACTCAGTGATTATCACCATGAACAAGCATCAATCCTGGTCAATGGCCATAGCCAGCCAGCCAATTAACCAGCTAATCAACCAGTCGTGAACAATATTTGTCGGTTATCAATCGCTTTCCTAACCATCTAAAACCATGGGTAACCATGGGTCTCAATCACTTTTGTTGGTTATGAAGAACCATCTATGACCATGTTGGCGTTACCCATGTATATATATATATATATACATGTATATATAATTATATGTATATATAGAAAGCACCTTAACAACCATTCTATAAGCATCTATGCTCAGGAATGGTCGCTGCATCTAAAGCCATGGGGAACTGCCGCTGATTCGGGGTTCAACGTTCCGTGTTCTGCCAGGTCCTCGAGATGTTCGGCGCCAAATATCCTGGAGACCCAGTGGATCTGAAGGCATCGTTTCGGTTGCACGAGCCGCACGTCCCCAACAGCGAGCCACGTGGTGGTGAAGGTAAGGGGTTGATCTTGGTCCTTTGTAGGTGTGCATAGATGAACTTATATAATTGGTGGTGGTTAATAGTGGTTCATACTAGGTCGATAGCAGTATAAGGCCACTATGGTGGTTTCTCAAAATGAATAGGGAACCCCCAAAATTGTTGGTTTTTGTTTGTAGATTGATGATTGATAAACTGGATGATTAGGGCGTACCCCTATGGCTGGAGAAACACCCACATGGACTTGTCCACTTTGCCATGGTGGTACTCCTCACCAAGTTGATAACCGTTGTTTTCTTAGGGAACCAACATGAAGCAACCAACTGCCGGGGGTACACCATTGACGTGGACATGATGACCATATGGTCAAAAGACATTATGGTGGCTAAAAATTAGTGATTATTACCAAATGATAGTCATTATAATCTAGTTAATAGTGCTTATTGCATACTATTATATATAGTTGCAAGTCATATGGCTGATTATACATGGTTTATTATACATGGTTGTGGGTCAATACTAATCAGCCGACAATTTAGAAAGTGATATCTCAACACTCCAACTAGTGACCGGTCATTTGTGGGAAGTGAACAACCAGGGTAGCAGGGTATTGATCCACAGCCACATTGCTTATACAATGTCTCATAGTGCTTATGCATGGTTGATTGTGGTTGTAGTGTTTGATACTCGTAGTTGTCGTGGTTTTACATGGTTTTCCCGTCAATTTGCTTTCTGTAATGAAGAGACAAAAGAGATTTACGCTGGAAAATCGTGTTGGGTATGGTTGTTGAATAGTGGTTTGGTGGCTGCCTGATTCATGGATACTTGTGTGAATAGCAGTTGATTATGGTTGAGCAGTTTGTCACCCGTGTGACAGTAATGATAGTGAATCCAAATCATAGAAGTTTCCTCGGTGATTACATTGAAAACAAATGAAAAGCCTAATTCTAAAAGTCCTTGTAGGTCCTTGTAGGCCCTTGTACTCTGTGAAGCGCTATGATTAGGAGAGACTAGTTACAAAACCTCAATTCTTGTGTGAGGTGTAAATCCCTCCCAAACTGTTGATATGGCTGCGGGTGAAAACCCTGTATCTTTGCTGATCACATTCCAAAAGCAAAACTGAATTACCTTATTGGTCTGCGGACTGCCACACATTTGTTCGATGGTAGGTTACAGGCCTGTTGACACTATCATTGTCAGTCCAAGGTGGCATAGCACGACTCGTCCTGTCCAGTGGTCACTTCAGTGTGACATTTGAAAGATCCAGGGGCACACATCACTCCCTTTGCTGCAGCTCTTTACATTGGTCGACCATGTTCAGTGGTTAATGCTAGAAAAATGCTATGTTTTTAGAAAAATGGTTTGAAAAATGCTTTGCTTTTGGTCGACAATGGTTAGAAAAAATGTTATGTTTTTTCGTGGTCAATGCTGAATAGAATCCAACAAACATGTACAGCTCAGCTCAACTCTGCAGATGACCCACACATTGCAGCCGGGCCTTTGTTGATCATTCCTGGTAGGGTGCAAGGTGGGACGACCTATGACTCGAAGCACAGGCTGTAGAGCCCTATACACTGATTCTGAACAAGGTCTTAGTGGTGAAAGCATGTTGGTAGGTGACCCATGTGGGTGTCTCTCCACGAGGACCCCCAAATCGTCCAGTTTACTGACCACTATTAGTAGTAAACCAGCCAGCTTCAAATGGGTCCTCCATGTGGTAAGAAACCCCCGTAGTGGTCTTAAGCTGCTGATTATCCCCTATCATGAACCACTATTAACCACCACCAATTATGTAAGTTTATCAATGGATGAACCCACCAGTCATCCCATGTCTATTGCCACTCTGACAGCCACAAGTTCAACTGCTGCGAAGCACCAGGAGCCCTTGTGCGATTGGCGTCCGCCCAATTGGAGACCAAGCTTGGTGTGAGGCTGGAGAATGCCCAGAGTTTCTAGGCGTAGTTGTGTTGAAACGGTTCCACAGAGGTTAATAGCTATACAAAGGTTCATGGCTGAGGCCGCTTCACGGTTCTTAAGGTCACTTGTCTTTGGAGAATTGTGGGGGTTCTACACATTTGAGGGTCGCTGGGGGTTAAAATATGGGGGGGAAGTGATTCCTCCTTGTTGTGGATACACGGCTTGACTTGGGCACGCCCCACACACTTGCCCCTCGCGCAAACTTTTTGTTCATAGCTTGTATTTTGTAGGGACACTTGTATGGTGGCTGAATTCTGAAACAATCTGTTGATTCAAAACCCTTGGAAACAAACATCAAACATGGCTCGTTTGAAAACTGTTTTGCCACCCACTAGTTGATATACCACTGTCTATTGAGGCCTCGCATTTTTTTCCAGCCATGTCAATGAGCCCAGGGGCCGGCCATAATGACTTGACCATGGCATCTCCAAACATTTGGTGGTTCCTGTCATGCTGTTAGCAGGTTGCAGCCAGGATTTCAAGCAAGAAAATCCAACAACTTCATGTTATGCATTTGGTTGGTATCTTGCGTGCATGTCCCTAAAGCCTGCAGGTAAACCAACCCGTTGCATCTTTTAGGAAGTATAGCTGCAGGGATAGATGGTGAAAGATGGTTGAACATGGCTAATTAATGATAATGAACCCTATTTGATGGTTGAACTAGCAGTTTATTATTCTGCTAATGATAAATGATGATGGTTAAAGATGGTTGAAAATTCGTGATGGATAGACATGAACCCTATCTGAGCAACCCACCCATCTTGCAGCTGGGCATGAGCACCGACAGCAAGGCTTCGTGTGAGTGCTGCAGCGAGGCCCAAAGTGGCTCTGCAAATCGAGATGTTCGCCCGAGATTTCGCTGGAGTTGGAGCCAGCAATAGGGGGTCAACCATGCGTTGATCATCGAAGATAATGGCAACAGGGGGAAACCATGCGGTGATCAGTGAAGAATATTGAATGTTTTGCACCAACTCACTTGAGAGCTAACTGGCAAAACCAGTGGCCGTTAAAAGGCAGCTTGGTCTACAGTAAGTGATGAGAGAATCAACCAAGCTTTAGGTCTTGATAGTTGCATTGTTGGTTCCAGTGGTTCAGTTGGTGTTATCATTAGTTGCACATAGCGGTTCAACATGGAAGCATAATGAATGATCATTGATCATCCATGGTTGATTCCTATTTGGCTTCCAAGGATTCCATTGTCTTCCTCTCGGGCCTCCAAGGGTTTGATCGGGTGCCCAAGGTTGACCTTGGTCACTGGTGAAATGAGTTCTTAACGAATGGGTAACGTATGTGTCTAGCTGTTTGACTAGGGTTTCCAAGCTACCATGAGCAACCAAAACCCTAAAAAAGGTAGGTTTTACCCTCCCAAATATGGGTTATAACCTATAAAAATGATGGTTTTTGGGGCTCATGGTAGTTAGTCTGGTGTTATCAATGTTTCTGAGTGTACTCGATCATGTTCAATCATGATAGCCCTCCCTCAGTTTCGCAATGGCTCGTGATGTATCCTCACATTTAGGGATTTGCTGATATGGATCTCCCATTTGGAGGCTTAAGCATAAGTATATGATTGATCCATTGGTACACGATATACGTATATCAGTCACAAACTAATACAAACTATATAATGAGAAATATCTGCAGGCAACAACCACTATAGCTTCTAGCTATACAGTCACTCATTGTTGATGAATATGCTGTTACATTATTGAATGATGCAGCCTGCAAACCAACCATTTGTACAACCATTTTACCCCCATGGCTTGGGAATGCTTGTCTACAACTGGTGGCACCAAATAGTCACAGAACGACAAACCTTTGATGCAGCTCCTGGTAGTTCACAGACTTGCAAAAGCTGAAACGACTGTGTTTGCGGTTCGTTGCTGAGTTCCGGGCTGAGACAGGACAAACCAAGTGGGATCAGCGCCCATGGTGATGTCAATCAGATAGCTTCATGAAGTGTGTGTCCAGGGTGCGAAAAAGTGCGAGCATGGGTTGACCGAGCCATCTACTATCAAAGGTAGATCCAGCGGCCATCGGAAAACATGAAAACTGAACACCTGGAAAGACCAAGCTTGCAAAATCACAGAAACAACAATTGAAGATGTTTGGACATGCAACATCAGGAAAGACTGCTGCGCTTGCGGGAAGTATGGGGAGGAATGGGGATACCCACAAATTTCTTACCAGAGGAATACCCGCATTGCTCCACGGTTGTACCTGGGTGTTCCCCTATGGCATCTTCGGAAATCGTATGGTGGATGGGGAATCTAACTTCGTTCATGTTGCTTGGCAATGCCTAGCCTGCTGGAATGCCACTTTTAGCATCTGTTTTAGCATCTTTTTTTTTCGGCATAAAGCTCGTTCTTCTTGCAGCACTTTCGGAACCACTCATGCAGTTGGTACATTCATGTGAATGTTGGTTCCCTGTTACTGACCAGCTTGTTCAGCAGACTAGCTTTGTCCATCTTTGTCCATAAATGGTGGGTACCTCCAAAATGGATTGGTTTTCGTACGACAATTGTTGTGTCTGGGATGGTCGGGGGGACCAGAATTGCTGGATATACGGTATACTGATATATCTGACTAATGATCATCCAGAATTTGACGATATACCAGAATTTGTCGCATCATATACCGATATACCTGACTATTGATCACCCCTCACCAACCAGTCTTTGTAGGATTAATATGTGCCTCCCAAGAAGTGGCGATTACCCGACTTTCAGCGGAAAACCCTCATGGAGAACATGGTGCCAGTGGGGAAGAGTGAGGGGAACCCCTGTGTCTCTGCCACAGCCAGTGGGCTCGGCTTTGAAACAACGGCCCCCCCGCGGTTGAACGAAGGCGGCTGCCGTTGCGCTCCCCAGCTGGGCTCAAGGTGGTTAAGAACCAACAATCGTGAGGAATCGTGAGAATAATGTGGGGCACATGACCACCGAATCTACCACCTGAGGCAACGAACAAGCTACAGGTTCTGGCAAAAAAAAGCATGACCACCATAATTATCTGGAGATATGAGGAGTCATGTTGGCTGGTGTTTTTTTGGTAGAACCTTTAGGTGGAGCTGCTCTTCGTGAATTTGGATGGTTTATAGGCCATCAATGGAGTTGACGTGGGGGATGCTACTCCGTTTGGGATGGAAAACTTTCCCAATCTGGGCTTCAACACCCCAATGACATGTTGGTGTTGATCCTCAGCCTCGCAACACTCGACCTGTGTTTTGGTGTAATCCTGGCAGATGAATGAGAAAACCTCGTGAGTCCACGCTATTCTGATGTAATTCAGCCGCTTGTTGAGTACAATGTAAATAGCGATTGAAGTTCCTGTTCATAATATTATTTCGTTGGTATAGGTATCTCTGTTAATCCATCCTCAATCGGCAGTTGATTGTTTTTGGCGGTTGTACCATGGGAGTATTGCCATCACTGAACAATTTAAGCAGTTTGTCGAATCTATTACATCTGCAATGTCTATATAGTCGTGTGTTCACTACACCCAAGGTTCGAAGTCGTGGCGGTTCACTGTTTTTCTTGAAATTAGCTTGGGATATTTTTTTTTCAAAGTCGTGGCGATTGCAGCGGTTACTTGGTGTTTTGCATATTGTGTTTTTTTAGCATCGTTGTCATGTTTAATTATAATCTGTTGCGGTCAGCTTGTGATTTGGAGTGTTCTCCTTTGTCATGCATTATTCCATTTCTATATATCCTGCAGCATCCTGCCGCTATTTCTGTTGTTCACCTTCCGGTTCTCAGCAATCCCTGGTTTCTTCCAACATCCTGCTGCTGGTGCTGTTGTTGCTGCTGCTGCTTGTACTGCTGCTGCTTGTGTGGGTGCTGTTGTGGCTGCTGCTGCTGCTTGTACTGCTGCTGCTGTACTGCTGCTGGTGCTGCTGTGCTGCTGCTGTGCTGCTGCTTGTGCTGCCGCTGCTGGTGCTGCTGCTGGTTCTCGCGCTCTCGAGGGGTTGCTTGGGTGGCGGGAAGTAATTTGGTTCTTTTGGACCTCGTTTTGACCTCGTTTTTGACCTCGTTCGAAGCCTCCACAGGATCCAAATAATCAAAATCACAGAAAGATGATGTTCTGGACACACTGTGCGCAGGGCCTCCTCTTTAGAAGACTTCCTGGAACACAGGGTTTCCTCTGCCCATGCAGGTTTGCTCCCACTGTGTTGTGACTATTGGTCACGTGCTCTGACTTAGGGCCACCGCCTGGTACTTCTGACGCACGCGGTCCATTGTGAATTGCTATTGAAACTAGGTTAAACACAAAAAGATGATATGTTAAAGAAACCTCCTGAAATCCTAGCGGTCACATGGGGGAACAAGTTGTTGCAAGGTCTCTGCCGTGACAGGGGTCGTGGCGAGCGGTTCCATGGGGAAGTAGGTTCCAAAACACATTTTGCAATGACTTTGGCCCCCCGAGTGTAATCCATGAAGTGAGATTCCCTAATCACCAGTACACTATCTGATTATATCGATAGCAATGCCACTGACCCCGGCGGGGTACCTGGCATGTGGGGTGAAGTAAGCCAACTTGGCCAGACTTATGGGTCCAGTTGTTTGACATGCGGCATAGGAGAAGTGATGGACTGCTCTGTCCATTTTAGATATTTTAGGAACAACTGGTTACCAGGGTGAACTGACCCAATATGTACGTAGGAAATGCCTGCTTGACATTTACGCATCGTTGTATTTGATGAACACCATGCTGCTATGCATGACACAGCTTGGATGCATTGAACATTCGTGGACCTGCATCCAGCGAACACGTGGATTCCGAGTTCTTCCAGAGGCAGATAAAGGGCAGAGGTTCTGAGAGAAAACCAAACGACGTTGCTGTTCTTTTGGACTCTCATGCCGCTCGTCTGAAACCAGATGGGGACCATTTTGGGCCCGTGTGGACAGGTATGGTCTATGGGTGAAGGTGCGTGAGGTCAGAGGAGCTACTTCAAGGCAATTGAGGCAGAAGCTTGAGGTGGAAGGCAAGGTGCATCTTTGTAGGGATCATTCTTGTCCTTTGGAAGCCATGCCTACCCCGGGGATCCATTGCAAAGCATATGCCTCGGTGGATGCGAATGCCTTAGTTGACTTGGGAGCATATGCAGGGTGGTCCACCCGACGTGCCTTCGTTCTCGTCGCGCGAAGCTGCAAGAGGGCGGGGCGTGGGTTGGGGTTAGCCTTGTATTACCTCTCTGGATGTTTTCTCATCAGGAAGCTCACCCGGGGAGTTCCTCCCCCACGCACCATCCAGGAAGGACCCGTCGTACGCCCCCTTGATCCTGAATCCGAATCTGAAGCAGAGGTCTTAGACGACCCCTGCGAAGCGGTTCTTGTTGGGCTGGAGCATGGAGGGAAGATTCGTGCTTTGGCCACTGATCCGTGTTCCGATCAGGCAAGTGGTGCTAGCGCGCGGCTCCTTGAAAGTGATCGGGCATTGTCTGACGTTAGGAACCGAGCCACAGTAAAATTGTGTGATCACCACCGCCAGCTCTACGTCGCCGCCTGCAACGGCCGGAAGTGCAGCGTTCAGACTTGCTATGAGAAAGTGAAAGGCGCAAAACAGGGAGTTCCTCTCTGCGCCAAGCATCTAACTGATATTGGAGCACACACCCGACAAAGACGAGTCGCCTGGAAGGGTGAGGTTGAATCGGTAGCAGCCACTGACCAATCAGACGCCGAAGGGAACACTCCAGCTACCCCAAAGTCAAGTGCGCAGGCACCTCGCACTCCCCGAAGGAGGCGGTCCGCCTCAGCCGAACCTCAGAGTCAAACTCAGCGGCAGGTAGAAGGTAAACTCCACCAAGGCCCATGCCTTGTCAAGGTGCGACCGCAATGCTTTCAGCAACCGGGAGCAACTCCCCGTTGGCTGGTGTTGTTTGGCACCATTGAGGGAATCGCTGAAGAGAGCCGAGGAGGTGAACTACTCTCTATATCTCTGCCAGGCCTAGGGGCACATGTGTGCGTGCGAACTGATGCAGTGCTGGAGGCTCCCTCCGACAACGGAACTGGACGAGTTCAGAAGGGCTGGGTCCAAGGTTTTCTTCAGAATGCTCATGAGGACGAGGTTGGTCGAGGTATATCAATCCTGGTCAGTCGTGTGACCGAAGGACAAGCCTCTTGGCTCAGCAGCTGGGAAGGAGAGATAGTTAGTGGTAATCCCGTGTGGACAGCACAAGAGCGCAAAGCCTGGGGCTCCCACCCGACTAGGGAGATCCTCCCTCATGCTGAAGCTTACGTTCATAGAGAGCCCAGCTGCACCATTGAATCTGACTTCATGACCCCTCCGAGACCGAGTGATGCAAGGGATGTTGATGAGGTGCCAGTCGAGTTGCCCCAGTTTCCTGATCTCTCGGAGGGTCAAACTGAGAACCTCGAAGAGGCAGTGAGGGCCCTTGAGCAACATGAAGGGGAGACTCAAACTGATGAGTTGATCCAAATGATAGCATCCGCATTTGATGTTGACCCAGAGAAGCTCTCTGCCAGAAGGGAAAAAGAGCCTCGTTCAACGCCCCCAGGTCTGACCCCTATCCCTCAGGTGTTCGACACAACGAGGAAGGAGCTCAGCAAAGTACCAGCGTTAAGTGGAGATGGCTCGGCCACCACTCATAGCCCTTCGCTTACCCCAGGGTTGATCCAACCAGCTCAACCAAGGACAGCGAATCCCTTCCTAGGTAAGTCGAGTGCCGCACCCCAGCTCTTCCCATCCAAAAGGGAAGCCGGAAGCGGCCTGGTCAGGCCAGCCTCCACCCACAATCCGTTCTTAGCCAACCGAGTAGGAGCCACCTACGGGGAGGTCCTCCCAGAAGGCAGCCTGACACATACCAAAGCAACTGATCGAATCATCCATGCCATCGATGGACTAAGAAAAGCTCAAGATGATGATAAGAACCTCACCAAGGGCAGCTTATCCTCGATCCGGGAAGCGGAAAAGATGGATGTCTTCTTGGCAAGAGGCTGTGGCACCCTGACCATTGAGGTTGCCCCAGGGGTATACGGGAAAGAACTCTTCCATGCTGGGAAGCGCGTAGCTCAACATGCCAGGCACATGCTGCACCTGATCAAGTGGCCAGTGCTCATGACAAATCGTATTCTTCTGGGAATAGCCGGGCTATGGTGGGGAGGCAAAGAAGGGTACACCCTGCATGCATCAGATTGTGTTACCGCTCGGTCCGAACAACTTGACAGCTGGACCCCTCCCACCGATTCGAAGGTCGAGAACAGACAAAAACCACCGAATGTGTTCAACACTTGGCTGCGCTATGCCGAGAACTCGATCAAAGTGTTTGGGGCTTGCTACGGTTCTGAGCACATCCAAGAGCGCATGGATTGCCTGACAGCCCTCAAGGAAGCACACGAAGAAGATGATCACGCTTTCCCAGCTGCGTACTGCATCGAATTGTATGAGGAGCTGGTCGCAGCATGGTGCGAAGAGCTTAGAGAGAGCAGGCGAAAAATTTGTGCAGCCTTGGGCACTGAAAACCCCCGTTTGGAGGACATAAAGATTTTTGCATTGGCCCCGGGTGCGGACGGTTCGTCCAACTTCCAGTTCCCGAGAATCTGGGACTTGGCGGATCCCGCCGGCTACTACCAGACTGTCGTAGTGCCCAGACAGGAACGTCAGATGTCACGATTGCTACACAAACAGCTCCATGACCACACCCTTAAGAGTAGGAAAACGGCAGGTGAACCTCCCCTTGAAGAGGAAGAGCAAAAGCCTGGTAAGGCTCCCCGTCTTAACTTGAAAGCGGAGGATGCTCCATCCACTGCAGGTGCAAATCGAGCAGCCCACCCCGCAGGGAAACGACTTACCCCAGCTGAAGCGTCCAGGTCAATCGAGCATGCGCCGAAAGACACCAAGTCAGGCAAACCAATATGTTGGGATGCAGCCACTCACATGGGATGTCAGAAAGGAGCCAAGTGCCCGCATGCTCATGAAACCTTGCCAGGTTTGGCCAAGCTTGACTACAGTGTGGCCATGCAGATTCTCCGTAGGGGAGGACTAAAGAATGGACCCAAGATCGATCCAAAAGAAGTCGACGGTCGCGTGGCCCAGCTTAGGGCGCAAGCCGCTGCGGACAAAGCCGAGAAGATGCAACCCAAACCTGGGGCCAAGCCCAAGCCGAAGGCAAAAGGCAAAGCAAAAGCCGGGGCATCAGCCAGTGAGGAGAAAGCTGGAGAGAACCAATAGGAGGTCCCAGATGATTTTCAGGTTCCTCTCACACAACTTGAGGAAGAGCTCGAGGAAGCAGTGAAAGGACCTGATCCCTCTTGGCTGGAAGTTCCTTCCCAGGTTTGTGAAGAAGAACAGGCACCCAGCCAGGACGATCTCACTGAAGAGGAGCAAGATCGCTGGGCGCGTTGGCAAGCACTCTTGAATGGAGGGCTGTTCCAGCCATTACAGTCCCCTTCAGATTATCTCCAGTCACATGTGGTAGCCAAGATGTTAGCAGCTCAGGACTGTGGTCGATCTTGTGACTTAGCCCAGTGTCTCGAGGAAGCAGTCGAACGAGGACACCCTTCCCTTGCAGAGGAAGCCACCAGACACCTGGAAGAGATGAAACATGAGCCCAAAGCTGGGCACAAAGCCGATGCAGAGTTCTCCCCACCCAAGTGGGAAGGATCAGTAGGCCACGGCTTCCTTCATTTCGACCCGAAGTTTGGTGTTGAGCCGATACCCTACCAAGATCATCAGGATAAGCTTCCTCAGAAAGATACGGGGGTTCCCCTCAATGACGGCCAAGAATTCGAAGAGAGGCAATGCCTCCCACTCCACGTCGGCATTGGCCTGAGCAAGACCACTGCCCCTGATGATGAACAAGGAGCATTGGCATGCGCCGCCAAGCTGCGCAAGGCCCTGTGGGAAGAGGCAGTGTCGGCACAAGCCCAATTGGGAGATCCTCCCGTGTGGATCACTGAAACAGAACACTTCCTTAGACAGAACATTCACGATTGTGTTTACCCACATCATGAAAAAGACTATCGAGCTCTTCAGCATTTCGCCCAAGGACAACTCGCAGATGTCACTCTCGCAGTCATTCGGCTGTCCTACTTTGGAAGAGTGGAGGTCGATCTGCTTCACGGTGGGGAGAATCAATCAGATAAGGTTGTGTTCACCACCATCCATCGGGGACACATGAGGTTGCTCCAACCACCTGACGCAACCACCCTCTTGGATACCTTGCGCAGGCATGATAAGGTGGTGCGAGAACTGGTTTGTGAGGACTGGAGGGAGGCACTTGATCAAGCACAGCAAGAGGACCAGTTGGTGCCCTCAAAGCTACCAGCCTGCTCAAGATGCAACCAGCAGCAAAAACACCCCTACCGAGTAGGACATTCCATGCCCAAGCCCCCAGCGTCGCTGGAAGCTTGTCTCCATGAGGATCCCCAGGCCTTGATGGCGGCTGGTCCAGCCCTTCGCGATCGCCCAGCTTTTGCTTATGGCCCTGTTGGACAGGAGATTTATGCTGGTTGGGGGGGATGGACCCAAGGGCTCCGCTACCAAGGAATAGTCTGCAAAGACCCCATTGAATACTTTGAAGACCCAATCCGTCAGACCGGCTACAAACCGGAGCATGATCTCACCAAACCCGAGGTCAAGGCAAAGCTGCTAGGCCTGGCCGGTGCCATGCCGGGACCTGATGTGCCGAACACCTGGCAAGTGGGGCTGGTCTGCACCTCATACTGCGACCACCAACTCAACAACGGCGGCACCAGAACATGGGACAATCCTCAAGGGGACGGTTCCCGTCCAAATGAGGTCCAAGGTAATGAGGATGCAGCCTTCGTAGCTGAAGTGTGCTCCACACTATGGGAAAACGGTCGGCTCTTCTGCATCGAGAGCAGCGCACCGACCGGGCGATACCCCAAACTGTGGGATCAACCCTGCATCCAAGCCCTCCGTCAAAAGACAGGTGCAAAGATCATCCCGATGGCCATGTGTGCTTGGGGCCTCGGACCCCCGGAAGCTGAACCACAAGACACCCATAGGAAGTTGTCATGGTGGATGGTTTCGCCTGAACTCTACCCTTGGGCCCTGCTCTTCCTTGCTAGGAGATGCCCAGGGGTCGGTCCGACCCACCAACATGTACCCCTGAAAGGGGCCAGCCCCATCCCTTCAGTGCCTCTCACGCGACTGGCTCAGCAGTACGCCCCTAGCCTATGCGCGGCATGGGGCCTAGTGGTCAAAGCCGCATATGAAGAGTGGGGCTGGACCACCTATGTGCATGAGCATCAGTCGTTCAAAGCCTTGGAACAGTGCTGGAAAGACTTGGAAGCACCACCGTGGCCCGTCGATTCAGCAAAGTCAGCCACTAGGACTCTTGGAGAAACTACAGTACCTTCTCCAGTCGACCCCGCCCTAGCCCCTTGCGAGGGCTGTGGCCTGCAGCAAACCACCAGAGCCGGGCAAGCTCCTTGCCCTTTCTGTGACTATCAAGGGGGGGGGACTGAAGTTGCTTTCACAGAACCGGAGCTGACAGACCAAGGAACAGAGAGCAGCATCAAACCACCATCACCGCATACAACCTACAGAGAAGACAGCTGTAAAGCGGGGAAAGCCCAGGAAGATGCACTGCACGTCTTGGCCAAGGACTACTTCGGAAAGTGTCAGGCACCTTTTTCACAAGAAGCCCTTCGGGAGACGACCGCAGCAGGCAACAAGGTGCTGCTAGCAGCACGCTCCGTGCCAGCAGCAGCAGAAGCCATCAACCAAGTCAGGGTTCAACAGCAGGGAGAACACCTTCAGAAAGCAGCGCAGGGGGAATTGAAAGGGCTGTCTGATCAACATGCTGAGTACCTCCGCCAATGCGTGCTCCAGGGAGTTCCTTCCAGAGCAAGGTCAATCCCCATAAGGGAGAAGGCAAAGAACCATGGCTCGGTCCGAGGCTATGAAGAAGAGATGCTGCAGAAAGCGTGGAAAGACGCTTCCTATGGTGCGGTCCTCCTCTGCTCAGCAGAAACCGGTGACGAACAATCCGACAACGAAGTAGAGGAGATCCTCCTCAAAAGCGGAGTAGCCGAAAGTCCCTTAGGCAGAGTCCCAAAGCAGAACCCCGACCGTACCCTGTCGGCGGAAGGTAGACCCATCAACGACATGAGGGGCCGGAATGGACATGGGTCGAAGTTCGACCATCCGCCCGCCTCCCAACCGAGGCACAGAGCAGTTGTCCGCCAGAGCCTCTGGTGGAGGGCCAGGCATCCTGGGGTCCCACAAAGATGCGCAAAGCGGGATGTTCCTCGAGCCTTCAAGTGGCATTTCCTCAACCCCAGGGACGTCCCTGAATTCTGTACCAGATTATTGGGGATTGTGATCCTGAGCCTTGTGATGGTGTTTGGATGGGTAGGAGCTCCCGGTGAATTCGTAATTTGGGCTACGGCTGCTCAAAAGCATCATGGGGCGTTCCGCCCAGCCTGGCCTTCGTTCAACGATGTTGTCCCTTATACCAGTAGGTGGCTCATGGACGACGGCGTTGTCGTCGAACCACTGGTAGGGGTGAGGATGTCAAGGTCGCTTGCGGCCATGGACAAAGCCATGGAGGCTGTATGGGGCCCAGGTGCCATTAATCAGGAGAAGCTCGCAGAAGAAGGCACCCCCGCCAGCTCACAGCTGCTTTGGGGACTCCACCTCGATTTCGATGAGCAAACGGTGTCACTGCCCGAGCCCAAAAGAATGAAAGCCAAGTACCTCCTACAGGAACCATCGCTCCAACGGGGGTGCAGACAGGTCAGGACAAAGCTCGTGAGGGAACTTGCAGGTTCAGCACAATACTGGGCGGTTTCCGCCCCTGAGTTGGCGCCACATCTCCCGGTCTTTTATCGCTTGTTGCAACAAAAGCCAGGAGCCGACGAGACATTTGTGGACCCTAGAGGCTCTGATGAGGAGGTTGAGCTCGCATGGGAGGAATTTTGGGATGCCCTTGACTGGGTGAGACTCCAGATGGAACAACCCTGGGGATCAAGCTTCAAGGCCGCCTTCGGGAAGCTCCTTCCCCTGGGGGAACGGCTAGCCTTGCCTGGGAGTGCCTCCCGCTCCAGATTCGTCGGAGGAGACGCAACCCTCGAGAGATTAGGAGCTGCCGACTGGAAAGACAAGAGCTATCATATGGCTGGTTCAGCCAAGTATCTCCCAGCTCTCAAACAAGTGATGGGCACTGAGGGACATGCTGAGATCATTGCTGTCTGTGAGCTCCTCACATTCGTCGTGATGGCGTCCCACCAGGCTAGCAAGTGGGAAGGTGAAACCATCCTGTACGTGACCGATAACCTGAACGTCAAGCAATGGCTTCGACACAGGCGTGCCAAGAACAGGTACGTTAGAGCTCTTCTGCTCTTGTTACAAAGGTTGGAAGC
>VSDK01004528.1:378964-448484 GCA_009767595.1 Symbiodinium kawagutii | reverse complement strand
CTGTACCTATGAGCACTGGAGCCATTTACTTGCATTGTCATGTTTACCACAGAAAGGAAATCTGTGACGTCAGAACAATAACCGTGGTTTCTGAAAAAATCTCAGATTTTTCGCGCTAGCGTGGCGCTAGATTCGCGCTAGCACTTAATTGGAACAGATCTGAATTGAGGAACAAGGTCCACGTCGTAGGCAGATTCAATTGTAAAATATTGTAAATATAATTATTGGCTCGTAGAACTCTGATATCTACAATCTTATTGCTGTCCCCACATCCAAGATTTTTTGACAAAGCGCAAAGCTCGAAAGTTGAGACAGCAAAGGGTTGTCAAAGACGTTGGCAGCTCGAGTAGCAGCTCAAGTAGCAACTGAAAGGTGTCCCGCACTAGAACCATTGAGCGGTTTCCCCAAGTCAAGCAAGAAAACCTGAGATTCCAGAGGTCATTCATCTCGTTTCCCAAATGATTGCTGTAAGCAACGGGCCCCCATGTAAATGACCAAAAAGACGCTTTCTGGGAACAAACATTTTGACCGCCGCTCAATATGTTGTCAAACAAGCTCCGAGCATGGGGTGTGGATACTCATTTCTTGGAGAACCCCTTGACAATATTGGAGTTAGAAACCAGGTAGACATGTCAATATGGACACGGGGTTCTGGGCATTGTTATTCCGGATCATATTCCAATTGCTTTCTGTACCAAGATTAAATTTCCATTATGAACCATTAATTATTGACCATGAATAATTTACCATCGATGCAGCATTATCCACTACGAATTGACCATCATTGACCGTGAACTAATCGTCAACTACAGTACCCATTGTTAACCATCAACTGACCATCATCAATCATCATTGACTCTCAGTTTACCGTTGTTCAGCATCAATTTATGTTCACCAACCATCATTCACCTTCGCCTACCACTATTAGTAATCATTGACCATCCTGAATCATCGTCAACCGTCATTAACCATCAGCAACCATCGCTAATCATCATTGATTGTGATCTATCAATATATTCCCAGGAATGGTTGATGGCAAATTCTACAGGACATCCCCATGATTGATTTCTCCCACCAACAAGCCTGGTGATCCCTACAGCCTTGCTGCTGAACAGGCCCTTTGTGAATATCCAGATCAACTGCACAGAGGCACCACTTCAGGAAGTGGCCAGGAACATGTGTGTTTAGCCACACAGCGCACCATATGAATGGTGGACAAAAACACTGTCTAACACTGGTTAGTAAAGCGTAGTAATTCATGGTTCATCAACCCATCATGCTAGTGCCCAATGAATCATGACTATCCTTGACCATTTGTTCTGGTTGTCAATGGTTGCCATAACATTGGTTAATCATTCACACCTGATTATAGTCATAGTGACCGAAGCTATTTTGATTGGTTAAGCATTGTATTAAAATTGACCTGGCTACACAACCTGGTTATACTTAATGGCCATTGTATAGTCATAGTTAACCAGGTGGTTAATCAGGTATTAAATACAATTAATCCAATTATAGTGACACAACGAGATAGTCACAGTCCATTCATTTGTCACTAGAATCCATTAATCACGGTTAATCACTGTCAATGGTTAATCATGATCAACAAGACACAGGTCAATGGCAAGTAACCATTAAGTATGACTATTGACAACTATGATAGTGTCAATGGTTACCATAGCAATGGTCCATCATGATTAAAGATCATGGTTTGACACAACTGGTTCTAGATCCCGTACTGGGATGCCTGGGAGCCATGAAGCCCCCAGGAGGGTTCGTAGATTGGGTCGATTACAGCTATGAACGTAGCTTTTTAGCCACTAAAAGTTAAACTTTTAGCAAGGGATTTAAAGGCCACCAAGTAGAGACCATGTAAATCAAGACCCAACTGTCCACCTGGAACTCCATTTCGCACGTGGAAATTTGCCAGGAAACGCTGATGGCATCTGCTGACAACGTCGATTGGAGTATGCAGTATCTGCAATCTGCGTCTTGGATCTGTGGCTCCGCATCGGGGTGAGGAAACAGTTGCCACGAAGCCGCAAGATCCAATGGTAACGACAGATGAGGTGGTCAACAGCTTGGGGATTATGATCCACTTATGTGATCACTAAGGGATGATGATTCTAAACAAGATTCACGTTTAACTATGTGGGCGTTTCTCAAAAACGGGAACCCCAAAAAATGGTTGGTTTGTTATGGTTTGTTACTATAAATGGCTAATGTTGGATGATTTGGGGGTACCCCTGTTTTGAGAAACCATAATGTATTGATCACCAGGAGACAATGATCAACCTATGTGTGGATCACCTGTCCATTGGTTCAGATCAACAACATCAGTGCTGGTCTCTATTCCTCGGGAGTGCCACTAGAGTCCTTCGTGGCTTTCAGGAGTCTAAGGTTGAAGTAGCCATGTGTCCTGAGTCATGATATCATTATATTTCATGTTTGTATAAATGGATAAATAAACTTGTACATGGCATATATTGTACATTCTGATGTATATGGTGCTTTCGTAATAGCTGGGGGTACCCCCAAATCATCTCTTGCAGTAATCATTTATAGCAATAAATACCATTTATAGGGGTTCTCTATTTTGAGAACCCCTCCATATATACATATTTGAATTTGTATGTATTTGTATTTATTGAAACAAGACAGCACATCTTTGAAGAAACATGGTTCAACCATGGAGGAATGAAATAAATGCTTGTGAGACCTTGCGATTTTGCAATGGAACAATGATTTTGTTCATGTTGCATTGGGAGCCCACGGGCGGTAAATCACTGAAATCGGTGTCTCGGATCAGCAATAAACGTAGTTTTAGAGACAGATTTGGCTCACTTCTTTGGCGTGCATCCGCATGATTTGCTCATGCAAACCTTCGGCATATCAGATCCATGAGATCAATTTCATTGGTCGGTCACGTGTACGCACTGAGAGGCGGAAATGACTGCTGCCACCCAGTTGATCTTTCCTCGGGATCAAGCTCAGCTCATGACAGCTTAGTTCCGTCAAGGGTTGGGTCTTTGCGGATCAGATCGATATCAACCACCCAGGAGATCACAGCAGATGAAGGCAAAAAGGGCGATAGCCAGTCCGTTACTATGAGTTCTGAACATCTCCTTTCGGAATCATTTTTAGCAATGAACCATCCATTTGTGAGGTCCCTTGCTTTTTTGAGAAACCTAAGCTAGGTTATAGCCGTTTAGGTATCCATCCCAACTGCCACAGATCTATATAGCCATCCCAACAATCGTGGCCCTATCAGCCACATCGGCTCTTGATACGCTCTCAGCTTTGCTGAAGGTAATTTGTTGGTTGATGATCAGCCAATCATCTCCTGCTGGTTAACACCTACCTACAACTGACAACTACAGGCTTAGCCAACCTACCAACCATAGAAATTGGTGGTACAGATGATGATCACTCTGAAACTATAGGTTTTAACCTCGACTGGCAACAGTGGTTAGCTGATGGACGATAAGTTTCCACCTTTACCAACCCAACTTACTATCCCGCAGTGATCACCCGCCTGCCCCTGGTGTTGATCTTTATTGGCTTCTCGCCTGCTGTAGGTCACGACGGACGGCATCTATGCCTACCTCCATCCCAGCTCTGGCGCCTTGGCCGGGTGATCTTTCTGGCTGTTGGGAGGGCCCCCAGGAGGGTTCGTTCACCAAAGGCTAGTTGGGACGTGAACATCAAGCCCTGAGGAGGTTAGGAGGTCGGAAGGGTGGCCCAAAGTGAAGTGTAGATCCATACCAATATCAGATCCAGAACGTAAATCACCTTGATGCTTTTCGGGCAAACCGCCACGCATTTCAACGGTGATATAGGTGATGATCATCACATCAAAATTTCATGATGATTTATCAATGCTGTTTCTCACTTCCAGGTCAGTTTTTCAGACGGTGAGGCTTATTTCTGTTCTCCTGGGTGTGTATAGATTTAAGGTTTCAGGAGCGCGGAGATAGTTTGAACACCTATCAACACATCATTCCAGGTTGCATGCCAAAGGGCTGTCTACAAAAGAGGAGAAGCCGAGGAACCTGTGGGGGAAGGAGGCCCCATTTCTATTCTTACTACAGTATATGCCATTTACAAGTGGTGGTTTCTCAAAATAGGGGACCCCCAAAAATGGTGGGTTTACAGTATTACTATAGATGACCATCAATGGATGATTTAGGGGTACCCCTATGACTTGAGAAACCACCAAGTAAGACTCGCATTTCCCACCCTACCATCCTGAAATTTTCGGGGCCCCAAAGCATTTCTTCGATCTGCCCTCCGAAATCGTAGCAGATCACAGCCCCCCCATTGCCAGCCATGCGTCCCCGGTGATCTCGGCCCCACGGGGCGTTCGCATGGGGATCCTGGTGAGGCAGCGGAGAAGTCATGCGAATTCCTCTGGCGGACTACGGAGCCTTGGACCCGTTGGAGCCTGGTGTGCCAATGGCCTTGGTGATTTATCAGCAGCAGTTTGTTCACAACTGATGTGAATGATTTAGTGATAATGGTAATGAGCAATGATATGGTATTGAGTAATGATTTTCTGATGTGATTGATATAGTCTATGGGAATAGATAATGATGGTGACGATGATGATGATGATGATGGTGATGATGATGGTGATGATGATGGTGATGATGGTGATGGTGATGAAGAGGGGCAGCCCTTGATGCGGGTCGGGTTGCTGCATTGTTCGATCGTATGAATGTTGGGCCTTCGCCTGGGGATCTAAATTTCATCCTTTGAAATGTCTAAGCCTATATCGTCATTTGTTGCTCTATGCATTCTCTAGGTCTTGGTGTGCCATAAAACAAAGGATTTCCCATACACTAGGGACCATTGAAAACTACCAAGGTATGTATCATTGAGTGTAAACACCATAAAGAACACGTAACTGCCATTGATCATCTCCGGGTGGGGCCCTGGAAACAGCAGCGCCAGTGCTACCGCGCCATGGTGGATCACTAGCAACATTGATGTACGTTCTCAGCGCTGCCCAGGATCTGTGGAAACACTTGACACTGCAGGCGCGGCGGATGTGAAGTGATTATGACTTGATATTGGCGGTTTCTTTTTCATAGCTGGGGAGTTATAGTGGTTAGTTATGAACCCATAGTGGTTATTTTTATTATTACTATTATTATTATCAAATTCATTCATAATAACCTTTTTTTGTCTTCATGAATTATTGTGGTTAATAATAGGCGATGATGACAACCCACAACCAACAAAGATAGGGGATATACCAACTATATGGTGGTTTCTTAATAGCTGGGGGACATCCAAGTTATGGTTGGTTTGGAAGTATAAATGACTAATGTGCAGGATGATTTAGGGGACACCGATTTTGATAAACACCCCATTGCTAATGGTTGAGAATCATCATGGTGGATGTGTTAATGGTCAAGTTAATGATAGATGATGACAGAAGCTATTATGTTTAATTAATCATCACCACTATTGACCATTTAGAATCAACAATAAGTGACATGGCATCTTCCGATGATCAGCCTGGTTGACTGGGAGATAAAATCCTTGACCAGGTTTCCAGACGAATTCTGGGCTGCCATTTTCGGCTGGAAGATTTCTGGGCCATGAGGTCCCACTGCTTTTTTTGCTGGAGTACAGAACCACTATTACCTACTGCACGCCGTCATTTTCTACTGTTTTTTTGCTGGAGTCGCAAGTTTCAGAAAATTGCATCAGAACAACATCAGAACCTTGTCCCAGTCGTTCTGTACTCAGAGTTTGACATGGGAAATTCTTTGCCATCAATCATGGGTATTCACAACTATTGTGAGTCGGTGACCATGAACCTGGAAACGTGGAACAACCATCATTCACCCTTTTTGACCATCAATCAACCACTATTCATCATCAATGTTCCATTAGGAACCACCTTTCTGAACCTTCACCTAGTCACTGTTCACCAATGAACTGTTATCAATGAACAATCAAGTAGCCACAGGTCATCAATGAACCATCATGTAAACATCAATCAATGCACCCATTTCAACAATCAGTTTGCCACGGTGCATTGACGAAACCATTGCTAACCATCTTCAGACAACATTGATTGCTGGTTTGACAACCATGAATCATTGACACCAGACCAGCATCAATGGAACCATTGCTCACCATTCTTAATTGTGTTAAGCATTGTTACTGCAACCATTTTCAAACCACTGTAAACCACGATTAGCCACTATCAACCACTATGAAAGCACTATTAACCACTATTCACCACTATTAAACAATTATTAACCACTATGTGACTAACTAACTAACTAACTAACTAACTAACCAACTAACTATACCCACTGTTCAACATCGCTAACCGTCCATTGCTAAGTCCCAAGCCCCTCACCACTCTCCAGGTTCCACGGTGTCCAACACCATGTGGCCTAAGGGTTTCATGGGCTCCACCTACGGAGCCGCGCGCTGCGGAAGTTGGGAACCGCTGTTGCATAGGAATGGTTGATGACCATGGTAGGCAGGTACAAACCTTTCTTCATGGGTATGATTAACTATCAATATTAACCATGACCATGATTAACCAACAATATTGGTCCAAATTGATATTATGATTCATTATTTTTTGGTTCTGACCAACTATATTGGTCGCAGGAATGGTTGATGACCATGATCAACTAACAATATTACCTAACCAATAATAGCTGGTTAATGATCAATGATAGGTGATGACAACCAACAATTGTAGGGGATATATACCTACTATATAGCTCTGGGTAGTGGGTCAATATGGTTAATTATGGCTAATGGTTAGAAATAGGGGATGATAACTAACAATTTTGGGGAGGATATATACTAAGTATATGGCTAGTGTTGGTTAGTAATGTTCGCACTGGTGATTAGTAATGGTCAGTAGATACAAACTTTTTTTCTGAGCAGAGATGGTGCTTGGTGTTGGTTAGTAGTGTCAGTAAAGGTGGTTCGTAATGGCAAATTAATGGTGATTGGTAGTTAGACATGGTTACATAGTAGTGTTTCAATTGTAGCAAAGATGGTGGTTGGTGTTGATAGGGGTTAGTAATCGTTAGTGAGATTGATTGTTGGTTAGGAATGGTTTGGTTTATCATTGGTTACTAAAGGTCAATTGATGGTAAATGGATGCATAAGAATGCAAAATCGATGGTTAGTAGTGGTTACTTGGTGGTGCATACTGGATGATCATGGTTGATGATACTCATGGTTGCTGCTGCTGCTGCTGCTGATGATGATGATGCTGCTGCTGCTGCTGATGATGATGATTATGATGACGATGCTGATGATGCCGACGATGCCGATGATACTTGCGATGGGCGTGGTAAGCTCACTTTCTGTGTAATCAGCTGATCATGAGGGCGACCAATAGAAAAACGCTGATCAGCGGCCAGTGGATAGTGGTACAGCCGTTGATTACCCTTAAGTATCACCACATCATGACTAGCTAGAGCTACCAGAGACCAGCTGCTATGACATCCAGGATGGTGGATACTCTGTTGGGCAGGGTTAATTTCACATTTGCAGCAAGTGTGTGGGTGCTACCGAAAGTCACAGTGGATGCGCTTCCCTTTTCTCTTCCACTTGTTGTGCGATGTTTTTTGGTCATTTCATGAGACTCCCTGGATTCACGAACTTTTCTCGAAGTGATATCCCGCAAGTGCCGAAGAGGTGGTTCTTTCAACGCAAGGGGTATCGCAGGTGATGATATTCAAATGGTGGTTTCTTGAAAGAGAGGTACCCAAATTTGGATGGTTTATCACTAAAATCAATTTATGGCTGATTTAGGGGTACCCCTATTTTGAGAAACCACCAAATATAGTCAGCTGTGCAAATGAAACATTGCAAGATCTCTATTGTCAAACAGCCAGGCTTGGCTGTTCGCAAGGTGACAGAGAATTCTGCCACCTTTAACGGCTGTTGTTGATCCAAACAACACAGGGTGCTGCACTCACTGAACACCCCAAAGAGGCGGCGGGGCTTCTGCATTCCTGAGATATTTCCTCAGTTGACTTTGCGAAATCTGATCTTTGGGATCGTCTTGGTATATTAAACTGCATACTAGCAAGACTGCTGTCCTGCGGCAATGTTTTAGACGCACTCACATTAGCAACATTCCTATTCATACACGCAATACTATCCGTAGCTCCCCAAACACAGTGCTTCACCATGATTTAGGCTATTGATAACAGCAAACATGTGATTTGCGTAATAGAGATACCAGTATCTGAGGTACCATTGACCATCATGAATCACTAGAAGTTGGTTTCTTGTTTGTCAACACAATCAACCAATTCTTGATCACCAACCGTCATAAATCACTCATTCGCTACGACCATCAACTACTCAAATCAAGAAGAAATGTCCATCGCCATCGGCCATCTCCTTCCTCGTACTGATTTGGAGGTTTCTCAAAATAGGGAAGCCCAAAGTCATGGTGAAGTTTCTAATTATATTTTGTTGAAACCATTATTGTTGGTGTTTGTTCCCAATTGTTAACCACTATTAATGGTATTCAAAGGTTATAACCCTTATTTCGAGCGCCATTTCTTCAGCGCAGGATATTTGTTGCCCATGTCCGGTGGGGAGATTGGACGTTTCGACTTAGCTCCTTGCCCAGCTCTGGCGGCAAAGGTTTGTGTGTCACCGGCTCCGCAGCAAGCAGGGAATCACCGCTGTAGAAAGGTCTACCGGTGGAATGATGGTGAGTAACCATGACTAATGGTGACTAGTGGTGATGAATGGTGATTAGTGGTGATGAATGGTGATCAGTGGTGATTAGTGGTGATTAATGTTGGTGAACTGCAGTACTGGTGAATCAATAGTGATGAATGATAATCAATGATGACTACTAGGCTAGTTATTAAAACAACAAGGACCATTGGTTGCATGGTCTGTGAAAGCCGTGACGTCGGCGACCTGGTTGGCCGCTGACATATGTTGGTGAGCAGTCACGTTTACTGTACCTCAATGAGTCGCTTGACATGCCACCATGCCCCAACCATGCTGGCGAGGTAAGGACAGGTAGATATGGCAACTGCCAGGGTTGCTGCTCCTGCTGCTGCTGCTGATGATGATGATGATGATAATGACCCAAGGACAATGTCCTTCGTGTGCAAGTATGCAGACATGCATAGTACCATTCCAACTAACAGGGTTACTCAGGTAGTTTATACATTGCATCACATTTTTTTTTGCACATCCATAAGTAGGTACAAATTTGAAGTTACCATACACGCAAGTAAGTATATATATATATATCTATCTATCTTTTATAATTAAGCGAATAAATAAATAAATACATATATATATATATATAGATATAACATAACAATGTGGACCTTTCTATATGGTTCACTGTGCATGCTGTGATCTTCACATCGGTGTTCCCCCGAAGCCAGTGTCTCAAGTCCAAGTCCAAACTGTAGCTTCCCTAGGCGCCCGATTTTCTAGTTGTTTTGCTACTAGCCTTCAGTTGGTGGTTTCTCAAAATTCGGATCCCCCAAAAATGGTGATTGATTACCATTTGAGAAAATGGTTTCAGTGATCATTAAACCAAAAATGGTTGGTTTATTACCATACATTGGACCATACATGATTAATATAAAGGATGATTTGTTCTCCAGTATTTTGAGAAACCACTAGTTGGTTAGGTGATCCATGGGGTTTGTTTGTAGTTTATGCTACTGGTGCCATTGACGACCCGATGCTGACCCAAAGCTATGCTGAACCACGCAACGCAGAAGGTGATATTGGATTGGGATGGGGTGGTCTCATAGGTTTTCATATTTGCTTCTAGAGGAGCTCCATGTTTCTCCTTAGTCACCGCAGCACCATGGAAGGTCTCCTTTGGAAAGAGGAATGTAAGTTTCAAGATGGCCAAACCAAACGTGAAAGTCTCATGAGAGTTCCTTATTGTGATTTGCACCTCCGCGGAATCATTTTTCACTAATCTCGAAGTCAGAGTCATGAGAAAAGGTATAGCGTTGGAGTACAAAGTCACGTGTAGAATGTCATGGGACTGGACGAGGAGGAAGCGATCATGCGTTCCTTTGCTGATGTACCAAAGGGCTTCCGCAGCCCACATTGGCTCACATGTGTAATTAACTTTGTTGGTTCCTAAATGGTGGTATCTCCTGGACTGTCCAAACGGGATCCTTTTCAGTAGGAAAAGCCGCGCCAAAGGCTCATCATGGATGGCCGTCACATAATTGCATAGATATAGAGACATACTGTGACTGTGCATTGATACGCATGATTATCTTGATGGTACATAGTACAATGTAAAAGGGAGACAGATGCTACATATATAAGCATATGTAAATATGTATAAATATATGTATACATATGTAGATTTTATCGAGAGAAACAGTGTTGTATATTGCAATATACGCAATTACAAATGAGTAAGAGCAACCAACACAACCAATGTACATCACTATACATCATTAATACATCAACGCATGTATCTATTAGTACCTATTCATGCGTGCATAGATATTCTCTATACATACGAATCATATTCAAAGAAGGCATGCCATCCCCAGGACCTCAGTGGCAACTTGTCTCCTAGGCAAACTTTGGGAACCTCGTGGGGGTGGACCTGGAAAATGCCCCTGGGCTTCGCGCATGGAACCAGGGGCATGGGCCTAGCCTGGGCGTGTCGCACCATGGGATTCAAGGCATCCCAAGGTTGGTAGCGCTGCAGCCCGGTGACTAAGGACATATGGCCTAGGCTTGATGCACAGCAGTTGAAATGCCTTGTCGATGGATGCTAACAGCATTTCTTCGATGTTTTCATCTGCAGAAAACAGTGGTGTGCAAACAGCATGCGATCATTCATCAGTGGTTACTGCAGACGATGATTGGTCTTTGAAGATTCTATGGCTACAAAGATCCTTGGGTTTACCTGGTTCACCTCACATCTTTGTATGAAAGGACATACTGCCATGAATAAGCCAGCCAGCTTCTGGTTGATCTGAAATCTATGAAAGGACATCCTGCCATGCAAAAGCCAGCTACAGTAGCTTGAATGGGCATCTCTTTACCAGCTTATTTTCGGGGTTCGAAATGCCAAGCCTGGTAGAAATCTCATCCAGCCATGCTGGCGGCAATTGGGAAAGCAACAAAGACACAGAATGATTTGGACCCCAGGAATATGGCGATGGCTCAAGCAGTTATCCAACCAACCAATCAACTAAAGGGGGATAGTCACTAACAATAAAAGGGAAAACAATGGTTAATGATAAGGGAACCAGGGGTACTGGGTGAACTGACCCACAGCCATATCTTTGACGCACCATGCAGCATAAATCATGGAACCTCTACGCAATTGCATTGTGAAGCAGAAGAACCACCTGGTGAAATACTGTGAATTCTTCCGTGGTTTCCACCAGGTCCTCCAAGCATAGTCTGATCCGCCAGTTTTTTACCCATGTCACAGCGTCCTGACTGCCCACTTCAGGAAGGCTACAGCAACTGCAAAGATTTCTCTGGACTGACTGCTGAATGGACGGACATGTTGTGACGACAAACGCGGCGCTTTCGACCAATGATGTGTTCTAGTGATTCTAGTGTAAGTGAGTCGATCGTGGGATTCCTTGTGAATTCTGCCAATCCTTACAAGCATTCGTTGATTCCACCGAAGTTCGTTGGTGGAAGTGATAGCAATTGTCATGTTGGGTTTGATTGACAAAGGGCATTTTCGAGTGCTCAGATCATGAAATCTGGTTGAGGTCAGTGGCTTTCTGAGTCGAGCGTGACATCATGCAAATCTGCTGTGTCTGCAGGAGGCTTTAGCGACAGTGATGAGCAGTACATCTTTCTGATACCCTCGTTCCCTGGCGGGCACGCAACGGTGTGACAATGCTAGATGTTTTGCCAAGTTTGAAGCTGAATCAAAGACCTTAAGACGTAGGTAGACACTTTGCAGCATGACTGCAGGTCCTCAATCGGCGGAGCACGAGGTATCCTGAACACACTGTTAGTGTGTGATTTCCCCAATGATCTTGAGTACGTGGACGTTTGTCTTGTTTGTACTCCCTCGGTCTAGCTATTTATGACAGAGTTTAGGTCTTTCAGCTGAGTAGGCACGGAACTTTAGGTGCCTTTCCTGGTATAGAGTACTGTAAGCCATTGCGGAAAAAAAGCTTTTGACCTAGAAATCTAGAAAACATTCCATTTTTGAGTTGCTCCATTGAAAGAAACATTGAAATGACCGTGATAATTTTCAGACACGTCATAGCATGTCTTAGTGTTCCCTTTATCCAGTTCAGTTTACTTGTTGATGCAACAAATATGTATATAGATATACATCATTTGCCACATAATACTGTCCCCCATTCGCAGATACCACAGATGATACAGTATTTCAAGTGATATTTGTTTAATGCAGCATTGGTTCATCATATCACATAAATTCAAATAATATCATTATACTATGACCAATGACCGATCATATTATATAGATATATTATTTAGTGCTGTTTGGTTTGTGATATCATGGTATTTTATCTCACCCTTTCTATCCTATGAAATCCAGGTTATCCTCTCACCGTGCTTTCCTGTGCCCCAGGATGTATTACATGATCTGCAAAATCGAATCTACTTTAGGCAGCACGGCTGGCGCATGTCGGGGTACTGCCCATTTCTGGATTCATTGCTTGGTTTGATGAGGTTTGTTGGTGGGTGTTTGGCTGGTTGGTGTGTTGATTGAGGGATTTTTTGTCTTTTTTTTTGGTTTGTTGTTTGGTTGGAATATTATTGTTTGATGGATTGTTGTTTGCAATTTTGCAGTGGTCTGGTGGCACACCGTACTGGTCGGCCATCAGCCCAGTCTCACGCTTCGCGAGCAGAGGGCTTTCAGAGGGTGAAATCTGAAATGTTGGGCTTTTAATTTGGCCTGGCTTAGGGTGCCTTTGTTTCGCTAGCGTTTCGTTGTTCGGTTTCATTTGGATTGAATCAGCTTGGATTGCTTTGGATAAGGTTGGTGTGGTTTGCGCGGTTTGGTTTGAGGTGGTGAAGGTCATGGGACATGTTTTAAATGCAGTGCTTCAAGGCAGTTATATGCAAGCTGACCCAAAATCTAGCCTGTTGCGTTTTGTCAATTTGGAACAAAGCAAAAGCATGTACACATGCAATCACATGCATATCAACTGGTAATGATCATCGACCCAGGGCTCTATTTCTGTATAGTCCTAATTGAGTATCAATTGCAGAATCTTTGTTCGGACATGTCATTCTGACAGCTACTCACATCATTTGCTTGAAATGGTTTGGACCCTTAAAATTGGCTGCGCTCATATGATCATCGCATGCCAAAGTGTACCAGTGATGCAACTGTGATGTCAACTTTAGGTGTGCACCTGCGCAGATGATGCCTAGTGGTGGCATGGATCGAATCTTTGCAAGCCTATGGATACATCCCTATAGCGATGGGAATCAAAAATGATTCCTGTTTAACAGGAAAAGGACAGCCAGATTTGGAGGTATTGATCCCTATTGCCATACCCATGTTGATGATCACATTGATCCTAGGCTAGGCACACGAAGAACTTCAGGAGTCGAAATTCTACACTCAATCCCACATTGGGTGATCAAATACAATGGTTGGTAGCCCCAAGTCTTCTGATATGTGATGAGCATCATTAATTGCTGTACCAGCGCGGTTTCCCAATCCCAAGTTACAATTACAGCTTTGGATAGTCTCCACCTACCTGGCCACCACTCGGTTGCGGATAGGATGGCTGTCACTCTGTCACCAGAATCAGCTATAAACCCTCAACCATTTACAAATAGCACACTTCGTGTGACTCTGCTGGATCAATTGTTGGATGTGAATCATGTATGGATCCATCAGCAATGGATCAGTGAGCCCAATCTACGAGCACATGAATCTATTGGTGGATGACTTTGCAATGTAGCAAGTGCTCATTGAGTTGGATCATTCATCATCTAGCTGAACTACTTCGCCAACACAACCAGCAACTGCGGCTCATGTCAAGCGCGGGGTGCGTCATAGCATGTGACCACCCTTGCACCACAGCTTGGGGTTCCCCCGGTCGATCATCGCTCAGACGCGACAACCATCAGCACACTCGACCTCAGCAGCTATGAAGCTCGGTGGAGATCAGTTTTTGCTGCGATGACCATTGTGCGAATGAAGCTGAAGTACAGTAAGATCGAGTCAGATGGTCTCATCAGCATGGTGAAATATGCGAGAATCACGTTTCAAAATAGCTGTAATACTTCATTTGGAAGATTCATGATATTGATACTGTGATAGGATGTGATAGGTTCAGCTCGTACGATTTGATCAGCATTCAATATTTTGGGTGGTGTTCAGACCCCTTCTTGCGGAGTGAACCTGGAAAAGGTGACCGATCGACACCTTCATTTCAGTGCAAACTGTTGCGGCTGACTCTGACACCAGTTAAGGTGAATGAAACATTTCAGGGTCAGCCGCAACAGTTTGGTTAATAAGATGACCAATATGTCGAAGACTGTTGGTCGTACTGGTAGCTCCAGTTCTGGCCTCGTGTTTCAAGGCATCAACACTATTCAGCGGGTTCGTTTTGTGACGAGGATCACTGGGATGCAAAAACAACCCCCCTGAACCTGCGGACGAGTGTACGTAAGGGCTTGCCGCCGGTCCTAATGTCCCATGTTCAAGCATTGAGTCAAATTTCTACCAGCACATCGTCGATCATGCTCAGACCCATGCGATTTGAAATGATTAGCACTACATCGCGGCAGTGGCAAACATGTTTGTTTGTCACGTGCTTGTCTCGGCCCCAGAACCTGTTCAAGACTGAAGCGAGGCACTAATCTTCCTGGATACCGAGCATCAATAGATGAGTCATGAGGTTATGACTATAAAGCTGTAGTGCTTGCGTGTTGAGGTTTATTCTGAAAATCTTTTTAGTATTTGAACGATCCTCTTGCTGTTGATTCCATTGGAAGGTTTTCTACTTGCCGCGGTACCAGGTTGGTGGTTGGCTAATCTTTTTGGAATGGCTCATAACCACCAACCAGCTACTGTAAATCATTAACACTTGGTGTGGAAACCCAGCCGTTTGTAATCCCTCTCTTTATATAAGCAACAGTCATGATTCCTTGATATTGCTGAATGGTAGTCCATGACGTCACGACTGCCAACGCTTCTACACGATGATGGTTCACACCAGCTCAACAATGATTGTTGGTGGTTGATGATGATGCTTACTTAAGGAAGCACTAGTGATGATTAATGATGGTCAGTGATGGTTGTAAATCGGCTTGTGTACCCTCCGGCAAACTAAGCTGGAAGCTGAAAATCACCATTTTTATTGGTAAAACCATTCTCGATAGTGGATTTTCCACGCAACCAGCTTTGTTTCTTGGGTCGTTTCCCTGGTCGTTGTGTTCCCTTCGACACACCATGGGGCTCCCCTGGCTGGCGATCAGGGTGGCTTAGCCAGCATGCGTCCTGGCTTCGAGGCCGGTGGTGGATGCACTGGAACGTGTCAGCTGTGGCGAATACCCATGTCACTAGCACCTAGTATAGATATGTATAGATGAGTGTTGCAATTCATGATTCGATTTTTGTCACATCTTTTTTCGACCCATGTGATTCTATGTCTTTATTTTGAACACTCCAGCAATTTTGGGGACCATTTGGAGTATTTGGAATCAGTTGGAATCATTTCGCATCATTTCTCTAAACATTCGCCATCAGCCATGAACCAACCATTCACCAGACATGCCAACCATGGCGAACATGGCGACACTGGCCATTGAGCAATCAGCAACTTCGACTGTGAGGTCGCCACAGGATCTCACGACACAGATGACTCAAGTCTCCCCGAGGTATTGTTAGATGATGGCTAAAAGTGCTTTAGAAAGGTACCCGTGTATGGAATTAAATGGCATGATATCACAAAGTAAATGCTGTCAATGGTTCATACCATAGGCATTCTTTGGTTTTTCTGCATCCATGTTTTTTGATGCTGCGGTTGTCCTTGGTTTGACCCTGATCATGCCATGATCCTGCCAGGGCCGAAAGCTTCGCTGCGACTACATTTCCCAGCCACCTCTGCCAGGCCAATGGCTACGGATACCTGGCTCCCTATCAGGACGGGTCGTACTTTGCGTCGAGCAAAATGGTGAGGCGCGACGGGGCCAGGATGATGTGCAAGCCTTGTCACAAGGCACTCCATTGACGCTCCAAAAGATCAACTGTTGCGTTGATTTACCCAGAACTGATGCATCGCATCATTTTTTGGGACAAGGGTTCACACACTGCCCAACACTGCAGGTTTCCAGTGAAGCCACAGTATTGAGCATTGGGGAAGGCACGGACGAGCAGTATCCCTGCTCGCTCGAGCTTTCTCATTGCACCAGATTGTTTTGAAACCAACAGCACATGGTTTATTGCTGTATGCAGAAAGTTAGTCATATTTCCATTCTACATAGTTGTCTTAGTAATACAATGCTTGATGACCAACTATCAGCATATCCCCTACAGATACCTGTTGGTGTATGACCAAACAGCTTCATCATAGGTGATTTTCCTTCAACTGGCACGGCCGAGTAACCATTTGGATGAAGCGGCCAAGCGGTATACAGTGATGCTTAATAATTGGTAGTATTGGGTAGTGACACTTTAAGTGTATATGGTTTCTATTATCGCTTTTAGGCACCAGGTTTTCAGAGTTGATGGAAATCGCTATTCACAATGGCTCTTTGCAAGTGCTCGGTGCACTTCCAGTGCCATCGCTCAACAGGTTTGAGATGAGCAGCTTCATGAGTGTGTCTTGGAGATGTCAAGGGGTGACCGCTCTGGGGTGACCCATACCCTGATTTTGCCGTCACTTTATTCATTCTTGTGCCTGGAAGATACTTTTGTTTGCTGTATTCAGCATTGTGGAACAGGAAAGGGTGGCACCTTTCTTCATCATCATTCCCACTCTAGAAACAATGAAATGAAGGGGCCAAATCAGCATTGAACTGAAGATTGTTGCGATCACTGTTTGGAACTCCTGAAATTGTCAGTTTGCAAGTCTTTTTAAAACCTGTCAAATCAATGATGACAGTTGGTTCGCATGCATGCGTGCTGTTTGTTGGCTTGTCCTCACCCTGATGTTGGACTCATGCAGAATGGGAGCATTGGTTGGCCTGGTACTTGTATCATGCTAAACTACCTGGCGAACTTCCGGATGGCAGGTGATTTCCTCAGCTCACCGCTGACCCGCTGATCTCAGGTTGATGTCGTTGATGTTTCGAGCACCGATTCTGACCTAAAGCAGTTCACTTCTGCCATCACTGATGGAACCTATGGCTCCTGGGCATGTTGAAGCGGATTGCGGTGATCTGGGACACCAAGAAGCGGGGTGTCACAATGGATTCATGAACAGTATTTCAATATGGGGGTTTTCTCGAAATAGGGAACCCCAAAAGATAGTTGGTTCACTACTATAAATGGTTTATAACTAGATGATTTGGGGCTATCCCTATTAATTATGAGAAACACCCATATATTTGATACCTGGAAAGATAGCGGATGAACTTGTGAGTTGTTTGATGCGGCAAGTGGGACCCAAAAAGGAAAGGCAACGGTTTGCAGAGCACTTGTTGATTCTGTGACAGATGGCTATGGGTCAAGCACTTTAGCAACCAATAATGGGGGATAACGACCAACACAACTATATGGAAAACGAGCTGGTTAATGATAGGGGAACCAGGGGGACTAAGGGTGATTTGACCCACAGCCATATGAAATCGTGGCAGATCTTGCGAAAACCCAGCATGAAGATGCACGAAGCATCACTGACTTGGACAATCCATGGCCGTGACACGGCTGGCAGCAAGACGTGGCAGCTGAATCGATCCACTCCAAAGGTGAGTCGGAAAGCCATGAAGCTACGGTTGAAGCTCATGACTCTGAGTTACTTCAATTCTTATTAATGATCCTTAATAGAAATCAGTAATGATCTTTACCCCAAGTAAAGAAATTTAGATCCTTAATGATCCTTCGGTCAGCAGTCATGCGAATGCGTAGCCTTAGTTGATGTCATCATGGCTTTGATGGTGCTCGGCTCGCTGGTGTCCCAGGCTACTTGGTACCCGAGTACTATGGGAAGGCACGGCGCAGGGCGCAGGGCGTTCAGACGGGCTGAGGAGATCACTCTGAAGCACTTCGAAACGGCACTTCGAAAGGAGCAGAAACTAGGAGCAGATTTCGAAACCAGGAGCAGTTCGAAGGAAACCACGATTTCATCCTCCGTCTATGTCTAGATGTTTCTGGGAACAGATTTCAGGACATTTTTTTGAAAGAGATGGTAAACAAACATTTCCAGTAGCAGATTTCAGGACTGCTTGGAGCATTTTGGACTCACCTTGGTGCAATCATGTACAGCCAGGTGGAGATTTTTCAAGTGACAGCGCCAACACCTGGGTCTACTGAAGAGTGGTCACCAACAAAGCTCTTCATGCCGCAGCAACGGCCATCCCAGCGACGTCTTTTGTTTTGCACCAGTTTGATTACCAGAGGGTATCAATGATATCATCAACATAAACATACATAAACCATCATCATACTACCTGAAACTAGTTAATTCTAACATAAAGTATCAATGGTATCATCAACATAAACCATCATACCTAAAACCAACTAATTCTAACATAAACTCACCAATGCAACCAGTGCTCCACAGCTTCTGACCCGCACTTGGTGAGTTGATCCGGGCCCGGCGATGCATCTGCGGCACAGGTGGGTCGTTTCCAACTGGATCCCTTTGAGTTGATGGACTTCCAAGATGTGTCGTCTTGGCCGGGAGCACGGCAGGGAGGGAACAGGAACGGAACGGCAACAGGTTCCCGGCGGTTCCCGGTGGTTCCTGACCAGTGGGGTAGGAGTTGGGTGAAGCCTGGTACTGAACTCATGGCGATAATGGATGGAAGTTGATGGAAGTTGATGGCTCAATCAGTTCGGTCAATGATCCACCATTTGACTGATGCTTTGGCGAATGTTGATTGATGCTTAATGATGGCTAAGTGATGCTCAATATGTGCCCATGGATGATTCATTGCTGCAATTTCTCATGATGGTTAGTTCATGGTTGAGGATTGCTGATGATGGTTGAGTAATGAGAACTATTGACAACCGATGATAGGTAGTGATACACAACGAGAGCAATTGCTTTCTCCGTGGCTAGTGATAACAATTGCTACTTACTGATGGTTACTGCTGAATAATGGTCTTATTGTAACTTATGATTGCAACGGCGCACCGTGATTAATGTTGTTTCACAAATGTTCATGGAATCAATTACATGATTCATAATGTTTCCATGGCAATTAATTGAACAACAAGAAAAGCGCCTGGATACACTGTACCAAGTGCACAGGAATGCGATGTATTGTTCATGAACATGGGGTACACCACAACGGCTTGTGCTTCCCCTATGATATATCTCCATTCTATTCCATTCTGAGATGCTTTGGACTTACCCTCTTCAACACCCTTTCAGGATACTGCCCTGCCCAAGACTGCAATGGAAATCGAGAAGTGTGATTTAAACACATTTCTTCCCTGGATAAGATAAAAGTTTTACATATGATTCTGATTGAACATGTTTTGTTTGAATTTTATTCATGACCTGTCTTTTCAATGATGCTGTGAACAAACCCGGCGCATGCTTTCAATGACTCTGAGTCTAGCTGCTTGAAATCATTGTTGGTTGTTGTTACTTACCTGCCATGCTTAAGCATATCAAGGGCGGACCCTGACACAACTCAGGGCGCCTTGTAAGAGATTCTACCACTGATCACCCTAACAGGGTAGCAGCTAGAAACATTTTCAATTGCACCTGCATCACCCTAAAACGCCTCTATGAGTTTCACATGAATTCTTCATATTTGTGAGGGTCGGATCCTGACAAATTCATAGTGGGTAACTATAGTTTGTCTTGAAACCGACAAACAAAACGTAGTTTGGCTTGACCATCCTGACAAAACAAAGTGGGTCGGATCCTGACAAACCACTATTTTTTGTATGGTTGGATATGCTTTGTGCCGAGGATCCAGCTGTCACAGGTGTGACACGGACAGACTGCGTCAGCCCAGGTCATCGTCGGTGTCGGGTGGATTCTCAGATGGGACGTACCTCTACCTTTACACTGCCACTTGGCACCAACAGATCAGCCGATCAGTTACTGAGATCCGCGGCAGTTGCTGTTGTTGCTAACGGTTGATCTCAAATCAAAGTTCACCATGGAATTTTGTCACTGCAATTCTCCGGCTGTTGGCTGCGTGGGATATCATGGGATTAACATGTTTTGGATCGATATTGCAGAGTCAACCACGTACTGCTCCCATAATTGCTCAAGAACCACCATCCCTTGAGGCAGATATCACTCCACAATGCAAATCGATTGCCTTGAAAAAAAGCAGCTGCTCATTGGGTGAATGAACCCATGGGCTGATTGTTTTTCTTGCTTTTTATTGCTGGAAGTTCGGAGCAATTCCTCCCGTTTTTTGTGGTGCAGTTGACTGCTACGGAGACCAATCCTGATATATTTATTTCCCATGTAGCATGACGAAAGACCATTTTGTGTTATCTTTTTGGTGCCCACTTCTTCTTATTACTTAAGACCAGAAAGATGCAGGCAAACGCTAGATCACCTTGTTACTCTTCCCAAAGCCCTTGGGAGATGGAAAACCAAGAAAGGCTGCCACTTCCAAAATGGCTTACAGGGGCACTGTATACTGTTGCAACAACGGCATTTCATCAGACATGACGGTAGGGCATCAGTATCAAGATGTTTGTGAAACCCTTCACACCATCAGTGCCCGGAGAGCTGCCCCGAAAGCTTCCATGTACTGAGTCCTCTTTGAGCGAAGTCTTGCGGATGTATTGGGGCGGCCAGAACGAGGCGAGCCGCGCTGCACTTTTCCGGAGAAAGGGCTAGTCCATGGCATCAAGTTTTCGAGGAGTCCTGTCTCGACATGACAAGGCCTGGTGAACTTTGATAAACACTACCAGTGTCTAGTTGTGAATAGCTACTGGTTGATAGTGCTTGATTATGTTTGAATATACTTTGGTTGATAACGCGCAATACTGATTAATGATGCTAGATACTTAACGGTTCATGATACATTTGATGCTCAATAATGATCAATGATCGATGGTTGATAGTGCTTAATAATGGCTGATAACCGTCAATAATGATGGTCACCAATGGCCAATGACCATTATGAACCATCATTAACCACTACCAACCACTACCAACCATCATCATCCACTCTCGCAAGCTAACCTGGAGATGGAGAATCCACCATTTCTGATGGTTTTACCTATCGGACATTGTGATTTTTAGCTTCCAGGTTCGTTGGCCAGAGAGTAATCATTAATGTAAGAATCAATCAACATTAGCCACTGCAGTATAGCCACTGTAGTAACCAATCAACATTACATAGCCACTATCAACCATCATTAACTACTATCAACCACCATCATTGGATTAAGAATATCAACTATCAATGCTGGTAACCATCAATGATCATAATCATTAGTAAGTACTTATCAATCATCATCATTATGCATGAAAGCTGGTCAACTACCAGTCTCCCCTGAATTCACATCACAGCCGGGACCGGTGCAGGTGCTCAGCATTTCCATGGGTTTCTTGGTGAACTGGGACCGGGGACTGGCAGCTTATCAAACAGGTGTGCCTTTCCAGCGGGTGGGTGGTCAACTGTGGGGGTTAATAACCTTTAACATGGTTAATGATGACCAAGCATGGTTAAGCATATGAGATAATCATGTACAATCACCAACAGTAATGGTTGAGCAACTACTGGTTGTTGGTTCGGTTGTTTTTCTTTCCACTATATTTGGGATGGTTTGTTGGTGGACTAGTACTTTTCACAGAGGTTGAAATCACCACGTATGGTTCAGTTAAATCACAATGATGTTCCTGGTTCAGAGCCTGGCTGGGCAAACACCATTTATGGTTAAGCATCATTTTTCTGTATTTTCATTTCCTTAGTCTTGCATTATTTTCACTCTCAACAATTGTTTATTGATGAACACAAACCTTAACATATTTTTTGGCCGTTCACCATTCTCAACCATTCTCAACCTATTAGGTGAATTATGATTCTTGTCCATTATCAACCATGATCAACCATGATTAACCATTATTCAACCATTTCTCAACATTATTTCTCAACAACTCTGATGGCATGATGATGCTCGTTTTCATTAAGTTGCCCCTGTGGTTTGTCGAGTAGTTCATATTTTTTGACCATCGGACAATTGCATTAAGCAACTAAACTAGTGAATTACGGTCAACTATTAGAATCATCCGACAAAAATGAATGAGTCACCAACCCAACAAAAATAAGTTTATCATTGGTCCTGAAAACACTACTTGGTCAATCACTGCTCTCATTTGTTGGCTATTTATTTGATAACCATTTATCATCACGAACGTTGAATCCCACCCTGGCCTCGCTGCCAATGTTGAGCTGTCATGGATGCCAAAAGACACGCGGCTGGGTGAACCCAAACAATATCAGTTGGTTGTTAAAGCCATGCGGCTGCCATTAGCTCTAACTATTCTGGCTGGTGGTTTTATAGGGGTACAACCACTACTAATGGTTGATAATCGGGGATAATCGGCAACAATCATGGTTAAACAGCTACCTGGCTGGTGGTTTGATTGACATTTTGATTATTTTCCCAAACGTAATTATTAATTAAGAATTGGTTGGTTGACGTTCGCATATTGGGGTGAAACCACCAACCAGTATTGATCATGCATTGACATGCAACTATGGTTGTGAGTAGGAGTGATAGTAGCAGTGAGTAACATGTAAGCTAGTCATTTTGTTCTTTAAGATAGTGCAGTGAAATACAGCAGCTTACTTACTTCATTTGCCAACAATAACTTTGCAATCCGTGTTGGTTTAGAAAGCCATCGAGCAGGCAGTTTATCTCGATGAAACTGGTATCAGTTCCGTGCACCACTTTCGCAGTTGGGGGTCCTGCAATTTCGAGAAAGCCCGATAGTTGATGGTTATAACCGGGGGTTTCCAACGTAGATTTTCCCATCAACCAATCCAGTGACAACCAATCCTGTGAGTGTATAGCTGGGATAGAACCATGGTACTGCAAATCACCTTTTGAGGTAGTGCAAAGCTCCTACAATGGTGGTACTATAACTCCTACAACTCTGGTTCAATACCTTACAACTATCATACTAGTTATCGTACCGTGGTACTGCAATCACCTTTAACAATGGTTATAAATCCTATTTCTATGAGTAGATTAGTGCAAAGCTGGACCCAACAAGCACGGAGACGGAGGCAGGTCACTGTTCTTCCATGCTTCGGTCAGCGATGAAGACAACCGAGACACGCACATATCAACCGCAAAATGGGCCATGTAATCTGGACTTCCCGAATGAGGCAGGAAAGAAACTGCTAGATTTTTAGATTATCACAGAGTACATAGATAATTAATAAAACGGAATCTGTCATATATCCATTTTCTTTTATTGTATGCTATATTGTAATTGATATCTGTGGGTGCTAGTTGATTCCCACGCAGAGGGTACAGCCTCTCGCTTAGGCGGCTACGGCGGAGGTCGGATGTCGCGGGGCGTGGGTTAGGTCAGCCAGGGATTCATCTCGGCTACGTTTGGAAATCCACAATTGCAATGGCATGCTACGAGAACATCATGAGGAAACATTGTGGTAAATAATGGTTGATAGTGGTAAATAGGGATTCATAGTGGTAAATAGTGGTTAACAGTAGTAAATAGTGGTTAATAATGGTTAATGATGGGTTAAAAATGGTTAATAGTCCGAATGATCAAAAAGTCTTATGAGCTCGCATGGACGTGCATTTGTATCTTTGGGCAGATTCGTGTATTGTTGCAAGGAAAAATGCACGCGCATCTTTTGGATCCCTTCTCTATTTGAAGGGATTCTGGTACTTAGAGTATTTTGGCGATTGCCTTCCCTGAATCCAGGATTCAAGATTCAAGATTCCAGGGGCTCTTTCGAGCAAATCTTGAATCCAAATCTTGAATCCTAAGATTTGGAAGATTTGCTCCAAAGAGTCCCTGGAATTTTGAATCCGAGGGCCTGCCTCACTGCAACAAAGCTACCTTTAGGAATCTTTGACGGATACAGTAAAGATTTTCCTGCATTGCCTGGCGAATTGTTTTTGCGCCTTGGTTCCTCAAGATACGCAATAAACCTGATCATTTAACAACTCAACACTTTTTCAGAAGGTTGGCCAATTTGGGCACTCATGCAAGGATTTTGAAACTGATAACTATCATTATTTGATCCATCTAAAGATGTACTTTTTGTAAGCCAATTATTTTGTCTACCTTTCTTTTTCTTTGCAGCACAGTGACTTTCAGAGTATTACGCTTTATCACACGATTTGCAAGAAAACATTAACCGATTTGAATAGATTCCTGTCCTGCGTGCCACAAAGCTCGACTGAATTATTTGTGAGATAACCAAAGATCGTCCCAATGACATATCTTTTTGAACCCAATTCTAGTATTTTTTGCGTGTTCCTTTTTAGTGTGCTGATAGATTTCAATCCTTGTTGCTTAAACAGCCGCGTTCTATCTTCGGAGATAGAACCAACTGCAATTTTTGATTTCCTGGGCTTATATGGGCTTTGGCTTCAACGACGGTTTTTTGGGGCGAATTTCGACGACTATCATGGCTGGATGACTATCATGGCCATGTATTAACATTCGCACTTTGGGTCATTTCTACTGTAGTTAGACCGCACTTGTTAAGCATGAACAATCATTGACCACCACTAGCTCACATATCTGAAAACTTCTCCTCGGTACCAACCAGTATTCACCATCATTATTGATGATCTACCATGGTTATTTGCACATGTGTATCATGATTGGTTAATTAATCTTGATGGTCACTATATAAGCACTGATAGTAGAGAATGGGTGATAATCACGGATAAGAAATCATACAATTAATACCATGGTAATCTGCACGAATGATGATAATCTACCATGGCTATAAGCATATCTCTTGTTCTAGTAACCATCAGTACCATCAATGAACTATCAATTTGCCATCAATCAACCATACATTAATCATCAATTGACCACCACTCACCACCACAAACCATCATTAAGCATCATTAGCCATCATTAACTATCATTGACCGTAGTTCAACCATTACTTGGTGAACCCCGAAACCGTCAATTGCAAGTGACAATCAATAACCATTACCAACCATTGATTAGTAGCCATTTTTAGCAATTGACGATTATATCCCATCACCGATAGTATCATCAACCAGTGAGTCCTCTATCCATCTTCCGTTGCAAGGATCTTTGGGAGCTGGTTTTGCCGTGCAGACCAGCCTCTACTTCTTTGATCTCAATAACGCGCAGGCCGAGTGGCGTCCCGTTGTGATGGGAGGAAGCCGTTCTGACGGGAGCCATTTGTCGTATTCTTGGGCACAGGTTCGGGCTGAGTTACTTTAGTGCACGCTGATTGGACATGATTGGACAATTTTTTTCAATCACAGTCGTGTTTCAAGTTGTAATTCACACGTAATGCTTGTATGGATCCCCGACCAATACAAAACAAATCCATTCTATCTCAATCTATTCTTAATGGCTATGATTGGCCACTAGTAATTGTCAGCCACTATTCAGCAAACTATAGGTCACTTACCTATCACCACCATGACCATCATTCAACCATCATGGTCCGATGCGCGTTTCACGTGACTTCCTCAACACGGAGGCTGTTGATTTTTCGGTCGCCAGGCAACCTACAGGCTCTGCCAAGAGGCCCAACTCTGAGCAGCTGAGGGGGGGAAGCTTGGGCTGTCCACCTCACCGGTAACCGTTTCGGTTGCCCATATCAAGGTCTGATGGTTGATGATGGTTAAATGGTTAAAGATGCTCATGCTCAATGATGGTTAAAGATGGTTAATGATAGTTAATGATGGTTAATGATGGTTTAAGATAATGATGATAATGGTTATATGCTGATTACGATTAGGTGATAAAGGTCAATGGTAATTGGCATGAAGTGTAATAGGAGTAGTGGGAGATTCTGAGATCCATATTTTCAGACGCACCTTGCCTCATACTGGTATTTGATGGTAAACAAAGAGCTGTTGATTTGATTGATATATGGCTTGTGGTCTACGTTAGGATATTGACTTATGTACTTTTGAGGCGTTTTGATCTTTATTCGATAGACCCCCTAGTCAAAAAATCACCAATCTTTGTGCAGCTTGTATCTGGAGGTGGCAGCAAACCTGCAAAGTATCACAGAAGTCGTTTCTAAGGGGGTTGAGGGGATTTTCAATATCAGGGATGGCATTTTTGGTCGTCGAACCAGATTAGAATTCACCAGTCACAGCGGTTGGTTTGCTTATGGTCCTGAGGAAAGGTCCGCAAGTCGATCCAAGCACGCACACAATGATTGGGTGCATAAAATGGCACTCCTGCCAGTAAAAACAAGGCATCAAGATGTAAATTGTATTATGTATTTTACGCGCTCATATTTCTACATTTGTAGAATCTATGCGTATTGACATTTCAAGTAACCATCAACACCGTGAACCATTGTTGCTCATTCACTCATGAAACATGATAACCAACCATTCTTAGCCAACAGTTGGCAGGTCTTTAGAGCAAAGAATTGCTGGTCACTCATGGCGGTTCATTCAAGGTGTATGGTCAGGTCATGTGAGCCACGCTGAAAACCTCCCCCCGCGTAAGCTAAAACTGCAGTCGCGTAAGCTCTGCGCAAGCTTTGGCGTAAGCCAGGCATTTCCAGGCTATGTCATATCGATGCTGCGTAAGCAACGCCTGCAATGGCGTAAGGTGGCGTAAGCAGCGGCGTAAGCGACACCCCCGCGTAAGCTGAAACAGCGGTCGCGTAAGCGCCGCGTAAGCTCTCGCGTAAGGCAGTTCTTAGGAAATAGGAATCCATCAAGGTTTTCAGCATGGCTCATGTGCAATCTTTAGCTGTTGATCAACTGGCTGTAATCGTGAATTATTGATCAGCTGGTTTGTGGTCGTTGATCAGCGAATTATTGATTAACATTGCGTAGTAGTGATTGATGCAGATCATTCAGTGATGATCAACTTAAGCATGATTTGATGATCAATGCCGTGTTTTAATGTTTGGCGCATTCAGGTTCAATGATGCTGGTATAACCATGAATACTTGATGGCTGGTTGGTGATCAATGATGCATAGTAAGACTTAATTACACTTAGTTCTGAATTGACATCAAGAGTGGATCATTTTGGCTCGGCTCGAGAATTCAACACTGCCTTTGATTTCTCCATCTAAAGGGTTGTTCTTTGCTCCGGGTTGCTCTGCAACTAAAGTCCAGAAAGCATGAATCAGAACATGCACGTAATACTTAAAAGCAAACTGTGTCAAAGCAAGGGGCAGGCTAAGCGGAATTGCTTTTCCACAAATCTTTCCATTTTTCAGTTGTGGTCTATATTTCTATTTATCTACATGTTTGTTTGTCGGCGCTTCTTTATTGCCTGTCCATCTTCTGTTTGATTTTCTTTGTAGTCTAGCCACCCATCTATTTATGCGAGCCGTTCACCTGCCTATCTACGTATCTATCTTTCTGTCTCTCTTTTTGCTCGCCGAATCTAGCTGTCTCGTTCTCGATTTCTAGTTGTCTCTGTTTGTATGTACATGTGTACAAGTATCACCCATCTATCTATTTATCTAACCTTTCCATCTACCTTTCTATCTGCACAAACATGCATTTTTTAATATGTATATATATATATACATATACATACCTAAAACCAAAAATATGTATATGTAAATGTATAGATACATATTGCTACCTATCCAGCGTCCTATCTATGTACCTCTTAATCTCCTTTGATTATGACACACACATATATATATATATGCAGTACATTTCTGATTGACGCACATAATACATACATTTATTCTCCTAATCATACGCCATGAAATCCGCCGCCTTTGCTTGAATCTCTATTTCTTTCGTCGTGTTGGCATTATCCGTGGAAACTTCTCGTTGCTTTCGTTTGCCAGTTTAGTAACGCTTGTTTGCTGTCTCTGAGCCAACGTTGGCGTTGCCCATCCAAGCTATAGTGACGTATAACAACCGTGTATCAACGTACTTCTACTATGTAATAGTATACCATTATTGGGGTGCAGCATTATCATACGATTTACTGTATATGTCCTGGTTGACATGTGTTTTATGGTAGCTACCGTCATTTGAAATGTAGTTGAAACATGATAAGTTGTTTTTATGAACATAGACTTATTATGTTTAAGGCTTAAAACATGTACTGCAAGGTAAATCATATAACCGTAAACATGCAGGATCATGCAGGTAACATAAATTGTACATGTTCATTCTTGTCATTTAATTTCATTTTACCTACATATAACTGAAACATTTTATGGGCGCACTCCGGTAAATATACTAGCCCCATGAAGAGTGGACTGCTGGTTCTCTTCTGTTCACTGGGCTCCACGCAGGCTGCGCCTGATTCTACTTCGTCCGGGGCCTGGTGGGCGGTTCACTGCTTCGGGTGACCACCACGGAACCCATGAAGTAACCCATAACTTAGCTCGTTGACCGTGACTGACCATGACGAAACATGTGCTTATTGGATGGAAAGAACTTCTCAACTGGCCGGGATACAACTGGAACTGCGGGGCTCGGAGGATGGGTTTCCAGGTTTGAGACTCTCGGACTGAGCAGATTGCTTCCTGTCTAAAATTTGATTTAAATTTGATATATCTGCTTCCATTGCTTCCTGTATTTACGGTTCACGCTTTTCAAGCTTCGACTGCTCCTGAGCACTGCTTCCTCCAAGTTTGCAGTGACATTGTGGAGCTAAGGTGCGATGGCCAGGCTCCGTGCGGGGTGATCTGCCTTTGGGAGCTGTCGGTCTCCCACATTCACACTGGTGTAGTCCTTGGTTCTGCCTGAAATTTCTCAGCCCAGGAGTTCGTTGCTCCGAAGCTGCAAACTCATCCAACTCAATCTTTTACATATCCATTCTCTCTTGATACCTTCAGGTTGGACGGGTATAAACAAATCAAAACACATCCCAGTCATCCAAGTTCAAAGGAACTTAGGATGATCATCTCACCAGGTGCATTCCCAATGATAAGTGATCCGATCGCGAGAAATCGCTGGTGACGCTGGGCGAATGTGTGGTGATTGGTTGGCAACAGAAGTTATAGATTTGGATCTACAAAAATGGAAACGGATGGCTGGTTGCATATGCTGGGTGTATGTATGTAATTTTAGACTTGAAAATGGTGACAAATGTATATGTGCTAATGGTCTAAAATGTTCACCGTATGTAGTGACCATTCACCAATCTATGGTGAACAGGGTAGCGTTTCAGCCGCGTTTCAAATGCTGTCAAGGGTTGCCACGGCTGTGATCAGATTCCCACATGCACCGGACCTGAACAAGTAGTTGAACATGGCACATCAGTGCTGTATCCGTGGTTTGCCAGAGGCTTTGTTGACCATCAAAGGTTCTTTGAATTTCACATATCAACATGTCTACATAAGTTTACCATGGTCATCCTCGAACTTTAGTCTATATTGACTAAAGTACCAAGTCTTGCCCTGTTGTTCACCATTTTTTGTGGCTATGAACTACTTGTTCACCATCATTCCTTCATCATTGTTACCATCATTTGTTCATCATTGCTTGAGTCCAAAACTACTCCTCTGGTGATGTCGGAGTCATGCCTGATGCAAACCTGGGATGTCATTCGATCGACGGGACGGGATCTCCAGGTCACCCAAAAGGTCGTGGACACCACCGGCGCAGGCGCCCTGGGAAGCTCCAGGGTGTCATGGCCGGAAGGTTCATGGGATGGTGATGATTTAGGATGATTGATGATGGTTGTTGTACAGTTTACATCCCATGACCATCCCATGAGTCTTAATGATGGTTGTTGTATAGCTTACATTCATTCAGGAAACTTGAAAATGCTTCATCATGGATTTACAGATGGCTTTGATCATGGTAAAAGTGTTCGTATCTCATGATGAATACTGATGGTTGGCATATAGTTGATAAGAGTTGATATTGGTTGAGATAGGCCGATACAGTGGTTGGTGATCATGGCCCACCAGGATTTGTACACTGGCTAGCAAAACGAGGTTGATACTGCGTAATGGGTCCAGATCAATGTCGATGATGATGGGTTTGCTTTTATTTTGAATGGTGCATGCCGTGCAAATGGCAAGCATCATGAGTCGACATACAAAACGAGATGATCAATCATAATTCATGATAGATCCATGTGGAACAACATCCATGTTGAACATCCCTGTTGACCCATGTTTAAGCATTACCCAACCATCCTTCATCATGACTGCCCTGGACCTTTCCACACCCACCGACTTCACGGTGACATCCCCTTCGCATGGGCCATGCCTGGTCGCCTTGCGAGGCTCGTGGTTCGCCGGCACCTTCTCTGGTGCCTTCTCGGGCACTGGGTCCATGGCCTACATGCTGCAGAGTTCCTGTAGTTCGTGCGACTCGGAGAAGATGGGAAGATGATGGGAAGATGGGTGGAGATTCATCTGGAAACGATGGGTCAGACTGGTTCATGATAGTTGATTGTGGCGGTTGATGATGACGGTTGACGACGGTTGACAACGGTTGATGATGATGATGATGACGACGATGACGACGATGATGATGATGATGATGATGATGATCATGAGAGTTTGTGACAAGGGGATGAAACTGGTTTAGTGGTCGATGATGGTTAGTATTGATCAGGTTGATGACAATGGTTCGTCATGGTCAATAGATGTCAATGGTGGGTAATAATGCATAAGAATGGCTCATAGCGATTGATGACGTTGCTGACGATGCTATTGCTGATGAGTCATCATCGACAGTGGTTGATAATGACTGACAATCTGTCAGACATACTCCTGGCGCCCCGCGGTTTAGTATGGAAGCTATGCATCATAGGGGGTCAGGGGAGGTTTTCATATTGGGGGAACGGAGAAAATCAAGTCCAAATTGAAGCACAATGATGCGGAATGATCCCTAGTAGAGACATACAACGACATTTTGCAGCGTTCACCTATCCGAATCTCCAACCAGAATGAAGTGCTTTCTTAAAGGAGGAAGGCTGATCGAGTCTACCTCGCTGTGGGAGCCCGCACATTGGCAGAGATTGAATTTTGCCAGCGGACTTAAGATATTTTGATCGTTCTTAAGTTCAGCCCATGTGAAGTTTATGGTCCACACTTTATCTTTGCCTGTCCATTTGACAATTGCATTTCGTCAATATTTTGATCCAACTGACACCTTTTTTCTCAGGATCTTTGTGGATCAAAATTTCTCAGGCTTGGATCCTTTCCAAGGAAATGGATCAATATTTTTATCCTCTGATCCTTTCCAAGGCTCGATGTCTTTGTGGAAAGTTGTTGGGCGCTCAGAGGGCCTCTCAGAGGGCGCGCGACATCAGCAGGATTGATCAGTCGAAAACATGCTATGTCTTGGTACCGGTTATTGGGCAGTGGATGGTTATGTGGGTGTGTCTCAAAATAAGGAATCCCCCCCCCTATGGTTGCTTTGTTAGTGTAACGCTGATTAGACTTGGATGATTTGGGGGTACTCCGATTAAACAAACATGTCATCGCAAAAAAAAGGGTGTTCCTTGTGCTTCGCTCGTCACTTTGTACTAAATTTACATTGTTCCTCTTCCTCCTTACTAGCTCCATTGCCCTACTTCTTACTTTTTGCCTCCCACTTTAATTTCTGACAGTCTGAATTGCCTCAAGAATTCCCGCTTACCATACGCTCCCCTTCCAGCTACCTATATAGTAAGCAAACATCCCTACTTGGGGCTCCCTGGTTACCTACTATAGATAGTGCCTGGAAGGCCAGGGATAGTTTTGGGCCTTGAAACCATTTGAAACCACCATGGATTCCCAGGGATCGTCTGGATCTTCACACCTTCCAATCCTCCCTGTGGCGCTCAGAACCTCACTACGATGGCTGCAATGGACTATTCTACGTCCCAGAGCTCGATGACTGCAGGCGGCGGTGTGAGTTAGCTCCAGGAGATTTTTCATGAAGGGTAAGCATTGGAGGAACCATGAAGATGGGTTAACTATGGAAATGATGTCATATTATTCAATGCCATTGATATGATGGGTTTCACACATATCATCGGGGTACTTATGATGATACACTTGTGAAACATGATCATTCCACCCATTTGTCGCTTAAGTTATAACCGTGATGCAACATGGATATAGCCCAACACCTCTGAGATTGGAATCATCTCACGTGCAATTGTTAAAATTCTTGACCGATGGCAAGGATTTGATCCTTAACTCGGGGCCCGCGTGTTGGAATGAGACACAATATGAAGTGTAGAAATGAACCACTTTCAGTTGAGAATGGTCTCTAGACAACCTAGCTGTTGGTTAGGAGGGAGCTGAGGAGCCAGGGGCATTCATATACCCTGAATATGGCTTCTAGATAATTTTGTCTTCTTTTTGGCATTGTCGTTCTTTCAAGCTTGGCTGGTAGTTCATGCCCATTCTGAAGGATTGCAGCATCCCCCGCAAGGATAGTTCTTGTCAGCGTTGTGCAAAGACCAAATCAGAAAGGTTGTTTGTGTTTGAATGTTTGCATTCTTGTTGCTTGTAGCCGAAACCTTTCCCACAGACCCGCTTTACTGGTTTGAAAGCACAAATTTTGCCAAGAAATGCACAGGAACGTGTGGTTGTAGGATACTTCTCCTGACAGCGTGTACCACATATGAGTTGTGTGTTTTTCCTGGTCAAATTGACATGCGGACATGGAAAATAAGTTCCAACGAAAAGTGCTGGGACTGAAAGCCATACCAGGGTTTTTCAAGGGGGTAGACCTTTCCAAGGTTGAATGCACAGCTTGTGATCAAGTCTTTGGCAAGGTTTCTTGCCGCTAGTCCTTTCATTTGTTGAAAGGAGAAGACCAACACGCAGCATATGGCTATGGATCAATATAAACCAACCAACTAACCAATGGGATATAATCACCAATGATAATGGGGAAATCTATGGTCAATGATGGGGGAGCCCGGGGTACAGGGTGAACTGACCCGTAGGCATATCAAGACTCACATAGACTGTCTGATCCGAGGATGGTACCAGTCTGATGTAGCGACTGATGGAATCACAGGTGAGAGCCCATACCCTTGGATCAGAGGCCTCAGGGCTTTGCACCAGGCTTTGTGGTGGATGACTATATCTATTTGATGCCGACTACCTCTGCCCAACAAGTCGCTTGGGCAGAGATTTTGCGGAATTCTTGTGGAGATGATGATGCTGATGCTGATGCTGATGCTGATGATGATGATGATGATGATGATGATGGTGATGGTGATATGGTGATGATGATATGGTGATGTTCAGGTGCGATTCCTTCGAGATTGCAATGTGTATTCTTCAATCCATGGCGAATTTCGTAAAGTATCGGGACAATATCATATGACAATATTGAATTATATTGATATGTTGTACTAAAATCATAGAAATAATCTACGGTATATCATATATCTATACATTGAATGTTCAGCACGTAACCAGGTATGCAAGCCATTTGAAGCCGAAGTCAGCGATACGGCCATCAATACAGCAATGGCGTTTCTTGCTAGCATGCACTTGAAATCAAATGTACCGAGGGTGAGCCACTCCTGTGTTGGGGGAGCGGGTGAAAACGAGTGAGTTAAAGCGCTGTTTAGACGTTGTTGTAGATCTTGATATAAAGCAATGTGGATGTACAAAGAAGACACATGCACACAGTTGCATATGTGTTTAGACTTGGACTTTCAGACATACGTCTAGGTATGTATACACTTAATTTGCATGCATGTACATGTGCTCTGTATGGATTGCTTCATTTGTATATGTATGTGCTTGTGTGCTTGGATCATGTGGATTTGGAGTTTTGCTCTCTTGATTGTCGCTTGCCTTTGAACACTTCCAGCATCTTCTTATTCAAGACTTCACTGGATATCATGAACCTGCATGTATGTACATTTGATGGGTCTGTTCGACTGGTAGACCTTCCTGATCGCGGGTAGATTGGGACCATCCACTCAATAAGTTTCCAATATTCCAACACCCAATTTGGTATTACTACCACGCTTGCACTCATAGGTTTACTAATGATCTACTAAATGGGTTTCCTGTAAGGTTGTTTTTCAAAATATTCGACTCCCAAAAATGGTTGCTTTACTTTAGTAAAATGATTAGTTAATATGTGATGATATGGGGGTACGTCCATTTAAGAAACCCCTATATTACCATTACTATTACTTTGTACCAATGATTTACTTCTGATTTGCTAATCATTATTTATGATTTCCTAATAAGTTTAAACAAAACAAACTAAGCATAACCTGTTTGACTGTTTATTAGCTAATAGTTATGGTTATTTGCTAGTGGTTTCTAATAACCACAACTAACTGCACCACCGGCATTGTCATGTTCCACGGCTGAACGGCATCCCAGGTGTACAGGATCTCTGCCTCAACCTTCACCTTTCCGTGACCCAGCGCATTGGATCCGGCCGTTGTTACCAGTTATAGGTGGTTTACCTGCTGGCTGAATAGGTGAGATAGGTAAACTCATAGCAACCGTAGTAAATAACCATAGCTGGTTCAACCAGTCATAGGTGCTTTACTTCCAGAGTTTACCTACTAGCTGGTTTACCTACTTGCTATAGTCTTATGAGATAGGTGGTTTGCTGCCAGAGATTAACCCATAGCAAATAGTGATGGGGAAACCACCTAGAACCACTTCCAGATTTCTTCTAGCCAGTAGTAATCGTAATAGGTCAACCACCTATGAATGGTTGGATTTTCTATGATTTTCTCACTTACACCCTGGCAAGTGAATCTGGAAGTGGAAGATCCAACCATTTATAGTAGGTTGTTTACCTACTAAAAATACCGATTTTCAGCTTCCCTTGTTAGTCTACGAGCTGGTAACTTGTCTATACTTGTCCATACCTGCCTGACCACAGTGTATATGCTCATATATACTATTGAATCTGGGAACATTTGATCATCCACTCAAGCAAAAGCCAGTGATTTTCTAGCCAGCTTAAGCCAATGAAGCATTGACCCTGCCGATCCGAGAACACCCTGGTGGATTAGTTTGGACGAGTTGGTCCGCTTGTGGCGTTTGTGAGTGCCAAGGGGAGTTCTACTCTTCGGTTCATGGGGCCTGGAAGGAACACACCGGCTGAAGAGGGTCATTGCTAGCTACTGACGATCAGTTATCAACACTTGATATTAGCAATCATGATAAACATCATTGCAAGCCATCATTGTCAATCATCATCATCATTGCCTATCCTTACTCATCATGACCAACCACCCTAATCAATCATCAGGAGGGACCATCATTTTTAGCATTACTGTAGCGGACCGACAGTTAGAATATGAAATCAATGAGATTTCTTACGTACGTAAGACGTAGGCAGCCAATCCCCTAAATTCTAACTGCTGCTGACCATTTGCAGATAGAATACGACCTTGCTGATGACCAATTAGCAGATAGAATACGAAATCATTAGAAAATCAATAGAAATCGCTTGATTGCCGTTCATAAATGCTTCTTTTACAGACGTAACCATATTCTATCTCTGCGAGGTTTTTTTTTTGTGCATATTCTATGTGCACCTGGAATTTCTTACGTTTTTTCATATTCTATCTCTGACGTAAGAATTTTTCATATTCTATCTGATCGTCCATCACTGTATCATTCACATCCATGAACAAACATTGGGATCACTTGTCAGATAATTACCCATCACTATGAACCATAGCTATGAACCATCACCAGGAACCGTCACCATCAACCATCACCATCAACAATCACTATGAACCATGATTCTCCCAGAAACCTGCCCTTGCTCGGCCACGTCTTTGGCCGGCCAGGGGCACCCAGTACTCTCTGAGCCACAGCGTGAACTACGTTGTGGGGGGCTTCACGGATGGGACCTACGGATATTTGGTGGAAACCTCAGAGGGGAGTCCAGAAATGCTGGAAATGGATGGTTGACCAGGATGGGTTGATCAGGATGGGTTGATCACGATAGATAGTAGATAGTAGTGGTTGATTAAGATATGGATGATCATAACTTATTGATAGTTTGTAGTGGTTGAAAGATCACGATAGATAGTAGTGGTAAAGAACTATGGATGATCATAACTCATTGATGGTTTGTACTGGTTGATACCGGATGGTTGGTAGTGATGGCTAGTAGTGCTTGAATGGTTTTCATGACCAATGACAATGATGACTAGTAGTGGTAACGATCATGGTTCGTAATGATAGTTTGTAGTCATGGTTAGTAATGACGAAAGGATGGTGAGCAACGATGATTTAACAAAGTTCATGATGGATAGTAGTGGTTGATAGTGATGGTTGAGATGGATGGTAATGGTGACAACAACTAATGTTCATAATGATTGCTGATCATGACGATTGCTTTGTAATGCTAGGATGCAATGGGTACCGCACCAATCATGGTTGATCATGATGGTTCGCAAAGGTCCACAATGATCTTGGTTATGGCAATGGGTATTGACAGTTGAAAAGCCGGTCGATCATGATATAGAATATAGATTCTCGTAATGGTTGATATTGATGGCTCAGAATAAGTGCTCATAATGCTGGTTGATTCTCACGGCCAGGAACAAGCCTGCATAATAGTGGTGACTGGTGATTGTTGACAACGATGGTTGGTAACGATGGCCAACAATAAGTGTTGATGATGATGATGATGATGATGATGATGATGATGATGATGATTAGGAATAATGGTTGAACGTGATGCTTTGTTTTTCCAACCACGGTTCGTAGTGGTTGAGACGCGTTCATTGCGAGCAAGAAGGGTTAGTTGCTGGAAAATAAGTGATTGCTACATACATAGTCACTGTAGTCATGCTTAATCAAGTGTGTCATATGGTTGATGATGGTTTGCGTGCCCATAGTAGTTGGTTGATGCTTAATACCGGTGCTTGATGATGGTTGAGAATGATGACCATACACACCGCTAAAGCGGAGCCTGTTTCAAGCTGACCGTTTCCAGCCACTGTTGATGTGGGATTCCTGTCAGTTCAACCTGATGAGTATGAAGACTTGGTGAAAACGTCGGAATGTTTAGGGATATGGTAGCCATGGTTAAACTGATGGTTGAACGATGGTTGAACTGATGGTTGAATGGTGGTTGGACTGAGGGTTAAACTGATGGTTGAACTGATGATTTATTCTGTGTTCCAAGCAGAGAAATGGTAGTCACACCGGATGTTGTTTCTCATTATCCTGATTCCTGAAAACTACGCATGAGACTACAAAAAACCACTAGATGGTGGTTTCTCAAAATGGTGGATCTCCCAAATCATCCAATATTAACCATTTATAGTAATCAAGCAACCATAACTTGGGGGGTTCCCAAACTGGCTAGGTCGAAACCACCAGATGGCCGACTGCTAAAGTGTACCACTGTTGCAGTTGTGTTCGCAAGCATCAGGATACCACAGATCACGAACCATTCCTGCAGAAATCAACCATCATCAAAAATCATGAAAAGAACAAGCAACTCTTCGCCCATCACCAAGGATTCTTAACCATTCTTAGCCTTGGTCTCAACCACTCTGGATGACCGGTGCACGGCCCAGGTGCCCGAATACGACGGCCAGTTGGGCCGTTTCGATCTGCAGAGCTTCGCAATGGATCCAGCGACTCCCGTGGACCTGACGGAAATCGACTCGGACTGGGGATCCGGCAGCGGTGCGACCATGGGAAGCTCGAAGCAACCAGGGTTTTGTCAGGGGCTACAACCAGCTTATAGTGGTTGATAGCAGCAGTATTATTTCTATCTATTTTTATTATTAGTAATAGCAGTTCGGTTTGTTTTAGATTTTGACGCATGTAAACATGTCGGATTCTTACTCCTCGTAGTTGGACATTGCATGAGCAATCATTTTGTGAGATATTTTCTCACATTTGTTGATATACATACACGCATGATCACGCATGCATGTATCCATACAATCCATAATCACATCCATAGAGACACATCTATATACATCTATATGTTATGTTTGTTCAAATATGTATATCATGATATTTGTTTTCATATATTGTGATATACACATATACGTTTGATTATGTTTGTATGGATCTTTCGGTTCATTTATAGATAAACATGTATATATCTATATCTATATATATATATGTATCATCATATCAGTATGACTATGCACATCTATTTTCATATTCTTACACATTGATATATGAAACATTATTTACGAACACATTTTTTAATCTCAATGTATATAAGAATTATAGCCTTTAGGAAGCAACATCGCTGCGAGGTTGCTCTAGATCTTCCACATTGATTCACCACTTTGCTCCAGGACTTGGATGCCTTCAAGGGCGGCTTTTCAGATGGTGCCACGGGATCCGGTGATGCGGTGGAAATACGCCATACATGGTTGGTGGAAAGTCCCAACTGTTGAGGTTCACCGAGGGTCGAGCGTGACACTTGTCGTTAAATGGGAAGTTGCTAGTGATTATTGTTGATGATGGTTCATAGGGTCGCGATGCTTTGAATAGCGCTCTAACTTGAATGGCTAAGAGGGGCTTGACGGTCGGTGAATGGCTAGTTGTTCATTTTTTCCAATGGTTTCTTGTTGATGATGGTTCATAAGACGGTTCATATAATGCCTGATTCGTGGATACGTATCCGCCATGTATAGGTTTTGCAAATGATAAACTAATAATTGTATCAAACATTGTTATTTGTTAACAATGATTAATTGCTACCTACCCATTTTGTTTGAAAACGATTGGAGAATTGTCAATTCTGAGCAATGATCACCGGGGAGTTAATGTGTCAGTGTGGCAATGGGGTTCACCTTGAATGGATTAATTGCTGGGATATGCAGTGTCAATGGTTGATGAGATTATGCAACATGTTGATTGATACCAAGAACAACAGGGATGATATGTTTTTTGTTTTTGCGAGGCTGCTATGAGTATACATACACACATATGCGTGTTTCTTAAAATAGCGGTACCATTTATAGTGATGAACCAACTATTATTTGGGGTTCCCTATTTCAAAAAACCACCATATACCCCATATATGTATGTACGCCCGCAGTGTATACCCATCATGTTTGCGAGTATCCCCAATTGTCCAAAATGACGATGACTGCCATGTTCACCAACCATGGACAGCCCGCACCGGCGACGTGTCAAACGACATGATTTACATGTCCTGGATGTGATTCTGAGACCTTTCAGTTTCCTTTGGTACTAACAAGTTAAGATTTTCAGTTTCTTCTGACAAGTTCAAGTCAAGATTTTCAATTTTCATTGACGAATTCACATTTTTGTTCATAGTCTGTATTTTTTGGTATGTTTCCTGTCAAGAATCGTAGAAATAGTTCCATGAGAAATAGTTCCACGATAAATCCAAGTGTTTTCTTTGGTTTTCTTCGCTTCCAGTTGCCAGTATGGTCGCCTTGCCGCAGGTACCTACGGATACTTAGTACCTTATCAGGACATGTCAGCAGTGTGTCCATGAAATTTTGATTGCCAGCAGTGTGCCGAAAGCGGCTATTTCACGTACAGGTTGATGAAATTGATTGACTAGGAATAGTGGCAGGTTTTTTTCACAAGGCTCAGTTTATATAAGTGCATTGAAGCAGGTCCAGTAGTCAGAAGTACCACTAGTCACAGACAATTTTTTCAAAATACAGCTGAAGTGGGGGAATTTGAAGGACCCCAGGGTTCTTGGCATACGATGATATCCGGGGATTACGGAGTACGGCTATCAAACGTGTTTGGACTGACAGAATGCTTGAGGATGGTGAATCATAGGGGATAGTAACTACTATCAATGGTTAAACAACTTTATGGGTTTGTCCGTGGCCATGGTGGTCCCCGTCCAGCTGTTCATAGCCAGTATTGATTGATTTATTAGGGAAACCACAGCTGTATTTGGGGGTATACCGTTTTTGGAACCACCTATATGGCCACTATGATTGGGTAAGAAACTTCATGGTTGGTGCAGAATGGTGTACTGTAGCATATTGATCACGGCCCATGTAGATGATGACATGTGTACGTCCAGATGTGATGGAACTCCTGGTTTCTCGCTTGGGGAATCTATTGCTTTTCCATGCTTTTCCACTAGGGCTTCAAGCCAATATCAAGCTTGCCCCCTCCTGGCTGACACAAGTCATAGGACGGCTACGGTATTGCAAGCGGCCTTGTGGTGCGTTTTGATTTGGTGCCTTGCCAAAAGTGATGTGGGACTGGGTGCGAAGCGAAACCAGCGTTACTTAAGGTATAATCACGTAGTATCTACACACTTTATACCTCTACATACCCGAGTGCAGGCTTACCATTTTGATTGATGTAAGTGTGTGATGTTAACACACAATGTAGAATAAGTGTCTCCACAAGACACGGGCACACAGATGCCTTCATGTATACAAACAAGTGTTTCTCACTCAGAAATAATGGTTGATAACGATGATAATGGTTTTATAGTATTGCATGTACAAGTTTGCAAACGTCTCAAAATTGGGAACTTCAAACAAGGACGATTTAGCATGGTTTCTTACCAGAAGTGATCAATATTGGATGTATTGGGGGTACCATGGTGTACCCCCCCATTTTAAGAAACCACAAGAACCACCCACATTCACAACTTTCAACAATGGTCCGTTGTTGCTGTGAGTTAGTGTGAGGCTGCAAGTCATATGATTTGCATGCGATCATTGTTTATACATGCCAGAGTCTTTACCGCCCTCGCGAAAGATTCTGGGCACTTTCAACCTTTATTGTTCAGTCACCAACCAGAACCTTTCGGAGGTGATGGCACAAAATTGATGACAAAATTGGTTCGCATCACTACTGTTGTTTGTTCAGTCACCGTTGCTTCAACTTCGAGACAACAGTGATGTGAACCAACCGCTACTCCGGGGGCCGGCACTTGGTGAGCGAGAACTCTGAGTCACCTGAATTGCTACCTGCCCCTATCCTTCCAGTTATCTCTACAGTAACCAGCTGGTTTCTACCATTGTTTTTTTAGGCTTGGTTACCTACTATAAAGGTAACTGGTTGCGGGTAGGGTGCTACATCAAGTGACCCGATGACCTGTTGACGGGATAGGCCAGAAAGATCACTTCACCAAGAACGGGCCACCAGCACTAAAGCAAACAGTCGAGCTATCAGTCAATGCTGCACCTGGTGAGGTGACCCGGTGTTGAGCGAAATGAAGCCCATGGTTAACAAGGCCATATGAATTCGGTCATGAACCATCAACCATCATCGACCATCAGGATTGTCCACCAGAAGCATCATCCTTTGAATCATCATGGTTCACTCATCAAGAAATACGCGTTAGCCATTATCGAGTCTACCAATCACATGGCTATATTTACCGCTTGAACGGCCACGCTTCATGGCCATGAATACTGTAACTGTTTAATCATTCTCAACTGTGTTCAAGTGCTCCTTAGCTAGTCCACCGCCTTCAACCACCATTAGTCAATCAGTATTATCCACCATATTTGACAATCCATTGCCATTGATATTTGTCATCCGCCACCATCAACAATCATCATAAACCATCAATCGTTGACCATGGATCATCAACCCTGAATAAGATTCCTGCGGGATCCACAACGGTTCTCAAACGGTGTAGAACCATCAGTATCCAGGCTTTTCGACAATTGGATGATGGATGATCAACCGTCATCATTCATGAATCATTATCGACCATCACCAAGCATCATTCATCTTCTGCTTAACCCAGTAACCCATCATCAATCATCATCAATCGTCACTAACCATCAACAATATTCAACAATCATCATTAATCAAACATTATGTAGCCATAAGAAAATCATCATCATTCACTACCGCACATTGACAGGTCATCTACCATGATTGATCGCTGTTAACCCATGATAAGCCAGCATCAATTGCCGTTTCACCCCTCATTAGCCAATCATTGGTTGATGCAAAGCATCCTTAACCCCTCATTAACTCATCATTTATCCATCATCAATCACCATCAATCACCACTAACCATCCTTAAATCACCATTAACCCATCATCAATCACAAAGCATCAGCCATTTTCAAGGTTCATCTCTCAATCACCATTCAAGAGTCACAATCAATCATCACTAATGAAGCATCACAAACTCAATGACCATCATTAACCACCATCCTTAACCAACCATCCTCAACCCACCATCAACTAACCATCGTCCAATCACCATCATTAACCCCAAAACGGTCAACACGAGTTTCGGGGTTGAGGCGACCTTCAGTGTCTTCGAGACATTGGACATCTCCGATGCCGGCATGTACTATGTGCCGCGGCCGGGACGGTGGAGGACATGACCACCGCGAATGATATGGGTTGATGATGGGTCTAGTGATGGGTGATAGTTGATCATAGTTTGTTGCTAATAAGGGCTAAGAATCGTGGTTCATCTGGTTGAGGATTGTTTGTGGTCGTCAACGGTGGTTGTGATGTCATAATGGCTAATGGTTGAACAATGGCAGATGGCAGTTCTATGAGTAGTGGGTGGTTCATTGCATATATTAACGTAACATGGGTTATACCGTTATACCTGCTAGTTCTGGATCTATGTCATATTATAATAGGGTAATGGTCAGAACTTGTTCATTAATGATCATACCCATGATCGCGAGTATAAGCCATCAAGATTCATGGATAAGATCCCTTTTGCAGGCTTTTAACGGCTCTAATGGCTTTGACCTATCATAGATATACTTTTCCTTCGATTTTCCTTGAGGAAAATAGCTTAGGACCTCCCTGTTGGCCAACCATCTGCGACCAAACCACGGCACCTAACCAGCCCGATCATGTCTTGGGAATAGCAGCTGCGGGGTCTATCGTTGGTGATTGCTGGTTGAAGATCCATGGCACTAAGGATCCATTTGCGTCGAGAAAACACCAGCCAATTGGATGGAACAAATTTGGGGGTCTCTGGATGCGGATCTCACGAATATTCCATGCCATATGCTAATAAACTAGCACCAGTTGAACTTCAACAGCATCAAACGTGGATGGTTTGTTGGTGCTTGCACTCACAAGGTGCCACTGGATGGGTGTAATAGCTCGCCAATCCGAGGAGCGACGTCAGTTCATCGATGGCTTCACGAACTTTCAGTATGGTCGCTTGAGCGTTGAAAAAGGGCCTCGTTGGGGACTACGAAGGGCGAGATGTTGCGAGGTTGCGAGCACCACCAAGGCGTTCGCGAAACGTGGAATTTGAACTTGGCCTTTCAGGGCGAGTCGTTGATCATGTTGTTCGTATTAATTACTGATATGCTCATCACATGGCGGCCATGCTCAAAATCCAACCGTCCCAAAAGTTTTCATACCGAAGTGAACAGACGGATCGGTTCATTTCTTGAGATGTTCATTCGATGTTCACGTGACTACCATTGGTGTTTGTAGCCCTGGGAGTTTTACCATTGGCCACAATATAACTGGTCGTCAAATCAAATGTTTCCTGGCAAACCAAATTCTTTAAACATCAATCTGGTTGGTAGTTTTAACCTTCTTTTGTTTTTCCGTACTAGTTATAAACAAATGGTTGGTTGACTACTATTTTTCGAAGGGGTGGCTCAACCACCAATCAGTCAATCCGGAGATGTCGGGAGATTTCTTTTGAGCAGGGCTTTACGAAGAACACCTGCCTGAGGAGTTCATCAGAAGCCGATGGATTTGATGCAAGGGGTGATAAGAGGGCACCGTCCGCTGAACAATCACTAGCAAACTGTATGAGTTACCAAAAAGATTCAACAAAAGCATAAATAAATGCCCGGTAGCCTATTGACATTGGCCAATCCTTTGACTATCAATCTGCCATTCAACACCTAGTTTGCGGGCTGGCTGTTGGTGATTCATTGATGTTTGGCAGTTGGAATATTCTTCCCTCAAGGATGACACTTTGAATTTCACAGTGGTGAAAGGCCCGGCAATGAATTGAATGCTATGATTTGGTTCAAGTGAATGAGTTCATCCCCTGAATGCACTTGAATTGCCTGAATCGATTGATGCTATGAATTCAAAAATGTAGTTGGCGCGATGCTTTCCAGTGCGAACCACTTTTTGGAGTTCAGATACGTGCAGTGGCTCTTCACTTGGGATCACTTTTCCAAAGTTTTTCAATTTGTTCATCAATTGACATGGCAGTGGGTCAAAACCCTGTACCCCGTGTTCCCCATCATTAGCCATGGTTTTCCCTAGTATTGTTAGTGATTATCCCTCATTATTGGTTGGTTGGTTAATATTGACCCATAGCCACATCTATACTTGGCACAGAGGTGTTGCATTTGCCCTGGGCCCTGTATTGATGGTAAATATTTTGTTTGGGGCTTTGCGTAAGTCTATGTATGGTATATTGATTAATCATATGGTGGTTTCTCAAAATAGGGGACTGAGCAAATCATCCAATATTAACCATTTATATGAATAAGCCAACCATAGCTTTGGGGTACACCCAGCTATTAAGAAACGACCGTATGTCAAGAGTATTTAACTGCTCCCCCCATGGGTGGGCACAATCATTAGTCAACATCCTCGTCCGGCTATGCCCCGCCAAACCACAATAGTCCACCTCATGTAGTAAGTCATGCAAAGATAAAGTCTCAAAATAGGGGTACCCCCAAATCATCCCTTTTTAACCACTTATACCAACCATTTTTGGGGTCTGTGATTGGGGCTACTTTGATTTGAGGCTTCTTGGTGCCAGATACGTCCTATGGACGGCCTGGATCTCAGGGTGGGAGTGCAGTTTGCGGAGCCCTGTTCACGAGAGATCTGGTGGTGACGGGTTATGTAGTGATGAACATGGGAGATCCACTTATATTGCGAAGTGAACGCTAGGGATTCAGAATCAATAGCCTACAAAAATTGATGATCGAGCTTATTCATGGTGATTAAATTGCTAGTGGTCCATGATGCTTGGTGATGCTCCACTACGGTTGATGATGGTCAATGCTGGTTGGTAAAATTAATGTGGATGATGGTGAATAGTTGTTCAGCACGAGTCCTAGTGGCATTGGCCGACATGCCCACACAGCATGATTATCAATGGCTACTACATGCTACTACCCTCTGGTACTGTAAACTAACCTAGCAATATAAAATCAACCATTTTTGTTGGTTTCCCAGGGTTGAAGCCACGTTAGTTTACCAGAGGGTAACCATACTTAATAATGATGAATAATGGTTAATATAGCCATTGATTGGTTAATAGTGCTTAATGATTGTTGCTTAATGATTGTTAAGTAAGGGATAATGATCCTCAATAGGACATCTAGCTGTTGAGATGCGCTCCCCAGCAATTTGATTTGATCGAAAGGGATGTGAACAGCCTTGCCGTTGGGGTACAGGCTTTGGATTGCCGAGAAATGATCACAAGTAGTGGTTATGTATGGTCATGGTTTTCATGTGCATGGAGCATATGTAGGTTTTGTTTTTGATGTACATGGAGTAATACATATGTATAACATGTAGGTTTACTCTTGCATGTCATGATCGGTTGTATAAATCCGCCGTTATTCGATTCGCGGCGGATTCCACCAGCACGATTAAGGTGTTGAACCCAGGATGGGGTTAAAGTATGCTGATACCATCGGGTTGCCCATGATTTCATCCCATCATGCGTTACTCATTGGGGGTCTATGGTGTCAGGGATTCGAACCAATAGATTGTTCTTTTTCAACTATTATCAATAAACAAGTGTTTGTCCAATTTGATTTTTCATAGATTGCCCTCATAATCTCTTAAAACGACAGATGTTAATTGTCTAAAAATGCCAAAGACCCTAAAATCACGACCCATCAATCATCGCGTCCACTGAACCTGTCAGTGGCTGGGGAGCCCTGTCCGTGACCCCTTGCGTTGCTGCTCGCTGCTCGCTGCTCAGGACCTTTGTTCGCTTTTCCCTCAAGGACTTCAATTTGGCCCCTTGACGGCCATGGTTCCCCACGGGGGAGCTGATTGGACAAGCCACATACTTGGACTTGGATGATCATCCCATTTGAGTAATTAGGTGGTTTGTAACTTGGTGAGTAATAACTACACTTAGAGGGTTATACGATTCATATCAACTGATATGGATTGTAATCATGGTTACTCACCACTTGCCAAAGTAGGATGATTGTCCAAGTACTCGATGAACCTGGGGAATGGTCATGTCGGGTGGTTTGGAATTCTGAGATCCTCTGGGATTTTCAGGGGTTTTGTTGGATCCTGACCTGATGAGTTTTCACCCGTGGTGAAGCTGCCAGATCGGTGCTGGGAACGGGACTGCCGACTCCCCCTGGTCAGAGATGGTTCAATCTGCATTCCCGTTGAATGGATTTTCAGGGATGCTGGACTTACTTATATTTTGTTGGTTTCCTTCACGGTCATCACAACAGCGCAGGTGTTTTGTGCTTCGGGCATGTGTGTTCAACAGAGATGCGCAGAAAAAATACCTGAGCATGGGAGATGACAAACCAAACTGAAGTAAAGATATGTTGACCCACAACTGACACCAGAAAAAGTAGGGCGACAATGGTTGAAAACTGCCCAGAGACAGTTTGGTCTAAGAGATCGAAAAGACATTGTCCGTATTTGGGGGTTTCTTAAGATGGGTGATCCCCCAAGTTATGGTTGGTTTATTACTATAAGTGGTTCATAACTAGATGATGATTTGGGGGAACTCCTATGGCTTGAGAAACCACCATTGACGCCATTTGTCGCAGCTGAGGAAGGAGTGACGACGCTCGATTTGTCTTCTGTGAGCAATTCGCAGGGCACCTTCTTGAAGGGTCTCTCGGCAGCGGAAAAGGGAGGGGAACTGAGGCGTGAGGAGGGTGCATTGGCGCCTGTTGACCGACCTGGTTCATAAGGAAATCTGATTGGTGGTTTGATTGACATTTTTTATATTCCATAGTATTAACAAATGGTTGACAATAGGGGTGGTTCAACCACCAACCAGAAATAGATGTGCATCTGTCTTGCCGGAGGAATACCCACACCTTGCAGGGAGTAATCGATGGGACAGTTTGAGCTTGTCGTGTTGGTGTAACCAGGCTCACAAGTTTCAGAATGCAGGTCTTGGTGTCAACACTTGGTGGTTTCTTAAAGGAGGGGACCCCCCAAATCATCCAATATGAACCATTTACGGTAAAAACCAACCATTTTGGGGGTTCTGTACTTGAAGAAACCCCCATTTGGACTCACATTAACGTAACGTGAGCAAACATCACCGAGACACCATCAAGGGATGTAACCAGACAGAAGGCACCATATGTCTCACCGTCCACCGATGTCACTGACCTACTGTGAACCGGAGCAAAGTCACATCGCGAAGATAGTACTTGCTAGTCATGGGCTTGACGCTTATATTGAATCATGTTTCACCTGCCTTCTGTTCATTGATGTTGCTCACCGATTGCTCACCCAATTGGTGTGGTCGAAGCTATGCTTGTCATTGGGTGGAAGGATTGATGAATTGATTCTGCCTTGACTCACCCTCTGGCAAACTAACCTGGAAGCTAAAATCACAATTTTGATAGGTAAACCAGCTATAAATGGTGGATTTTCCACGCAACCAGCTTAGTTTACTATAGACTATACCATCCAATACCCATTGTTGTTCTCAGAATCCTGAATGGTTCCCATATTGGATGGTATCTACTAATTACCAGTACCATAATGGTAACAAATATTGGAACCAATGGTACTCTTATCACTTGGATCGTGCCGTTGGTTCCCCTTGTTCCCTATTTGCGGGAAAGTTTTTCCCAACAAATTTCTTGGGTCCACAAAGTCGTAGAAGTTCATGGATAACCAGGGGTTGCGCATCTGCGCACATCAGGTGTCGTGAGAGTGCGCTATGGCTACATCGTAGCTTGGACGGACCTCGGTTTGTGGAGCTTGGCTGGGGTTGTAAGTGAGAACAGGGAGTGTTTGGATGTCGCTAGGGAGTGGTTGCCATGAGACTCTAAGCTTTTGAAACTCACGGGAACCTATAGAGAACTGCCATCAGCTTGAAAGTTGACCGGAGGCTCAGAACTGCGTGCAATTTCGATGGCTAGTTGGTGGTTGTTTTTCAAAGGATCCCTGTTTTGGGGATGACAAACCAATTTGGCTGCAACTGTTGTTAAGTGGCCATCATGCATACAGGCAATCCACGAAACAAAAAGATGTGGAATAAAGCCAGTATATACATCTGCCCATGATCGAACCATTGCCTTCATATCCATTGTACGACCATTGCTGTAACAAGCGTCGTTTGGATCAACCCTAGCCGTTGCTTGTTTGGCTTCACCTGACGCCGTCCCAGTTCAACAGCGACGGAAGTGTCTTGAAGATCAACCTCCAGTCACTGGATGCCGAGAGGTGGGGAACCCGTGATGGCCAGGCAAAATCTCTGCTGAATCTGTTGGTTAGCAGCATTCACGTGGTCAACAACATGATGGAGCAGCATGGTTTTTTTGATATGTTCTAACTTCGATGTGATCGAAAATTATATGAATCTGAATCTGCTGTGTGGTAGACCCACTTCGTCATTCAGAGGAGTTACATGCCTATACCAACTACCACGTGCATGGCTCTGTCATAGCCACAGCCGATCTCCAGAAATGGTGAATTTCCACTCAAGATTGAAATACATAGATAGAGGTGATGGGAGATGCCGTTGGAGACAGTATGTGTGCATCGGTCATTCCAACCAGCCATGGTATTTAGGAATGTTGTGTGATAGGATGGCAGTTGCGGCAAATGACGTTTTGGTGGTCACAAAGGTTTTGGGGTGGGGAGCAAACACCAAATGTTGGGCGTGTAAACACGGTCATGCCCAAATGCTGGGGAGCTGCTGAGTGTCGACTCATGAACTTGAGGGTGGATGTTTTGACCAGAAGCCAAAGATCTATGAAACAGCATGTTCACTTTCGAAATAGCCCAATTCTGTTTCCCTGTCAATAGTGGCTCGAACATTGGCAGAACTGGTTTCTCGTGGTTCTGCAATCACCAAGAATGATCAATGATAAGCGTATGGATTTTATTGCTGATGAACAATAGTATGATAATCGCTTGCTATTATTGATTATCATTGCTGTCTATTGTTATTATTGTTGGCCGCAATAATAACTATTGTTACTTTTTCTATTATTGCAATCCACAATAATTGATCATACTCAATACTCAGAATCAAAACTCATAAGCAAGAATCATAATCACTAATCACAATAGAATCACTTGGTATAATAATCAGGTATCATTGTTCTTCTTGCCATTACATCGTCGATGACTACGGAAAAAAACACACCAAGCACCATACCCTGTCGCAGCCAGAACGCCGCCAGGATCGAAGTCACCAGCAGCACAGTGTGGAGCGGCGTGATGGATTCCACGGGTACCTTGTGGGCCTTGACGGACGACAACAGTCACTGGGCGCAGCCGGTTGAATCCTGAACCTGTTGGTATACCAGGGAGCTGGTAGAAATACTGAAGAGGTGAAGCTAGCAGCGGTTAATTAGAGGGGATGATCACCAATAATGGTTAAACAACTACTGGCGGGTGTTTTGATTGACGTATTTTCCCACTTGTATTAACAAATGGTTGGTTGACAAGCATATTTTTTCATAGGGGTTGAAAGCACCAACGAGATATGGCTATAAACAATGAACAATCATTGTGGTATCAACCTGGTATAAACGATATAATTAGCTATAAACAAGGCCAAGACGACGTCTATGACCCTGACGGTTTGGACGTCTTTTTGATTGCATGACGTCTGTGCAAGCGACCATTGGAAAGAATACATGAATTGCCACAACTGTTGGCTCACTGATATTGTGCTCACCGCCAATCTGTTTGGAAGTGTATTGCTTTGCATCACCCCAAAATTTGTCAAGGCACTGCGTGCTATCATGTTGGTGGAACGTTATCATGTTGGTGGGACATGATCATGTTGGTGAGACGTTGTCAGGTCAGTGGAACGTCATCAGTATCTTATCATGCTGGTAAACATTATCATGTTGGTGGAACGTTGTCGTTTTGGTGGAACGTTATCATGTTGGTAGGATGCTGTCAGTCACGACGTGATCGTTTGTGTTCCAACTTGACATGGCAAATTCCCAGGGTTGTTTTGGCCCTCAGGGGAAGAAGCTGAATAGCTGGACCTAACAATGACCACCCCTTAGGCCGCTTTTAAACACAAATATAGTTGCCATTAAAATAGCCATTAGAAACTGTTAAAAGATAGGACCAATGTTGGCTTATGTCATTTCTCGACTATCCAACTCGGTGGAGCTCCATGTCAGGCCACCTGTCAGATGCTCGTCACATTGCTACCGAGGTCAGCAAGACATGTACTCCTTATGCCAGGACGGAAGCCTTGGGGCTCTGCTTTATCGGAGAGCTGGTGATCTGGAAATGGAGATCCTTCGAGGAAAGCTGGTTCTATCATGTTTCATCCACACATGGTCCTCCAAGACTTAACAACTAATGATAACCACTGATAACCATCTAATATCCAATGAATTATCCAATGATTTGTTGATGTTTGTTGTTGGAGATGGTTGGGCGTACCATCGTGTATGGATTTTACCATTGATCGATGTAGGGAGGTCGCTGCAAACCGAGTCCTGGCAGGACGCAGTGTGACATGGCTGCAGCGAGCTATCTCTGAGATGGGTGATGGATTGATGGAAAAAGCTGGCAAAAATCCGCCTGTTGGGTTCATTTCAGTCATTGACAGCCGGGTGTTTCTCAAAATGAAAGAAGCAAAATGATCTATATTATTAGTATTGTCTAGGAATAAACCAGCCATTTTGGGGTCCCCCATTCTAAGATATCCCCAGCTGAATTCTGCTTGGTTGTCAGATTACATTTTTGGTGCTTTTACTCCGACGGTTGGACCCTTTCAATGGGATGCGTACCGAGCTTGGAACATGTACATAGATTTTGTTGAGCTGCCTATGTGGCCTATGAATCCCTATGTGCATGGTCCTGGGAGTGCGAGTATGTTCGCATCTACAGAATATTGGCACTGTGCATGCCTCCATGATTTGTATAAGATGTATAAGTTGACCTTGATCATACCAACATCAGTATCCCATCGTCATTCATCATTGCCAGTTGTCCTGGTACTGGATGTTTGTGTTGTTTTCAAGGATGCCCATCCTGGGGAAGAAAGAACATGATACGATATCCCCTATCTTCACTAAAATGTAGATCCTGGGAGCATGATTCTCGTATTTCTCCATGATTTTGGCAAGAGCCGGACGCAAATCCTCTGTTGGTTGAGTTTGGATTAAAAAACAATAGGGGTTTATCAACGGTTAGTTGATGGTTTAATTCTGGTTCCCCAATTGTCTATTATTGATGATTAGATAACCATCGTTGATCAAACCTCTTACATTGAGCATAAATAAAGAAATCGGGGGATTTACCACGCCGCATTTCCTTGGTTCATGATGGTTACACAAAGCCCCTCAACATTGAGCATTGGACAGTCCTGAGCAGCTCGTTGCGGATTCCAGGACCCAGAAACTGGGGTTGCTGACCAAAAGGTATCGTTTTTGATCAGCTCTGCGATTTTTTGAGAAAATCCACTACGTTTTAATGGTTTTACCATGTTATACCTATAAAACGGGTGTTTTTACCATGATTTTGTCATTGTTTTAATTTTTAAGGGGGACTGCTATTCCTTCTTGGTGATTCTGCAGACAGTCGGAACTGAGAACGACCAGCAAGGACTGTAGGAAAACAACAACGCAGCTATTTGTCTATGTTCAACAAGCCAATGGCAAAGTACTGGATTTTGATCCACATCAAGCTTCCAGAATAATATGAATGGTGAATGGTGCTCGCTGGTTCTTTCAAGGCCCTTCGTGAACATCCAGATCACTTGCGTCGAGGATCTCGCAGCAGAGGCCGCCTTTTTTAGGAACTCGAATCTTGCTGCCATCCCAATGATGTTTGAAGGTCGGATGCTTAGTGGTTAATGATGGGACCTCAATGAATGAAATCCATATGGCTCAATGAAGATCAAACATGGTTCGTCACTATTGCCCATGATCAGCAATAATGATGGGACCTTCATAAATGATGATTAATTAATGCCTGATAATGACAACAAATGATGGCTACATAATTGGTATCAATAGATGCAAAGGATTCAGAATCTTAACTTAGATAGAATCGGATGAATGTTTTTGGTAGAAGACCATTGAAAGGAAGCTCCTAGTTCTCTACATGTTGGAAGGTACATCATAGCTGCACAGAATCCTGCACCTGACTTGCTCTAATGGTGAACTAAATCACATAGCAAGGGGCACAGGATTCTTCCTAAGCATCATTTGCATTTGGTAGCCATATTTGGCCATCATGATTAACAGTTTCTGTAAGCATCCATGATGGACCCTTGAATCAGTGTTCATTGACCAGTGATGAATCATCACTTAGGCGTCATTGTGGTCGTTATATTCCTATTACATCGCTGTGATTTAGTGTCATGAAGGGTCATTAAGCAATCGACATCAATCAACCACCCAATTTTCATCCCATTTTCCAATGGTTGCTGGTTCGCAGATATTCCCTGTATGAATCATCAACCCAGGGTACAATTAAGCTTTGCATTGTCGCCATTATTTGGCTCTGCTATAGGCCAATAATTGAATATTATTGTAACCATCCTTACCCCTTCCACTCTACCACAGTGAACCAACATCAATCATCATGAACCATCATCTACTAGCATCATATATAACCATTAGTAACCATTATGTTCGTTGATGATGGTTATGCAGTTATGCCATGCTAGTTCTTCACCGTCAGAAATCATCATTATGAACCACTGTTGACCATAAACCATCATCAACCATCATTAATCACTATGAAGCATTGTTAGTTAATTATGTTCAACCATTATTAACCACTATTAACCATCATCAAATCAACCATCATCAAAAGTCATTAAATATCATCAACCGTGAATTCACCATCATCATAACCCTCCAATTTCATCATTCTCATCTCTCCAGGAGCAGCTAACGGCTCCAAGCGACGATTCTCTGAGCGGCTTCATTTTGTCTGGCGTAGCTTGGAGCCAACCAACCAACCAAACCACCAAGCAACCATGGCGGTTCATGATTCTTAATGGTGATTGATGTTGGTCAATGATACTTAATGTTGCTTAATGATGCCAGCCAACCAACCAACCAACCAACCAAGGCTCTAATGATGGTTAGTGACCTATGGTGTATTACATGGTTTACTAAGGGTGAGGGGCGAAGCCATGGTAACCAACCAACCAGTGGTTGATACGAATCATGGCCAATGATATGTACTTGGATGTGCAGCTGGGGTGATAACCATGGTTGTAAACCCTATAAGGTAGCTTATCACCCCTGAAACCCTGGTTAGGAACCACTTGCTAAGGGGGGTGCACATCCAAGTAATGTTAGTCAATGATGGTTGTGCTTAATGATGTGGATGGTGCTTCATGAGAATGGTCAACGTAGAACTGCTTAACGATGATTCATGTTTACTGGTGTAGTGAAACATCCTTGGTTATTTGTATACATCACTGCACATATTTGATCCTCTTGTTACACTATGTGACTTTTGAAAAGACACATATACACATAGAGATTGATAGATACAATTTATAAGATATACACCGATATAACAGAAAAAGAGCATGAGTACTGAGTAGCCTTGCCCTGTGCACTGGATAGCACTTTACTGGAGTTGTCATCGGGTTGTCCTTCAAACGGGTGGTTTCCCTAAAAATCAAGTGTGTTCGGGCATAGGCTCTTTTATGTGTGTTTTTCAATCATTCTCGATGATGCTTGGTATAGCATTGTTTGCGGTCGGTTGTCGGCGGGCAAGAACCATCTACAGTAATCATCGCCAACAGGCATGGTATCAATTAGATTCAAATAGGGTATGAAAATATATCAAAACCATTCACCAAGGATATGATTCTGCAGCACCATGAACCCTGGTGTCACCATCAACAAGCAATCTCGATCCTGGGGATGCACTTGGGATGCCTCGCCTCTGCCTCCACCTCAGACTATGACCGACAACATCTATGCCTACCACTTTTTGAGTAGCAGCTACTTGGCCTCCAAAGTTTCTTTGCCCGTTGCCCTTTGGGCTTTCGATTCTGCCGGCGATGTTTTTGTCGATGTGTCCAAGTCTACGAATAGTGAAGAACTATAAGTTGGATGCTATCAAACCATGCTATTAAACTGATGGTCTACCAATGACTAGTTATCTATAATAGCTTGGATGTAGACTATGATGGTACTTCCAAGTCAATGCCCCATCAACAGTAGTTGGTTAATGACTATCATACTTGGTTCCAATCATAACAATGATATCATAGTTGGTTAATGACTATCATGGAGACCGTTAATGACTATCATGCATAAGAATGATTCACGGAGATCGCAATGCTGGAACAATGACCATTAGTCGCATAGTATATTGGAGTCCAAATATGGGGATTTCTCAAAATGGGGGACCCCAAAGTGTTGGTTGGTTTATTACTGCACAGTAACAAGATGGATGATTTGAGAGTGCTCCTATTTTGAGCAACACCCAAATTGTAACCATTATATCTTGGCTGTGGAGGTCCCAATGCTGGATTTTTTGTGGAACGATAACTTCAACGGCAATCGAACCGCAACCACTCTCTTCGAAGGTGCGGACTGCTCCGTGAAGCTGCAGCGGTTTGTGACAGCTGGTAGGCTAGCAGTTTGTTCGCTTGCAACGGGCATTTGGAACAGACGAATTTTATCACGGAGTGGACAGGAAAAAAGGAAGTGGTTGCTGGTTTGATTGACATTTTTTTCTAAACGTATCAGCAAATGGTTTGTTGACAAGCACATTGTTCATAGGAGTGGTTCAACCACCAAGCAGAAGACAGCTGACATATTCATGGGGGATCTTCCCAACAGTAAAGCCCTGATTTGAATCCTGCTGTATCTTTTGCGTAGCCATGGTCGGGCCCAATTATCATCCCAGGATGTGTCGGGGTGATCAATAGGTTGATGGACAAGACCAAATGATGTCATGTCAAGAAAATTGGGGATCGGTGTGGTTCCATATATTAGCAAAGAGAATGTACATAATCAGCAAAGTGCCGGAAACAAAACAAAACGACAATTTTGTCGTTTGCAGCATTTTTGCCACCTTAAGGTTTTCCAGGAAGTTGAGATTTTCTGTAAAAATCGACGATTTTCATGGCGTTTTCACCCACCAATCCCTGGTTTTCCTCAAAATCGTCAGGTCCTCCCTGGCCGTGCCCTGGGGGTCCCTGGAGTGACGGCACGGCCTGCGAGGTAACGGCATCTTCTATCGGGTGCCTTTGTCGGACTATGGAACCTTGGACGTGCTCAGCCGCGGCGCATCAACATGACCGGTTGGGGAAAGGGGCGGCTTTTCATCAGCTTGTAGTTATTGATAATGGGGGATAATGGGGGAGATAAGGTGGTTATTACTCGTACATAGTGATTAATAATGGGGGATGCAAGGTGGTTATTACCAGCCTATGAGGGGATACAATCAGCTCATATATTTGGGTATAAGGGGATACAATCGGCTTATATTGGTTCTAACCAGCTCATAGTGGTCAAAAATAAGGGATAGTCACCTGCAATGATGGTTGAGGAACTACTGGTTGGTGGTTTGATTGACATTTGTTGTTCTTCCCGAATGTATTAACTTGAATGGTTGGTTGAGTGAGTAACAGTTTTTACAGGGGTTATAACCATCAACCAGATTATATGGGTTTCTCAACATGGAGGACCTCCAAAGAAAGATGGATGGTTTATTATTAATTCATACATGCTTCATATTGGATGATTTTGGGGTACCCTAATTTTGAGAGGTAACCACAATATCATGAATGAGCGAACTAACGACCAACGAACAATTGCTGACCCGCTACAATTGACGTTTCATGCTCAACCATGATCATTTAGTATACATCACCCATTGATCGTTATGAATTGTCGATTGGTCATTCTTCAGCATCACCGTCACTGACCATCAAGCGACCATTGCTAACCGACAATATCCATTTTTTTGCCTATTCATTCGACAGTTGTGGTTAGCATCTCCTTTAATTAACCAATCACCATGAACGGAAGAATATCCGGTCATCATCATCAACCATCATCATGAGTACGACGGTTGTATCTTGACACGGGCGGTTGTGAGCACATGTGGCTCAACATGGCTCAACTGTGTGTCAGCACTTGACAAAGTTCTGTGTACAATTTCCCTGAGATTTAAAGTGGCCTCTCTTCTGAACCTGAAGAATCCAAGTAGCCAACTGCCAACCCGACCTCCAAAGCCAGATGTAGCAAGATCAAGCTTCTATGTTTTGCAAGGCCTTCATGCCAGTATGCGGGAATGTCTTGGCCTTTCACAGGTTAGTTTCCAAGTGGATCTTGGAAAATGATGCGCATGTGCCAGCAAGGCTTCTTTGTACAGCTACTTGCGAATCAGCTTTTTGAGTCTTCAAGGGGTTAGTTGTGTTAACAATTTGGGTCTCAAGTCATTGGGGACCCCGTAGTTATCATCCTTCATAGTAATCATCTGTTGAGCATTAACCAACCACGACTTGGAGGTTTCTAATTTTCAGAAATCACAATTTGACTATGATCATCTTAGATCTGCATAGATCGACTTGAAGTGACAGTTTTACTCTAGTTATGCTCATCAACTTTGCAATCCGTGGGGCCACTTTGAAGGACCTAGAATTTGGTTGCCAGTTGTTCAAGATTCCATCAGCAACAATCATTGACTGCTGAAAGGATAGATGACCACTCATGTGAGCTGATCAACCAATGGTCAAATCGTTGGTTAAGAATCCCAATAGGAATAATGGCTGATCAATGATTGATGATGTTAGTCATGGCTCAATGATGGTTAATTCTTGATGGCGAATGTAGCAATTGATCATGGGTAAAACGGGATAGCACCCGGCAATACCCTGGAAGAACAAAATCGATAATTGGTTCTGCTGGTTGACCATTGTTGCATTCTGACTATTCCACAGTTGGTGATATTCACTTGTTTTGCTGGTTGACCATAGTTGCATTTGTTTGTAGACTTTGACACCGGACACTTGTTATTCATCGGGATACTCGTTATACAACACCATGATCACCAACATGATACCTGTTAATAGCCATAATCATAGGTGATTTTAGTGGATGCCTGGTATCATTTAGTACCTTTGGTCGTGGATATCACTAGTGAGAAAATATCTCAGGTGATTTCAGTGATACCTAATACTGATAGGTGATCTTAGTGGATACACTCTGGTAAACTAACCTGGCAATGGAACATCCAGCATTTGTTGGTGGTTTCCCCAGGGTTTCACTAGAAAATATGGAAAAAAGGTTAGTTTACCGGAGGGTACCTGGTAATACCTTGTATATTTGGTGGATTTGCAGCGCCCCAACGAACGAACCGTTAACGCGCTGCAGTTTGTCGAAGCACTACTGAGTCGGTCGCCTGAACAGCCTTACTCAGTTGGGTGTTCTTAAAGATAGGGGCCCGGCTATCATTAATTGCTAAATTACTATAATGAAGCTATATTAATGGTAATTATAGCTATGTTAACAATTACCTGCTATATTGGTAGTTAACTATAATCATTTATAGCTATATTAACAATTACTACAATTGCCTGCTATTGTTGTCAAACTTGGATGTTCTTAGTGAATATTTTTGATAACACGGCAGCAATCTTTCGGGGTTCCCAATTTTCAGAAATCCCCAATCGTGTCATTCAAACCAATCAATTGAGAAATACCAAATGGCAGTGGGTCAAAACCCTGTACCCCTGGTTCCCCATCATTAGCCATTATTTTGCCTATTATTGTTGGTGAACTTAACCCCCATGAAATTGGTTGGTTAACTGCTTGACCCATAGCCATATATAGCTGGTACATCCCTATAGTTACTAGTTGTTATCCCCTAACTGGTTGGTTGCGTAATATTGACCCAACAATAATGGGGATACAAAACCTGCCAAATCACTTGAAAGGTTCAAAGATCAGAACCGGGCTTCGCACTCACCATGCGCTCAGGATCTATCGAATTCCTTGACATTGAAGGTCGCAGATGGCCCGGTTGTGTTTAAAAGATCCACTGCAGATGGTGGTTTCGAAAAATAGCTGGAGGCCACAGTTGCCATCCAAGAAGTTCATGATTTTTAGAATAAACCATCCATCTCAGAAACAGCGAAATAGATGGTCAAACAATTACCTAAGTGCTTTTCGCAGTCTGCATCGCAGCCCGTGTGTGTGAACCCTTGCAGAGAATTGAGTAATCAGGTCTATTGACCTGCTACAGCTCGATCCATAATCAAGGGTGTCCCTAGCAATTCGCCTACCACCATCATGAACCACTCTTCACCATCCGTAGGAACTAGTCAACAACTAGTGACCATCATCAAAGAAAAATTACAGTAATTAGCCATCATTGACAATGATTCCCCGTCATTGAACACTACCTTACCATCATGAACCATCATTGATTAAGTATCATCAATCAGCATTGACCAGCAGTTGATACCAATTGATCATAGTTGTAGTAAAGTGATCCTACAACTAGTGGTCAACCGTCACTATCATCGAACCATCACTATTAATCACCTGGGTATCAGCATTAAACATCATTGATCAGCATTAACCATCACTATCACACTTCTACAGCTACTATTGATAGTTATGCTGATTGCTACCCTATCAATCACCCAGGTTAACTAACATCATACCCTATTGATTATTACTAGTTAATCATAAGTATTAATTGATACCCAGGGTGCCCTGCCGAGTGATGCCCTTTGCGTGATTTTTTCGAACGTCACAGGTGTGACGCTGTCGAACACCAATTGGAACAACAAGGGCTTCGTGGACTCGACCTACGGACCGACGAGAAACGGAGGGATGTGGAGTTCTATGGGAACTACATCTATGGTCACGATTGATATGCATTTTTCTTCAATAGTTGAAAGTCATCGACATTGGTCGATTAGAATGTCAACGATATTTATCAATGCTTCAATGCGTTTGGTCAATGAATGGTTTTGTTTGCAAGTTTTGGTCCTCAAGGCTCAGACGGTCGCGTTTGCGCGACATGTGTGGAAAATATCCATTTTGGGTGATCCCATCTATAGAACAATACATGCTGTGAAAACTCGGAGGATTTTTATCATGAAACCCTGTGAGGATATTTGCTGCCAGACTCTGGTGGAGAGCTTGTACGCTTCAACTTAGTTCCTGGGCACGATGTTCGATGGGTATCCGTTTGGGAGTCCAGCTGACTGACGTATCAGGCCAGACTGGACTCAGGAAAAAACTCATGGGAGCATCCTGTTTTTGATCATGGCACGGTTGCTGGCCCAAAAATGTCAAATCAAGAATCGCAGCCATGCAGTTGTGTCTTTATCAAATCTCTCTGTTTTATCGATCCATCAACATACGTATCGATCTATTTGTTTGTTTATCTGTCTATATACAGCCCTCTCATGCCCTCTATATTGATATGTATATGTGCGTAAATATGCATAATATTTTTGACCACCCACATCATAATATCTATATTCATATATACACATATATCTATACATATATATATATATGCATTCGTATTGTTTTCAACGGGCATTTATGCCATCACCACACATATACAAATGCAGGACGACCTACGTTTCGACCCACAGTCTGTTGTGAAGCACACAGCTGGCACCATAGGTCGTTCCACTTGCACCTTTGCAAGCCACACATGGACATACTCACAGGTGGTCATCATCAGAAATGATGCACGACAAGGGAACCAAAAAGGACATCAGGCCATCATCAGGCTATCATCAGGGGTATCATCATGGGTATTTTCATAGCCAAGATGCATCGAGTTGGGTATGAAGCTTCTTGCAGTGAACTGGACTTTCTTAAAACTGATCCCTTTGGCCTGTTGCGGGGATGACCCTCAGGGACGTAATCCCACATTGATGCAGCTCAGAATTGTTTAGTTTCCTTTTTGCCTCCTGTTTTGAATTTGTCCCGGGAACTTCTTGGACATGTGCTACAATGTTAGCAGTTGGAATGACTGGACACCTTTGGACACCTTTTTTCAGAATCCGACAGCCTTTTGGTTGGAAGTCAGTGGTTGTTTGAAACGCTAAGGGAAGCCATGTAAAAGCAAGACGTATGATCCACCCTCAGGAGCTTCATTCAGCATGGGCCATTTTTCATTCTCTTAGCTTTCCGTTGGAACTGTCAAGCTGTAACAAAACAGATGCAAATTCATTACTGCAAGTCGGTCTTTAGGAATAGATCCGCCAATCTATAGATTTGCATTGTGGTGCTCTACATGATTCTTTCAATCATCTCAAAATGAGCATTTCTCCGTCAGAAACAGACACCTTTCATTGGACATCGGCCTCAGCATAGGTAGTAGCCATGGCTTGAACCGAGGAAAACTTTTCGGGAGTTGTGGCTTTGGACCTGGACTATGCTCCTGGGCGAAAGCGCAGATCTCACTGCAGGTGTTGAAAGCAGTGAGGCACAGCAAGACTAAAATGAATAACGATAGGTTAATATGAAAAAAACACCTTGGTAGATTATACAATATGAGTAACGATAGATTTGTTTCTGCAAACTCTTACGGTAGATTCATATGAATAAACCACCTTGGTTTGATGGTGAATGACGAGCGGTTTAAGGTGATTAATCTGGTCGTGGTTTATTAATACGGATCTAACATTAGTGATCATGATGGGTGATAATCATCGATGAATGGTGAGGGAATAAACCAACAAACTATCTATCCATGGGTTTACAAGCAGCAAACTGATGATTCATCCATAATTATTTGTGGAACCATCATCTTTAATAAGCAGCCATTGTCAGCATGGTTCTGCTAAAAGTGATTGAAATTATAAGTCACCATTGGAAACATGACTTATGAACCATCATGAGTAGCTGATTAGAGTCATACTTAGTCATGAATCGTTAGTGGTCAATCCTGGTGAATTATTTGCTTCATGCTGCCTGTTGTGATGGTGAACTGTTGTCAATCTTGGGCAAACAGTGGTTTCGTAAAGAATCTGAAACAAGGGACTCCTACGATTTCTTCGGTTTGCTTGTTTTTATTGGCAATGAGATATGCTGTAAGTCACCCATGTTGTTCTTCGGACAAGTTCCAAACTGAGGGTTCATCCTTCCTTTGGCTTCGCCATTGCTTGTACATGTTGTTATTTCTTGTTGTTTTCGTTGTTCATTGTTGGCATCACACCGCATATGGGTTATGGTTGGGTGTGGGGAGGGCGCGGCCCCATTTTCCATCGTTTTCCGAATTAACCAAACCAAGGACCATGAGCCAGAAGAGTTCTCTCTTTTTTTTGCTGTCGGTTTTTGATTGTTGTTTTGTTTATTTTTGATTTGCGTGAAGCTTGTTGCCGTTTCTGTTGATGCTGAAGTGCAGGGACAATTTTGGGTTGCTGTAGGGACAACTAGGGACAACCAGCCCTGGCAACTTGATCCTTTCGGAGGGGCCAACCTTCCCTGGGCCATTGCTTTCCCATCGGCTGAAACAGGCGGGCTACAGCAGTTGCCAATCCTTCTCCGGACTGCCCCGTTGCAACGTCGCAGCAGAATCATCGATGAGAACCATTTATTTCTGTCATTTTGAAATGAGTTTGGTGACCTTTTCGCTTTTTTTCAATGTTTTGGACAATCAGGCGGTGAAACGCAATGGGCTTAGAAGCGGTTGCCACACGTTTTCGTTTCTATAAAGCCACCAAGATGCAGAGCAAGTCGAACGGGTTCCTGCTTGTCTTCAGCACAGGAGGCTTCGGGGACGACAGCAACATCTTCCTGATACCAGCGTCACCTGGACTGCTGGACTTGGCTGAGGTACAAGTTCTGCTGAGTTTGGAAGTGGTTTAAACGTTTTTTTTTTTGTTTGGTTGGTGTCTAGTTGGATTAGTTTGAGCTTGGGTCTTTTTTGTTTGGTTGGTGTCTAGTTGGATTAGTTTGAGCTTGGGTCTTTTTTGTTTGGTTGGTGTCTAGTTGGATTAGTTTGAGCTTGGGTCTTTTTTTGTTTGGTTGGTGTCTAGTTGGATTAGTTTGAGCTTGGGTCTTTTTTGTTTGGTTGGTGTCTAGTTGGATTAGTTTGAGCTTGGGTCTTTTTGTTTGGTTGGTGTCTAGTTGGATTAGTTTGAGCTTGGGTCTTTTTTGTTTGGTTGGTGTCTAGTTGGATTAGTTTGAGCTTGGGTCTTTTTTGTTTGGTTGGTGTCTAGTTGGATTAGTTTGAGCTTGGGTCTTTTTTGTTTGGTTGGTGTCTAGTTGGATTAGTTTGAGCTTGGGTCTTTTTTGTTTGGTTGGTGTCTAGTTGGATTAGTTTGAGCTTGGGTCTTTTTTGTTTGGTTGGTGTCTAGTTGGATTAGTTTGAGCTTGGGTCTTTTTTGTTTGGTTGGTGTCTAGTTGGATTAGTTTGAGCTTGGGTCTTTTTTGTTTGGTTGGTGTCTAGTTGGATTAGTTTGAGCTTGGGTCTTTTTTGTTTGGTTGGTGTCTAGTTGGATTAGTTTGAGCTTGGGTCTTTTTTGTTTGGTTGGTGTCTAGTTGGATTAGTTTGAGCTTGGGTCTTTTTTGTTTGGTTGGTGTCTAGTTGGATTAGTTTGAGCTTGGGTCTTTTTTGTTTGGTTGGTGTCTAGTTGGATTAGTTTGAGCTTGGGTCTTTTTTGTTTGGTTGGTGTCTAGTTGGATTAGTTTGAGCTTGGGTCTTTTTTGTTTGGTTGGTGTCTAGTTGGATTAGTTTGAGCTTGGGTCTTTTTTGTTTGGTTGGTGTCTAGTTGGATTAGTTTGAGCTTGGGTCTTTTTTGTTTGGTTGGTGTCTAGTTGGATTAGTTTGAGCTTGGGTCTTTTTTGTTTGGTTGGTGTCTAGTTGGATTAGTTTGAGCTTGGGTCTTTTTTGTTTGGTTGGTGTCTAGTTGGATTAGTTTGAGCTTGGGTCTTTTTTGTTTGGTTGGTGTCTAGTTGGATTAGTTTGAGCTTGGGTCTTTTTTGTTTGGTTGGTGTCTAGTTGGATTAGTTTGAGCTTGGGTCTTTTTTGTTTGGTTGGTGTCTAGTTGGATTAGTTTGAGCTTGGGTCTTTTTTGTTTGGTTGGTGTCTAGTTGGATTAGTTTGAGCTTGGGTCTTTTTTGTTTGGTTGGTGTCTAGTTGGATTAGTTTGAGCTTGGGTCTTTTTTGTTTGGTTGGTGTCTAGTTGGATTAGTTTGAGCTTGGGTCTTTTTTGTTTGGTTGGTGTCTAGTTGGATTAGTTTGAGCTTGGGTCTTTTTTGTTTGGTTGGTGTCTAGTTGGATTAGTTTGAGCTTGGGTCTTTTTTGTTTGGTTGGTGTCTAGTTGGATTAGTTTGAGCTTGGGTCTTTTTTGTTTGGTTGGTGTCTAGTTGGATTAGTTTGAGCTTGGGTCTTTTTTGTTTGGTTGGTGTCTAGTTGGATTAGTTTGAGCTTGGGTCTTTTTTGTTTGGTTGGTGTCTAGTTGGATTAGTTTGAGCTTGGGTCTTTTTTGTTTGGTTGGTGTCTAGTTGGATTAGTTTGAGCTTGGGTCTTTTTTGTTTGGTTGGTGTCTAGTTGGATTAGTTTGAGCTTGGGTCTTTTTTGTTTGGTTGGTGTCTAGTTGGATTAGTTTGAGCTTGGGTCTTTTTTGTTTGGTTGGTGTCTAGTTGGATTAGTTTGAGCTTGGGTCTTTTTTGTTTGGTTGGTGTCTAGTTGGATTAGTTTGAGCTTGGGTCTTTTTTGTTTGGTTGGTGTCTAGTTGGATTAGTTTGAGCTTGGGTCTTTTTTGTTTGGTTGGTGTCTAGTTGGATTAGTTTGAGCTTGGGTCTTTTTTGTTTGGTTGGTGTCTAGTTGGATTAGTTTGAGCTTGGGTCTTTTTTGTTTGGTTGGTGTCTAGTTGGATTAGTTTGAGCTTGGGTCTTTTTTGTTTGGTTGGTGTCTAGTTGGATTAGTTTGAGCTTGGGTCTTTTTTGTTTGGTTGGTGTCTAGTTGGATTAGTTTGAGCTTGGGTCTTTTTTGTTTGGTTGGTGTCTAGTTGGATTAGTTTGAGCTTGGGTCTTTTTTGTTTGGTTGGTGTCTAGTTGGATTAGTTTGAGCTTGGGTCTTTTTTGTTTGGTTGGTGTCTAGTTGGATTAGTTTGAGCTTGGGTCTTTTTTGTTTGGTTGGTGTCTAGTTGGATTAGTTTGAGCTTGGGTCTTTTTTGTTTGGTTGGTGTCTAGTTGGATTAGTTTGAGCTTGGGTCTTTTTTGTTTGGTTGGTGTCTAGTTGGATTAGTTTGAGCTTGGGTCTTTTTTGTTTGGTTGGTGTCTAGTTGGATTAGTTTGAGCTTGGGTCTTTTTTGTTTGGTTGGTGTCTAGTTGGATTAGTTTGAGCTTGGGTCTTTTTTGTTTGGTTGGTGTCTAGTTGGATTAGTTTGAGCTTGGGTCTTTTTTGTTTGGTTGGTGTCTAGTTGGATTAGTTTGAGCTTGGGTCTTTTTTGTTTGGTTGGTGTCTAGTTGGATTAGTTTGAGCTTGGGTCTTTTTTGTTTGGTTGGTGTCTAGTTGGATTAGTTTGAGCTTGGGTCTTTTTTGTTTGGTTGGTGTCTAGTTGGATTAGTTTGAGCTTGGGTCTTTTTTGTTTGGTTGGTGTCTAGTTGGATTAGTTTGAGCTTGGGTCTTTTTTGTTTGGTTGGTGTCTAGTTGGATTAGTTTGAGCTTGGGTCTTTTTTGTTTGGTTGGTGTCTAGTTGGATTAGTTTGAGCTTGGGTCTTTTTTGTTTGGTTGGTGTCTAGTTGGATTAGTTTGAGCTTGGGTCTTTTTTGTTTGGTTGGTGTCTAGTTGGATTAGTTTGAGCTTGGGTCTTTTTTGTTTGGTTGGTGTCTAGTTGGATTAGTTTGAGCTTGGGTCTTTTTTGTTTGGTTGGTGTCTAGTTGGATTAGTTTGAGCTTGGGTCTTTTTTGTTTGGTTGGTGTCTAGTTGGATTAGTTTGAGCTTGGGTCTTTTTTGTTTGGTTGGTGTCTAGTTGGATTAGTTTGAGCTTGGGTCTTTTTTGTTTGGTTGGTGTCTAGTTGGATTAGTTTGAGCTTGGGTCTTTTTTGTTTGGTTGGTGTCTAGTTGGATTAGTTTGAGCTTGGGTCTTTTTTGTTTGGTTGGTGTCTAGTTGGATTAGTTTGAGCTTGGGTCTTTTTTGTTTGGTTGGTGTCTAGTTGGATTAGTTTGAGCTTGGGTCTTTTTTGTTTGGTTGGTGTCTAGTTGGATTAGTTTGAGCTTGGGTCTTTTTTGTTTGGTTGGTGTCTAGTTGGATTAGTTTGAGCTTGGGTCTTTTTTGTTTGGTTGGTGTCTAGTTGGATTAGTTTGAGCTTGGGTCTTTTTTGTTTGGTTGGTGTCTAGTTGGATTAGTTTGAGCTTGGGTCTTTTTTGTTTGGTTGGTGTCTAGTTGGATTAGTTTGAGCTTGGGTCTTTTTTGTTTGGTTGGTGTCTAGTTGGATTAGTTTGAGCTTGGGTCTTTTTTGTTTGGTTGGTGTCTAGTTGGATTAGTTTGAGCTTGGGTCTTTTTTGTTTGGTTGGTGTCTAGTTGGATTAGTTTGAGCTTGGGTCTTTTTTGTTTGGTTGGTGTCTAGTTGGATTAGTTTGAGCTTGGGTCTTTTTTGTTTGGTTGGTGTCTAGTTGGATTAGTTTGAGCTTGGGTCTTTTTTGTTTGGTTGGTGTCTAGTTGGATTAGTTTGAGCTTGGGTCTTTTTTGTTTGGTTGGTGTCTAGTTGGATTAGTTTGAGCTTGGGTCTTTTTTGTTTGGTTGGTGTCTAGTTGGATTAGTTTGAGCTTGGGTCTTTTTTGTTTGGTTGGTGTCTAGTTGGATTAGTTTGAGCTTGGGTCTTTTTTGTTTGGTTGGTGTCTAGTTGGATTAGTTTGAGCTTGGGTCTTTTTTGTTTGGTTGGTGTCTAGTTGGATTAGTTTGAGCTTGGGTCTTTTTTGTTTGGTTGGTGTCTAGTTGGATTAGTTTGAGCTTGGGTCTTTTTTGTTTGGTTGGTGTCTAGTTGGATTAGTTTGAGCTTGGGTCTTTTTTGTTTGGTTGGTGTCTAGTTGGATTAGTTTGAGCTTGGGTCTTTTTTGTTTGGTTGGTGTCTAGTTGGATTAGTTTGAGCTTGGGTCTTTTTTGTTTGGTTGGTGTCTAGTTGGATTAGTTTGAGCTTGGGTCTTTTTTGTTTGGTTGGTGTCTAGTTGGATTAGTTTGAGCTTGGGTCTTTTTTGTTTGGTTGGTGTCTAGTTGGATTAGTTTGAGCTTGGGTCTTTTTTGTTTGGTTGGTGTCTAGTTGGATTAGTTTGAGCTTGGGTCTTTTTTGTTTGGTTGGTGTCTAGTTGGATTAGTTTGAGCTTGGGTCTTTTTTGTTTGGTTGGTGTCTAGTTGGATTAGTTTGAGCTTGGGTCTTTTTTGTTTGGTTGGTGTCTAGTTGGATTAGTTTGAGCTTGGGTCTTTTTTGTTTGGTTGGTGTCTAGTTGGATTAGTTTGAGCTTGGGTCTTTTTTGTTTGGTTGGTGTCTAGTTGGATTAGTTTGAGCTTGGGTCTTTTTTGTTTGGTTGGTGTCTAGTTGGATTAGTTTGAGCTTGGGTCTTTTTTGTTTGGTTGGTGTCTAGTTGGATTAGTTTGAGCTTGGGTCTTTTTTGTTTGGTTGGTGTCTAGTTGGATTAGTTTGAGCTTGGGTCTTTTTTGTTTGGTTGGTGTCTAGTTGGATTAGTTTGAGCTTGGGTCTTTTTTGTTTGGTTGGTGTCTAGTTGGATTAGTTTGAGCTTGGGTCTTTTTTGTTTGGTTGGTGTCTAGTTGGATTAGTTTGAGCTTGGGTCTTTTTTGTTTGGTTGGTGTCTAGTTGGATTAGTTTGAGCTTGGGTCTTTTTTGTTTGGTTGGTGTCTAGTTGGATTAGTTTGAGCTTGGGTCTTTTTTGTTTGGTTGGTGTCTAGTTGGATTAGTTTGAGCTTGGGTCTTTTTTGTTTGGTTGGTGTCTAGTTGGATTAGTTTGAGCTTGGGTCTTTTTTGTTTGGTTGGTGTCTAGTTGGATTAGTTTGAGCTTGGGTCTTTTTTGTTTGGTTGGTGTCCAAATTTTATCACCAAATCGACCAATTAATTACCAAGGTGTTCTATAATTATTTTTTTGTTCTATAATTATTTTTAGGGGTTGCCAGCTATTGCTGGACCTTGTGATTTTTTACAAGTTTGTACAGGGCGGTCCAAACCACAGGATACCGACACAATTATAGAACATGCGGTTTTGGGGTCTCCAAGGCTAATTCCCACAATATTCAGGACATCTCAATTATGGAACACCAGCAGGAATTTTAGAACGGCCACTTTCCAAAGTGGCAAATTTAACCAAAAGACCCCCAATAGCTTTGATCCTATATATGCAGGAAAAAGGAAATATGGAATTTACCCTCAACAGAATCACCGGGTTTTTACCCGGACCCGTGACTGCCACATTTTCCGTTCTAAAAATTTGTCGGTGACCATAAACTTAGCCATTAACTTACTGTCAGTATTTATAATCACTGAAACATTTATAGATTTGTGTGCGCAGATGAGGCCTCTGCCATTATAATTTTTGAACATCTGATCATGTCCACGGCGTCCACGGAACCCCGTCCGATAAACTGCATGAGTCCAGTTCTCTTCTCCGCGTTTGGAAGCTGAAAAGTGGCGTTTTGCAATTGCCTGGTTCAATGGTTGGTTGGTGTCTAGTTGGATTAGTTTGAGCTTGGGTCTTTTTTGTTTGGTTGGTGTCTAGTTGGATTAGTTTGAGCTTGGGTCTTTTTTGTTTGGTTGGTGTCTAGTTGGATTAGTTTGAGCTTGGGTCTTTTTTGTTTGGTTGGTGTCTAGTTGGGACTCGGAAATCAGTGAAGTATTTGTGAAAGCAAACTAGCAGCCAGTCTTGCCGGCCACAACTGGTGTCCCAGAATCGCTAGTTGAATTCAGTTGCTGTGCAAAGTTTCAGGCGAGAATGCCCAAGCTGCAATGATCTCACATGTCAGGCAGGCCATCTCCCATGGACAACAGCTAGGTGGCTGTTACAAAGGTAAGCGGATGCCAGGATTTACACAAGCATCAACCGCCTAGAGATGATGGATATGCAGATGTGCACAAAAAATCACGTGTTTTGACCATGGCCCACACATTGTTGCTTGTTGTACCATTCATTGGTTGTCAGAAGCACTGCCCAGTACAAATAGAATGTTGCTTTCTTCATGATATGTATGATATGTGATAAATATTTAACATCTCCATGTGGGTCCCAGGGTCCCAAATCTTCATTGATCTATAGGAATCGCAGTTGCGTACCACATCATGCATCCTTTTGCCACTGGTAGCACTCTCAAACAGCAGGTCGACTGACATCGATGAATCGTATATGGTGGTTTCTCAAAAACAGGGGTACAGTACCCCGGCAATCATCTTTTATTAAACCCTTTACAGTCATAAACCAACCCTATTTTGAAAAACGCCCATCTCTTTCAATATCTTTCGATTGCATCGGTGCTCTCATGTAGCAACCGGAAGAAATTCCCCCGAGCCATGGTGAAGTACCCAGGCAGTATGGTATGATCTGCAAGGTGGGCGTTTCTTTCGGCCGCATGGCATGAAGAAAAGGACGACCAAGGCAGTCCTTGGTCGGTGGTGATTGGTTGATTGCTTGGTTGATGTTGGTTAATGGCTTGGCTGATGTTGATTGGTAGCTTGGTTGATGTTGGTTAGTGGTGCCATATTGGAACATACTGGAATTTGATGTTGGTGCAGTTCCAATTCTGGAATTTGTTTGGTCTCTTTGGCTTGGCATATAGCTGAGCTGAACTTGGCCTGGTTTATTTTGGATTCTTGGAAGGATTTTTTGGGTCAGCTGGGATTGGCCTTGAGTTGGATCGGTTGCACTCTGGACTTGTGAATTTGCTAAGTAAGTGCACTGCTCCGTGGTTTTCATGCTTTGGGCACCTTCTCAACAATGACCGTTGTCAAATAGATCTGCGCATACTTGACATACATCGTCATCCAAAAGAATTTGCCAGATGCTTTGCAGCGCTTTTCGACCTCCAAAGTGTGACGTTTTTTCCTAACACGATTGATCGTCCGATTCTGAAAGCGTTAGTGAGGCAACTGAGTGGCATGCTCCCTTATGGGCGCATGTGTGGCCTTTCTATCATTTAAAGTGGCACCGAGTCCATTCATCAATTCGAAGTATGGTGTTGACCACTAGGATTTGACCAGGGCCACCAAACTCTTAGCTAAGTCAGTCACCAACTGAGAGCGGTT
>VSDK01004528.1:343054-378953 GCA_009767595.1 Symbiodinium kawagutii | reverse complement strand
GCTAGATCATGGCTGGTAACCAAGAATGGCTAGTAGTTGCTACAAGCACTACCATCAATCAATCGTAGCTTAGCTTAGCCAGTAGCGACCAATAATAGCTGAGTGAAGGTGAGATCATGGTTGCAGATTTCTTACCATTGTGACGCCGGCGCGCACTGAGACATGTCGACCATCACCACTTTGGACCTCGGAAGCTATGAAGCTTGGCGCAGGGCGATGGTTGGGAGGGCGAGCCTGGGACATCCTGCCCTAGAGGCGGAGCCAGGCCAGGAGTGGCCCCCAGAAGTGTTACTGTTCAGCCAATGGTAGTAGTGATGGCGACTAGTTGGTTCGTAGATCCATGTTGGTGTCCTATTTGCAGAACCAGAAAATGTGTGAATGACAGAGCTATTATTGTCATATGGCCACTACTCGCCATCAATTAAGTATATTGGTGACAATTTGTTGGTTCGTGTTTGCAATAGTGGTTGTGAAACAGCTATTAGATATCCATTATTGACCAACTATTAGCTGTAATAGATTGTTGATATTCATTAGTGACCAACTATTAGCTATAATAGATTGTTGATATTTGTTAGAGACCAACTATTTCATATCCATTATTGACCAACTATTACAAGGTGGGCCCCTAACCAGCTGTAAGTTGGTTTATAGCTAGGGTAACTACCAGTTATGGTAGATATAACTACAGTTAAATGGCCTTCGAAAACAGGTAACAACCAGGGGGCCACCTTGTAGCTATAATTGATTGATGTCACTTTGATATCCATGCGCTTCTCACTCCTCAAGCGCTTGACCCATGCCATTTTCAGTGTGTCGAAGCATAGCCCGGTTCATCCCAATTTCTGTTGGTTTCTCGAAATGGGGGCACCCCAAAGTCATCCTATCTCAACCATTTATACTAATATAATGTAAATTGATGTAATATACCATCCATTTTTACGGTTTCCCTATTTTGAGAAGCCACCATATAGGGTTGTTTTTTTTTGTCTTCCAGCTTAGTTTACCAGAGCGTAGCTAGCATACCTTATGGTATATCCAAACTGTTGTTGCTAGCTGCTATCGCATGCAGTTGACCATTTATTCGCCACCATTTCTTGTGGATTATCCCGGGTAACCGACATCAGTTTATGTCAACCGTTACCACTCTCAGCCAAGGTTGCTGATTGGCAAGCTGTATCGATCATTACAAATTGCTCATAAAGATAATTCCCAACCTTTTTCAAGTATTATAAACCCTCATTATCAACATTGTAACCATTATTCACCCTCAAATCATGGCGTCATCCCACATTAATCGTTGGTTAAAGCTTAGAGACAACCCTCACTAACATGCTTGTCTCCAACCGTCCAAACCATCAAAAACCGAGCAAGAAACACCACCATGTGAAGCATCATTATCACAAACGTGAAGCGATACATGAAGCACTAAGACTATACGTATCAATGTCATAGCAATGAGGCACTGTGAATAGTGGTTATTCACTACAAGTAACCACTTGGTATGAACCATCATATCATCATGATCTAATTCTCAGCCATTCCTCAGTCACTACCAGTGACTAACATTTCTCTTGTTCGTTACCCTTTTGTAAAAACTTACCGTGAAAAGCCATCGCAAGGCTGGTGACTTGTCCAACAGCCATATGCGTCCAGGTTTTGAGGCGGGGGAGAGCTGGTGACGCCGATGGTGCGTTCCAGGGGTTGACTGGTTGGTGGGTTGAAACTTTGAAATATTATAGTTACCCGTCTGAACAAAAGTAATGAAACAAACTTTGAACAAGATGGTGAACTCAACATAAACTAGCTTTAAAACTGATGTTCGTGGCTAACCAGTTGGTTATCATTAACTTTAAATGATTAGACTTGAAAGAATATAGTAATGTTAACAATTGTGATGATTCAATCATGGATATTGAATAGATAATGTTGATATTAACCCTTCTGATTATTACAGTTGCATATTAACAATGCTAAGTGCACCAAGGATTTTGATAGGGAAAGCAATTGGCTAATGCTGGGGGAGCCAGGAGTACAGGGTGAACTGACCCACTGCCATATAACTGGTGGGTGGGTTTAAAGAAATTATGGTTGCTTGAGAATAGTTGATGATCATGTTGGACAACAATTTGATTGATACAATTTGATGGTTATGATTTGATGAAGCAACAATGTTTTTGATTGTGAGCAGTCAATAGTTTATAGGAGTGGTGAGTGTTGATTGGTAGACAATCAATGATTGTGCAAAATGGTTCCTGCTTGTGTGCTTGTTAATTCAGGATTGTTCACGAACAATGATTGGTTACCCATCGTTAGTTCGCTCGGGCTCATTGAGGTAACTCTGGGTGCACAGTTGGGCACCGGGTGAACCAAGCTAGTAAAGTGGGGTGGTTTTCCAATTGCTTTATTGGTTGAATTGCTTGCGTGCAACCACCAGCATTCACCATTTTTGACTGGTATGAAGCATCATTGAACCACTTGTGAACCATTTGTTCACCATGATTTATTATCCAAGCGATCGTTCGCATGTTTTGATACTTCGCATTTCTATCTGCGGTTGATTGCGTTGGCGGGTCCGTTGATCTCCTTGATTGCAGGTCGCTGCAACAGGGAAGTAGTGGACCCCTCAAGCAGCACTTGGCAAAAGCTTCAACTCAATTTTAGCCAACCATAGTTTTCAGGTTTTTAACTTTCCGAGTCCCACATTCATTGCCCACTCTCAGATTTGTCGACTGCTTCCTGCTGTTCGTAATTATGATCGTTATGGGATATACATACATTGTTCTTGGGTGAATTGTGAGTTGCAAGTATGAAAAATACATGCCATGATACGCTGATATCATCCCATCAATGATTCATGATTGCGATTCTCAGATAATTGATCAGGCCAATCCCAAAGGAAAACTAACCCCTGCTTTGCGCCAGGCAAATGGCTACGGATATGTGGCGCCGTACAAGGACCAATATGGAGATGAGGCATCTATCATGGTGAGGTGCGAGCAGATGTGTCCCGAGAAGCTTTGCCACGCTGCCCAATAGTGACGCGGATTGAGCATGAATGGCTGAAAATGAATGATTACTATAATATTGGATGATATTGGAAGGTGAGTGATGGTCAATGATCATCCTTGATGGTCAATAACCACAACATCTAGTTCGCCTCTAAGCTTCCTCGTCGTAGAGTAGGCTTTCTCAGGTGTTTCGTGTCCAACGAATCCTCAACAAAAATCCAAGTTGAGATGTTGGTTGAAAAGACCATCACTCGCCAGAAAAGCCACGTCTTGGAACTTGGTCACGAGTACATTCTGGTAAACTGACATAGCAATGGAAAATCACCATGTTTTGTAGAGAAACCCTGGGAAACCATTGATAATTAGTGGATTTTCTAGCCAGCCACGTTAGTTTACCAGAGGGTAGGGTTTCTTCGTCAAGGGATGGTCTGGTGCGTGGCTGAACAGCCATCGACAAGCTCCCAACAGGTTCCCTTTGGACGCCTTCAACGGAGTGCCTTGGTTGACGTGCCACACGGCTGTGCATTGCAGAAGTGTGCCTCTGCAGGGGCGGTGTAGCGCTGGTTTCATCCACTGAAAGAATCAGTCTCCAAAACATGGAATGAACCATTTGTTTTCTTTAACATCGGAATCAATTTTCATACTGTTTTTTTTTTTCAAATTGTTTTCGTTGTTTTTTAAAATATTGCCATGGTTTGTTATTTGTTGTTATGTTTATTGTTGGGAATAGGAATGTTTATTCCCATAGTAAATAACTCGTACGTTGCAACGTGGCCAATATTGCGCATGGCCAAAGTCATCATCATTTGGAAGAGACAGTCACGATGTTGAAAGTAATAAACCAATGGTTTTTAACCAACTATTGGGTTTCTCAAGTCATTGGGGACCCCCAGTTATCATCCAGACTCGTAACTTTTTTCAGGAATAAACCAGCCATTTTTGGGAACCCCTATTTTGAGAAACCACCAAATGGTGTCCTTTTCCCGTGATCAATTTGCTATTTTCGGAGAGCCAGTGTCCAACAGGCTGAAGTCGGGTCCATCATCTCCAATTATGCAGACCTTTGGTTTGCGGGCCAAGCAGTGGTCAGACCGTCAGACCATGGTTGGTTGGTTGACCGTAGACACCAAGGGTAGTTTCAGCTATTAGACTGGCTGGTGGTTTTACAGTAAACATTTGTTAAGTTCCTCAGTATTTACAAATGATTGGTTGGTTGACAAGCATATTCTCCATCAGGTTTTATAACCACCAACCAGATCATTATTTGATGAAGAGTGCTCCTTCAGGGACTTCCAAAGGAGAAGTTTGGGGGATCTTTCGATGTTTGGTTCTGCCTGAACTCCAAGATGTAGACCTAGCTGCTGCTTCAATTTGGCCGTTTCCCAGCTGTTTCCCTTTTCAACATCGAAATCATGTTCGCAGGAGATTTTGCTCATTTGGAATTGTTTGGAATACAAAAGAATGTGCCACATGGATCCCTATGCAACACATGCAAATGTATGCAAATGAGTGAGTCCAACAAATGAACATGCAGATGATATGCATATTTGCATGCATACCAGCCCATATGCACATGGATGTGACTTGTACGTACAGGCATGGGTGCATACATGCATACATGCAGACAGATATTATCACAGGCACCAAAAAAATAATGTGAATAAAAATGTATGGACAATTACATACATACATACATACATACATACATACATACATACATACATACATACATACATACATACATACATACATACATACATACATACATACATACATGCATACATACGTACGTACATGCATACATACATACATACATGCATACATACGTACGTACATGCATACAGACGTACGTACGTACATACATACGTACGTACGTACGTACGGACGGACGGACGGACGGACTTACGTACATACACACATACACAGATACACACATAGAAACATACACACATGCACACCTGCACACATGCACACATACACACATACACACATACACACACACAAATTGATACTTTCATGGATAGTTGCACACACACAGGTAGACAAATAGATGCCTATGCGCGTGCATATATGACGTGTACACCCACAGCAGCAACTTATCTGAAGAACACAAACAATTCAAGTATCTATATAGATGAACCTGAAGTGGGGTAGCGTCAACTTCCGTGTGACTCGGAAATGGGCCGATCTCAGGTAGAGATGGTTGATCTTTACAGCACAGACGGAGACCTGCGACAATTCTCTTGTGCCACCACGGACGGGACCTATGGCTTCTTGGCCACGGCTGGGGGACTTCCACGCCTTTTTGGCACACAGAAGTGGGAGTGCAAACATAGCATGGCACAATATTATCCAGCATGTTTAATGCAATTAATGTAGGACATTTGATATGGTGCGATATGTAGCATGATGTAATGTTCGACCTATATATGACGTACTTCATTCATGGTATACTTAGTTGATATACCACAATTTGCCCTGCATTTGTTTTGCAGGGGCCTCTTTGTTACCATGGGCATGTCACTACAGAACCAATGGCTCAAAGTTCGACCAGTCACGGGGGCATGGCAACCCATCTGGAGTTCCTTTTTTTCAACCAGCCCATTCTTGCTGGAACAAATTTCTGGAACCCCGTTTAAAATCATGGGAAACATAAATATCCATCGTGTTTTTGGGGCTTTCCCCATCCAGAAACAAAGACAGACAATTTCCAGCTCCTGTGATTGATCTCACCCAGCCGAAGCCAGAGACCTACCGCTAGGTCCCACCATGGGAGTGTAGCTCATGATGAAGGCACTAGGATATCTAGGATACAGCCCCCCTGCAGGGCCCCTGCCTGTCATTATGCAAACCACTTCGATGGGAGAGGCGCTTTTGGATCCTGGGTTGAAAGCGCTGATTTTGGTGAAACCTTTTCGGGTTGCTGTTTGCCACGTGGTCGACAAGCCATGTCCAAAACTTATGAACCAATCGCCTACAAACGAAAAATTGCACAAAGCAACTGTGACCCTAAACCAAGCGTTTTATGAACACACATTTGTTTGATGATTGGCCAGTATTCAAATGAGTATTTACCAATGTTATCCAATGTTCACCAACAAAGACATGCCACTTTGGTCGCTGGTCAATGGATGGCTCATCCTTCGCTTGCCTCATCCAGCTTGTGGCTGTCCAGGCTACATGCCGACTGAGCTCTACGGGAAGGTGGTTCGCTTCTCATTGGATCCATTCGACTTGGTCGACTTCCAAGACATCTCCACATGGTCCGGGCGGCTCGGCCTTGCAGCGCCTTAAGGCCTTCAGACTAAGAGGGGTTCACCGATGGCATGGCTGGCTTCGATGCTACGAAACGGTGGTGGTTCCTCAAGTCATAGATGGGTACCTATGGCTACCCCTGAATCATCCTGAATATTAGCCATTCATAGTAATAATGGTGACTATATCACCATGATACTTAGTGGTTTTTCCCTCAGATCGTCCTAAATATTAGCGATTCATTGTACGAAGTCAACCAGTTTTGGTAATGAAGCATGACTTTGGCACCCCTAAGTCATCCAGCTTCTTGACCATTTATGGATCCCATAAATCAACTGCAGCTTGATTATTGCTGACGGACCTGGACCTGGCGGGCCGAGGCACACGCAGGTGACGGGTGCAATTTCTGATGGGAATTACATCTACCTGTACTCGGCCTCTCAACAGCAGATATGGCTGATTTGATTTTGACCCTTTTGATGTGCTCCTGCCGGTTTTCGGTTTTTTTGCCTGTGGTTCATGTTGTGGTTGCGTTTGTTGTTGTTCTTGGTTGCTCTTCTTGTCATCGTCGTTGTTGTTATTGTTGTTGCTGCTGTGGTTGTTCTTCGATGTTCGTTTGTTTGTTCTTTGTTCTTTGTTTTCTTGTTGTTGTTGTCGCATGTTGTCGCTGCTGTTTCTTCTTTAGTGTACCTTTTCCTGTTGTTGGTTTCTTGTTTTGTGTTTTGTTCCTTTTGTGTCTTTCTTATTGCTCGTCTCTGATGGCTGGGTCTTTATTCTGCTTGCGGTTGTCACTGTCGCTAAGCTGTTGCTATTGCTATGAATGGTTGTTCCATTGCCCTTAGCATCATTTTTCAGCGCAAAGCTCCAAGCGAATGCACCTCTTAACGTTGGATCCAGCTCTTAGTCAAGCACCCCCAGTTGACCTGCTACGTGATTTTTCCTGACTATGGACATCTAGTTTACGACCATGAATCTAACACTAAAGACTTACGATTGAAAACGGTTTGTTCCGTTCATACATGAGGGATCCATATTCATGAAGCACGCAGGTACACCACCAGCATGGACCTCCCCATTTTGACCATCGCTGATGCTTTTTTGATATTATTCCCCATGCTTCCAGTTGCCATCATAGTAGGTAGCCAACCCCAGTTACGCCAATGGTAGAAACCAGCTGGTTACATTCTATAATGGTAGCTGGAAGCGTAGGGATGGGTCCGGTCTATCGGTCACTGATAGGTATCTGGTGGTCTTTGCTATTCTTGACAGTATTTAATAGAATTCCCTTTTTGAAATAGCTGGTGGTGTACTGGGCTACCATCAAACATATAGGTAATTTGTGAACCCCGCGATGAATCGGTTTTTCTAGATGAGAAACATTTTGCCAAAGTTGTAGTCGGTTTTGCTGCATGGGTCGATGATTTTTCTTGTGAATGGCAGCAAGTGGTTAAACAACCTTTAAGCATTATTGATATGATGGTTGCAATATCATGAATGTGTGTTGATGATTGACAATCGTGAATGGATTTTTCATCGTTACCAATTATAGCTATAATGTCAATGGTGGTTGATGATGATTACCAATGTGGAACAACAGTTGACTATGGTTGAGAATAGCGATGATGATTGTAGTACGACACTCCTCATCCCAACCCCCTCTTTCGGGTGACCATGTTGCAGTGCTGATTGTGGCAATGATTTTTGACAATGTTTCACAATACTGGGTAGTGGTCTTCATCAAATGTGATGGATCATAGTGTGGTTGAAGAATGGTAGGGTCACAACGACATCTCAAGAAAGTACACACCTCACACACGCATCCATGTCAACAAATATGTGAATATTTTCGTTGGCCCGAGACCCTTTTCCAGGGAGATCCGATCTCACTACCACTCCTCAGAAACAGACTATTTCTTACTGTAAAAAACTGTAGAGATGACAGATGAGGCTGAAAAATCTGCACTTTTCTTGGGCTTTGCTTATCGCTTGCTCGATCCTCATGAGATCGCCACCGAGTCTTCTGACACCACGATCCTGCGCATGTACTGGTCCTTTTCTGAGACGGAGGCGCCGCAGGAAGTGACAGGGCCGTACAAAGTAGTGGTGCTTTTTTCTCATCCTGAAACTGAGAACGCCAATCAGAAGCAATTATCTGTGTTTTTACGTCCACATATAGATATATATATATATATATATATATATACATCATATGTTATATATAAATTACTTATTACATTATGTAGTATAGTAATATGGTAGGATAGAAGATTCAGTACCATGTTGGAAACCATTTTACCAAACAACGGATTCAGTAAATTTTACACTCTGGGAATGATACGGAAGGCTTTGAACATCAAATGACAAAGGCAAACATTGACAACACCAGATAGCACTCTAAAATGGTGGTTTCTCAGAATAGGGATACCCCCAAATCACTCATGATGGGCATTTTTTTGGTATTGAAGCAACCATTTTTGTGGCTACAACCATTTGGAAAAAAAAACAGTGGCGCATTGGTTCTAGAACTTTTTTCGCAACCTACGCTTCCAACGCGTGCAGGTTCTCAGTATGTCCATCCCCAACGGTGTCTTGGACACGGTAAGAGGGAACTGGGAAGCTCGCTCGTGGGATGTTCCAACAGCTCAAAGCTCTGCAAAATGCGCTTGGCACATTGGAAGTTTCGAGGTGTGTTTCCCTTTGCTTACAAACACTAGCCAACAAGAGGTAACCAACCCCTGTGACAAGTATGGTAGAAACCAGCTGGTAACCAACTATAATGGAAACTGGAAGCATAGGGTTTGCTTGCAAATGCGTTTGTTTATTTTTCTGCTGCGACTGTTTCCGGTGGGCGTCCACACCACATTGTATCTGTAGTGTGGCAAAGAGCGCGTGTCAACCCAAGCTTCGCTTACTGAGACCCGGTGAGTTTACGAAGTGGTTGTTGTTATTTTGTAACTGAAGATGTTCTCTTGACATTGCGGGCATACTCCTGATCAGCATCAATGTTGCCACTATCCATGAGAAATTATCTACAATCATTTATTGTTCATGATCCTTTGGCATGATCCATGATACCAATCTAAAGCAACTGCAATCTGAGAAGCATTCAGTGTGTCAATGACACGGGACTTTTTTGGTGCCTTAGATAGTCCTCTGCTTCACGACTAGTGCATAAGCTTCGCGAAAATCTGCGAAACTTGTTTGTTGTGGCAATCGTCGTCGTCATCGTCGTCGTCGTCGTCGTCGTTGTCGTCGTTGTGGTTGTGGTGGTTGCTGTTGTTGTTGCTGTTGTTGTTGTTGTTGTTGTTGTTGTTGTTGAAGCACGTCACTCGCAACACTTGGTATGCTGAACAATTCGAGGATCAACACGGACAGCAACTGCCACGGGTGGGCCAACCTACCCAGCAGTGATCGTGTCTCGGGAGTCTGTACACGTCGGTGTAGCACCAGTGGCCCGCTAGTGTCACCATAAGATCTATGTTTGCATGATCAAGACAGGAACCATCAAGCACCAGTAAACTAGAGACCATCATTGACTATTATCAACCATTGTGAATCACTATTAATTAGCCATTGTTAATATTTATTAATGGTAATCAACCATTACTAACCATCATAAACCCAGTGCATTGTTGGTTCTCAGGTTGCATTTGGCCATCGGTATGAAATGCACCAGAAAAAGGGTCAGCTGCTCCTCCTGTTTCGCGGTGTGTTTCTTCGGTTCCAACTGCTGACTGCTTGCTGTCGAGGTATCATTGGTGGTTTAGCAGTGCAGCGCAGCTTGTACTTCTACGAGTACATGGATCAATACGTTGCCTGTCGTTTCCGATGGACCACATTGGATCCAGCATGGAGCAAGGGGTATGCCCGCATCCCTTTGAAGGGGGAGCGATTTGGAGCTACAAGGAGCGGTGGAACCAGATGGTAGATGATCTCTTGTTGCTATAGCAGGGACCCAAATTCATTGAGTTGTCTCTGGTTTTAACATGTTTTTACCTGCAAAAGTGGTAGGTAAACAAATAGTGCTTACTTGGCAGGTTCCTTATGGTCCTTTCCCCATATATATAATGGTTCCTGGTACCACCAAGTATGGGTATTCCGAATTGTATAATTGGCTCGGCTGCTTCACTGGCATTCACTCGCTGGCAACCCTGTGTCTTATTAGTCAGATTTTGACTCATTGTCGGTCATGGAATTGCATGCCAATCCTTTTCGCTTTTGACCCAGCAAATTCGAAGGAGCCAAAGAGCTTGTCTTGCGTACTTTTATTTGAGACGTATGGTTTGGAAACGAGTCGCATGTATTGAGTACCCAGCTTGAAAGGACTGCTGTCGTAGCTGTTGTAATACTGCTTTTCGCGTGGTAGGGGACCCAATTTTGGGGTAACTAGCCATGGAGTTGTATTTTGTCACACACGCACACTATCTTCAAGCACAAACAACACTCTCGGTGTGTTGTCTAGCTTTGTGTATACATGTGTGCATGCGCGCACACGCACACACACGTACACGTCAATACACCGAAGTCACCGAGGATAGAAATCAGAATCATTATATAACACAGCATTGCACAACATTTAGCAGGACACGACATTACATTTCATTCCAATCCATTGCATGGTGGTACTTTACTTTGCAGCAATACATACAGTACAGCACGTAAATTCGTCATACTTACTTGTATTGGATCGTGTATTTGCACAAAGTGCATTCATCTGAAATTCATGTGTCTTGTTTCAAGATTCCACAATACGCATTTCAAGGATTTCTAGTAGACATATTTATGGTCCAGTGAATAGTGGACTATTTTTCGATGACAAGTCAGAAGAAGATGAGCGAACAATATCTGTCAAGACTGTAAACCCGAATTCCCTTTGTCCAATCAATCACGCGATTGTAGTTTCAGTGAATCTATCCTGGCAAATTATGATGTGAATACATGTACACAGATATTCAAAGATGCACAGCGGCTGATTCTGCTGGGCAGGATTGTTGCAATCCATAGCAACAGAATCCAAGTCTCAATCAACAAGAGTTGTTTTTCTACAGGATTCAGATACAGATACATCTCGGAATTAGCTGGATTGTCACATCCCTATCTCATCCTATATATCTACTGCCAACCATGAACAAACAACTATCACTAGCCGCTTGGCCAATCGACCCTGCGCTGTTGATTATGGTCGTCGTCCTGAATAGACTATCATCTAGTAATTTTATAGCAACTGCACCCACCAAGAATCATCATTGACTTGATGTGTGTTACTGACCGCAAGAATGCGCATTACCGTTATGATCAGCATCATTATCCAAGTTATGACAATCATCCTTTGATTTATGAAAATCATCAGCCACTAGGCATCATATAAATCATGGTAACCACCAACCATCATATATAACCAATATCAGCCATCAATTTACCATCAATCAAGTAGCTTAGAAAAATCAGAATGAACACCATCAACTACCGCAAAACGACTGCGGCGAGAAGAACTCGCTTCTGCCGAATGCGCTGCGGTGCACTCCTCATCGGTTGAAAGCTGTCGCCTTTTCTAAGGCTGCCTTTAGATTTTGCCAAGAGGCCGGGGGTAGCAACAGAGGCCCAGGGTTGACAAATGATTAGACGATCAACATGAAAGTTCTGGCGATGAGCGTGAAATGATTTGGCATTCTAAACCAGGATTTATTGCCATACTTTGGTCATAGTAATCATATGTGATCGTTATGGTGGTTAGTTTGTAAGGATTTTGTGACAGCTTGCATTTAACACTCCGCCACTCATCGCTCCTTGTTTACCTTTCAAAGACCTGCTTCTGCGGACTTTTGGTCATTCTGGTTGGCCAACTTTTCGTTTTCCGTATCCTTGTATTGTTTGCACAATTTCCCATGTGTGATTATTTGGCAGGGTTGCTACAAATGACCACTTTTTGTATGATGTTGTTTGCTTCCAGCATGGCACCTGGACATGATAGGCACACCATCAATATTGGGGAGTACACCAGTCACATCCCAATTGGCTGATGCTAAAACGGTTTCTGATGGCTCATGTACTGTGCACAACGGTCAGCGAACACAGCCAGCATCACTCATCCTCTACAAGGTGATGTCATGAACAGTTCTAATGATCCCAAGTTTTGAATGACAACATTCTGATGATCAACCAGTACACGTAACACCTTTCAGGCAAATCGCTTGGAAAAAATGGGCTGGTGGTTTTGAACAGCTTTTTGTTTTCCCAAATGTATTAACAGTCATGATTGGTTGGTTGACTTGCGCATATGCAGCTCGTGATGGGGTGACCAACCACCAACCAGAGATCCCCGTGACAGCAACGCACCTTTTTCGATTTTCCTCCCCAGGACGCTCCGAGCCTGGGCCTAACGGTTCAGGCTATGAAGGCTGGTGTTGGTTGAGATGGATCATCAAATGGCCAGCACGTAGCAATAGTTGATCACTAGCAATTGGTTAATGGTTAACAATAGGGGATGATCACCAGCAATAGTAGGGGATATACCAGCAAATACCAGCTATATATGGCAATGGGTCAAGATTAATCGACCAATCAATGGGACATAATCACCAACGATGATAGGGAAAACAATGGTTACTGACGAGGGAACCAGGGGTATTTTGGTTTTCACCCACAGCCACATGACCAGAAAGTAAGAATGGTTGATGAGTAATGGCTTAATGCTTAAAGATGATATGGTTAACATTAGCCGATGAATGGTTAACAGTAGCTGATTAATTACAAGCAATCAGCTTCTTTAATGATCAATATCATGGGGATACCGTGGTCACTTTCCAAAATCTTCATCAAATAGTTAAGATACTATAGTCGTACTTAACAATTGTTGATGATTTACGGGTCAATGGTTCATGGTTAAGATGGTTGACAATGGTAAATGATCGACAAAGTGGTTTAACATACTATGGTTTATAGTGGCTAAGACACTATGGTCATGATCAATTAGCGGGTTAATGGTTGATAAAAAAAGGATAATCATGGGGGATAGCAACCAACTAGAATACGGGATATACCAAGTATATATGGTAACCGCAAAACAGACATATCATGGCATATCCTGATTCATCTTTTGGTGACATATTGGCATTTCCCTGAGTAGTTAGTTGGATTTCAGGATTTGTTTGATTTGGTATACTAACAAATGTTATGATTATTTGAGGGGTAGAAGCAGGGATCAGAGTGCGACAATGAACAACACTACTAGGGATATACGAAGTATTTTGACAGGTGTGCTGGTTGATCTGTTGGTTGGCTATGCTTGTTGGTTTCGGATTTCACCAAGCAAAGTCATTCCAGGGAGTCTTTGGGGAGTCATTCAGGTTTGTCCAGTAGCAACATGCCAATGATTTGATCCGGACATGATTTACGCCTTTCCAATATGATCTTTTCTCAGCATAGGGGTACCCCCAAATCATCCTTGCTTAATGATTTGTGGTAAAAGAGCTCCTATTTTGAGGGTTCCCTATTTTGGGAAATCACCATAACAATCATGCTTGGTCATAAATAGATAGATGATAGATATATACGGTGTTTCCAATGGGAACTTTCCTGTTATCAGTTTCCACAGACTATTTGGTCTAACATTTTGATGGCAGTCATTTCTCTTTAAGTGTGCTCAAGAACAACAGAAGTATGTGCCGGTACAACCATATGCATAGTCCAAGCTGGCTGGTTTAGCTGTGTGATGGTTGAAGCTTATGGCTACGGTCGATTCAGATCTCCCACTCGAATGGTGCTAAGCCTTGCGGATTGCTTGGTCCAACCCAGTTGCGGAGCTTGAAACGTTGCTGGTTGGTCAGCTGGTTTTTGTGGGGCAATTCATTGTCCAAGGTCGTTCCACAGGCTGGTTGGGGTCAGGTTTTTGACCAATTGCTTAGTCCAACAGATGACCAAAGTTGAGGGATCACAGATGTGAAGACGACCTTAATCTAGGATGTTAACTTTACTACTGGTTGGCTGGTGGTTAGGAGGTAGCGATTTGGAGCCAGGAGTATCCCTGCATCCCTACAAGGAGTTTTGTAAGCAGATGGTAGACTATGCTTAATCCGATTATCATAATCAGATTGTCCACTTTTCTTCATGTGGTGGTTTCTTGAAATTTACCCCTCAATCATCCATTGTATGAGTCATTTTTAGTGATAAACCAACCATACCTTGGGGCTTCCCGAACTGGCTTGAGAAACGCCTGGTCTGATCGTTGTTTATCATCCCCAATCAGCCAAAAGTTAATCCCCTATAAAAATGATAGGAAAACCAGGGCCACTTGTTGTCGACACCCCGCGTGGCTATTTTTCAACCAAACTGTGGACTGGACATAGCCCGTTTGATTTAGACAATCTTCCATGCATGGAAGGGGCAACGTGGTAAGGATGGTAATTTATGAGGATTTCTAAGGGTGATGGGATCAATGAACCATATATATCCGTATACTGTTTGTTTGTTTGTTTGTCTGTCTGTCTGTTTGTTTGTTTGTTCGTTTGTTTGTTTGTTCGTTTGTTTGTTTGTTTGTTTGTTTGTTTGCTTGTTTGTTTGAAAACATGGTTTACACAAAAAAAAGTAAAACCGACATGGTGGATGCTGCCCATTTTCTTGCCTGATGGTTTCGATCCACACCTATGAAGCGCGTGTTCCACCACGATGAAGCACAGATGTTTTTCCTGCCTCATCTAGTATAGGCCCAGTTGAATGAAGGTGCTGCCATCGGCTTTGGGGGACATGGAAGAAATTTAATCTCTTTGGTTGATGGAGGTATCAGAGACGTAGCGTGTTACGTTCATAGCGCAGATGCACCATCTGTGGTCCTATGGGGTCTTCAAAGATTGCATGCCCTCGATCTCATGCATGAAAGAGCGTTTGAATGTACTTGCCGCAACTCGTCCACAGCACGTTTTCCAAAGCCCTTAAGAAAAGTAGCGAGTACACGATTCGGATGCAGTTTAACGCTCGTCGTTAAACTATACGCCCCCAGGGGTCCAGAGAAGACCATGTTTTCAATTCCTTTTCTGAGGACATCCACTACAAGCTCCAGTACAACTTCATCGTCCACTAGCACTACCTCAAGCTCAACGACGAGTTCATCATCCACAAGTTCAACCACCACGTCGTCATCCACCAGCTCTACAACCACCTCAACATCCAGCAGTTCCAGCTCGACCACCACCTCATCATCAAGCAGTTCCACCTCAACCACCACATCATCCAGCAGTTCCAGCTCAACCACCACATCATCCAGCAGTTCCAGCTCAACCACTTCCTCATCAACAAGCTCAAGCACATCAAGTACAACCATCGCTGAAACAAGTAGCTCCAGTACGTCAAGTACAACCACCACAAGCTCAACCACCACCTCATCATCCAGCAGTTCCAGCTCAACCACCACATCAACCAGCAGTTCCAGCTCAACCACCACATCATCCACCAGTTCCAGCTCAACCTCTTCCTCGTCAACAAGCTCAAGCACATCAAGTACAACCATCGCTGAAACAAGTAGCTCCAGCACGTCAAGTACAACCACAACAAGCTCAACCACCACCACATCATCCAGCAGTTCCAGCTCAACCACCACATCATCCAGCAGTTCCAGCTCAACCACCACATCATCCACCAGTTCCAGCTCAACCACTTCCTCATCAACAAGCTCAAGCACATCAAGTACAACCATCGCTGAAACAAGTAGCTCCAGTACGTCAAGCACAACCACCACAAGCTCAACCACCACCTCATCATCTAGCAGTTCCAGCTCAACCACAACCTCGTCATCCAGCAGTTCCAGCTCAACCACTTCCTCATCAACAAGCTCAAGTACATCAAGTACAACCATCGCTGAAACAATTAGCTCCAGTACGGCAAGTACAACCACAACAAGCTCAACCACCACCTCATCATCTAGCAGTTCCAGCTCAACCACCACCTTGTCATCCACCAGTTCCAGCTCAGCTACCACCTCGTCATTCACCATCTCCAGCTCAAGCAGTACGTCAAGTACAACCAGCCATGTAAGCTCGACAACCTCATCAGTTTCAAGGACAGCCTCCTCCAGCACAACATCCAGCACCTTTGCAAGCATATGAGGTGAGGTTTTCTGTTGAGGTTTGCTGTGGATGGCTGTATCCTGTAAATGTTATCAGTCATTGGTGGTTGCTGGTTGTTGGTTCTTTGTTTTTGCGGGTAACTGGCCGGTTGTTGCTTGCAGTTGTTTTTCTTTTTTGGTGGTTGATGGGCGTTGATTGTTGGTTATTGGTAGTTGTAGTAGCAGTAGCAGCAGGAGTAGCAGTAGCAGCAGTAGCAGCAGGAGAAGCAGGAGAAGCAAGAGAAGCAGGAGAAGCAGGAGAAGCAGGAGAAGTAGTAGTTGCAGTAGAAGTAGAAGTAGAGGTAGTAGAGGTAGTAGAGGTAGTAGTAGTAGTAGTAGTAGTAGTAGTAGTAGTAGTAGTAGTAGTAGTAGTAGTAGTAGTAGTAGTAGTAGTAGTAGTAGTAGTACTAGTAATAGTAATAGTAGTAGTAGTAGTAGTAGTAGTAGTAGTAGTAGTCGTAGTAGTAGTAGTAGTAGTAGTAGTACTAGTAGTAGTAGTAGTAGTAGCAGTGGTAGTAATAGTAGTAGTAGTAGTAGTAGTAGTAGTAGTAGTAGTAGTAATAGTAGTAGTAGTAATAGTAATAATAATAATAGTAGTAGTAGTAGCAGTGGTAGTAATAGTAGTAGTAGTAGTAGTAGTAGTAGTAGTAGTAGTAGTAGTAGTCATAGTAGTAGTAGGGGTAGTAGTAGTAGTAGTAGTAGTAGTAGTAGTAGTAGTAGTAGTAGTAGTAGTAGTAGTAATAGTAATAATAATAATAGTAGTAGTAGTAGCAGTGGTAGTAATAGTAGTAGTAGTAGTAGTAGTAGTAGTAGTAGTAGTCATAGTAGTAGTAGGGGTAGTAGTAGTAGTAGTAGTAGTAGTAGTAGTAGTAGTAGTAGTAGTAGTAGTAGGAGCAGCAGCAGCAGCAGCAGCAGTAGTAGTAGTAGTAGGAGTAGTTGTAGTAGTAGTAGTAGTAGTAGTAGTAGTAGGAGTAGTAGGAATATACTAGTACGAGTATATTAGTAGGAGCAGGAGTAGGAGTAGGATAGTAACACAAGGTATTACAAAATATTACATGCGTTTTTATTGCAATCAATATTAATGTTTTTATTTTTTTAAAAGTATTATTTTGTTTTAAAATTATAACTTTTCTTATTGTCATTTTTGTTTTTACAATTGTTATTCTTGTTGTTCTTATTGTTTTGTTTTTATCATTATTGTCATTACTATTATTCTTTTTATTTTCAATATTTTTAATTTTGCTAATATTATCATTATCATTATATCATTCTTATCATCATTATTATTTCTATTGCTACAATTATTATTAATTATTCTTTCCATTACTATTACGATCTTTGTCATTATTACTATCACTATTGTAATTGGTGTTGTCATTACTATTGCAATTATTTTTTCATTACTATTATTTGTACTACAATTAATATTTTGATTTTAATCATCATTACTATTCATTTTCTTGTCATGAGTATTATTTTTATTTTTGCAACTATATCATTATAGTGTCATATTTTTGTATTAATATTGTCAGTTCTACTACTAGTGTTATTTTTGTTTTGATTATTTTTCATTTTATTACTATTATATATTTTCATTGTTTTTAACATTATTGTTATTATTCTATTCGTATTATTGCTATTGCTATTACTTTTTTATGAGTATTATTGTTGTTATCACTACTATTACAACTATTATTATTGTTAATTTAATCATTTTTAGTATTATCATTATTATTTTGATTATCATTATTATTAATATGTTTTTTATTATTGTTATTGTTTTTGTTATTAATACTACTACTATTAATTCTATTATTATTATTTTTTACCATTACCAGTAATATTATTACTACTATTACTAACATTACTACTGCTGCTGCTGCTGCTATTGCTATTGCTTCTATTATTATCATTATTAAAATTAATGCTATTATTTCATTATTGGCATGTTTGTTTTTATAATTATTATTCTTCATATTCTTTTTATTATCATTATTGCTATTATTATCATTATCATCATCATTACTATTTATTCAAATTATTGTTGTTATTATTATTACTACTATTATTTCTTCTTCTACTACTATTACTATTCTTATTTCGAATATCATTATTATTACTACTATTTTTGCTTTTATTGTTATTACTACTTCTACTATTATTTTTATTCCTATTACTAGTAGTACTATTATTACTACTATTACTATTATTTCTATTTTTGTTGACGTTATTACCATGATTATTCCTATTACTACTACTACTACTACTACTATTATTACTATTATTATTACTACTACTACTATTACTACCACTGCTACTACTACTACTATTATTATTATTACTATTACTACTACTACTACTACTACTATTACTACTACTACTACTACTACTATTATTATTACTACTACTACTACGACTACTACTACTACTACTACTATTACTACTATTATTACTTTTACTACTACTACTACTACTACTACTACGACTACTACTACTATTGCTACTACTATTATTATTACTACTACTATTATTATTACTACTACTACTACGACTACTACTACTACTACTACTATTACTACTATTATTACTTTTACTACTACTACTACTACTACTACTACGACGACGACGACGACGATTACGACTATTACGAGTATCACGATTACTATTATTACTACTACTAGTATTACTACTATTATTACTATTATTACTACTACTACTATTACAACAACTAGTACTACTACTATTATTACTACTACTATTATTATTACTACTACTATTATTATTATTATTACTATTATTATTACTACTACTACTACTACTATTACTACTACTACTACTACTACTACTACTACTACTACTACTACTACTACTATTACTACCACTGCTACTACTACTACTACTACTACTACTACTACTACTACTACTATTACAACAACTAGTATTACTATTATTATTACGACTACTACTACTACTATTACTACTACTACTATTATTATTATAACTACTATTACTACTACTACTACTACCATTACTACCACTACTACTACTACTACTACTACTACTACTACTACTACTACTACTACTACTACTACTACTACTACTACTACTACTACTACTATTGTTTCACGTATTTGTTCAAATATGCGAAAATCGGTGGGAGGCGCAAGAAGGCGCAAGGGCGAGCTTGAGAGAACGAAAGGAACGCACTGTGAAAAAGAACTTTAGCACAACCTCCAAATGACAGCTAGTAAAAAAACGTTGCGGCCTTGGAGAACGAGGGTACCCTTGAAAAACCAGTACGGGATTGGAGAACGAGGTAGGAACACCCGTCATTTTCAGTTAATTGAACCAGACAATAAATAAAATCCGTCCCTAATATGATGTTTGAATAAGATCCGTCGCTAATATGATGTTTAAATGGTGGCTGGCTGATGTTTCAATAGTCAGTGATGGTCAGCGATGGTCAGTGGTGGTACGGGTGGTAGTGGTGGTGGTGGTTGTGGTGGTTTTTATTGGTTCATCATCACCATCACTAAGCAGCATGGTGCTGTTTGATCGTTGAGATTGCTCGGTGCTGGTGATGAAGATGTGTTCGGGGGAAGTGGACCATGCAGGGAGTGGGGTGCCCTAACATGCACTAAGCAACTAGACCAATATTGCGGCTTATAAACCAACGGATCTAACCAGGGGGGTACCACTCTGCATGATTGAAGAACCGCCAGGTTTCTCAGATCTAATCTATTCTCTAACCTATGAACCACTCTATCATTGAAGATTAGAACCCCCCTGGTCATAGGATTCCTTGATCCCAACCACAGTAGCACAGGAGAACGCCCGTTCCGAGGCAGCAACTTCACAACCTCGATGATCCTTGGCGCTGGAGAGTTGCAATCGGCATCGATTGAACACTCCGTGGTGACACGTGGGGAATCAACGTGGCACTGTGAGGATCAGTCCTAGGGGTAGCAATTGCGTAATCTATTGTGATTTCCCTGCGGGAAACCATCAGATAGAACATGGAGATATCAAAGGATATGAAATATTTCAAGGTGGATACCAAGGGATACCACCTTGATACCACCAACCACTTTTGATATCGAAGGAATAACACTTTTTCAAGGTGGTATCACGCCATGTTTCATTATTTGTTTTGGTACGTTGCTTGTATACATCGGTGATATCAAGCACAGGGAATATCACCGAGTGATGGGGCTTCTGGACAAGACAGTGCGTGAATTTGCTGAATCCGCTGCTATTCAAAGCTACGTTGTTTGACGTAGAAGTATGCAACACCATACCTGGGAGCCAAAATAACATGGTTTGATCCGAAACATTGCCAGCTTCACAAGGCCATATGAAGTACGTTGAAACAGGATCAATGATTTTGTTGTGCCATTAATCACTAATCGCAATAAATGAAACAATAGAACATTAGCAACCACCATCAACCATCCAGTATCCACATCAATCATCTATATTGTTCATCAAATAGCCATTACTAACCATGAATTAGCCATGATCGACCATCAATTAGCCATGATCGACGATGAATTAGCCGCTATAAACCGTCAATTAGCCATTACCAACCAGTAGCCAGCAATTGTGAACCATAGTAACCATTATTGAACCATCAATTAACCAGTGATTAGAAACTGCTAAAAATGGGTTGACCATAATTAATCACCACTGCATTATCAATCGTTAGTAAAAGCATCGCTTAACTTTCTTTATCCATTACTGAACCATCATGAACCATCACTTCACCATCATCTACTGTCACGAAGTATGGATTGCCAGTCATAACCATTAGTCAACCAATACTCAACCATTAGTTAACCTAATCTAATGTTCATAACCATTTGTTAACCATCGCGAATCAGTACATCACCAATCGGTAGAACCAGCGGGCGCCCGGTTTGGAAACCGCGAGACCATCTCGGCAGTGGCATATTGCAGAACTCGCATGAACCCGTGCAGCAACTACCAAGCCATATGCATTTGTATATGAAAAGCATGAACACATATAATGGTTTCTCAAAATAGGGGACCCCTAAATCATCCTTCAGTAACCATTTGTAGTAATAAACCAACCATTTTTGGGGTCCACTATTTTCAGAAAGACCCATATGCCATCACATACCACTGTTTGTTGTTTAGTGGTATAAATGTATCTGACTGATGGAATGAGACAGGGCACACAGCCGGTTTGCTTTGTCCAGATTTGTCCTGTAGATTTTAGAAACGACTTGGGATCAGACATCCAGTAGTCCATCATTCCCTTACCAGATGCATGACTGCCTTTTTTTGAAATGAAGATTCTGACATTTTATCCGAGTTTGTTTGCATAATTACTACTTAGTGTCTTCAAGCATGGAGGCTGTTCCTCTTTTGGAGGCCTCCTGGAAAAGGCCTTGCTGTGGCCCCATGCCTGATCTAGCTGCCTTCGTTAGCAAAAGCATTTGTGCCAATACCTTGATAGCGGAAAACACCATAAAAAGGAATATTCGGAATATATAAGATGCATTCACCAAAAGTTTATTTTTTGCAACTTCCTGGCAGCTTCAAACTTTAGTGGTGGTTTGTTCTTGGCGTTTGCATACATGAATCCTGGCATCCCAATGGTTGTTGTTGTTGTTGTTGTTGTTGTTGTTGCTGCTTGTGTTTTGAAAATTTTCCTTGGTGTTTCTGCAAAATAAACAACTTGAAAAGGAACAAAAGAAACTCTAGTTCAACTGGAATTAGTTTAGCTGTCATTTCATCTGTTCTGTTCTTATTGTTGCTTGTGTAACTTTTGAACGCCTGGCAGTTTTTCTGCTCAGGACTGAAACCACCACCACTCACAGAGTGTCGGGATCCAACACCCAGCACCCTGGAGCAACGATCACGGCGGTTCTTGCTGTTGGTTGGGAGGGAACGGTTGGGAGCCGGGGGTAATCAGGGGTATCCACGTACATATAGTTTTTTTTGTATATTTAATTGTATATGTAGATATATAGTTGCACAAAAACATGTGTATTTAGTTTTACGAAAAATTATGAGATGTACGTAAATCTGTATATGTTCATGTATCTCTTTGTATTTAAATTAAATATATATATAAATATATGTAAATTTATATATGCATATTGTTTGTTGTATAATTATATCAAGTATATGATGAATATGCATAAATATATATATATATATATATATATATATATATGTGTATATATATATATTTATGGAGATAGGTATTTACGTGTAGCTATACATGTATGTTAAACACATACTTGTACATGTGCATATATATTTTTATATTTACATATATTCATATTTATATACAGTAACGGTTAAAGAGGGATCGGTTTGGAAGTGCCAGGAGTCGCCACACTAGCCGAATGGTAGGGTTTGGAAAGACATGGTGGCAGATATGGAACGGTGGGGCCAGAGAATGTGGCAAAATAGTTTTGGTTTTTGTTGAGACTGCTGTCAGATATCCAGGCTTGTAGTTCCTGCATGTCAGAAGGGTTGGTAAGTAATTGTCATCATGTCATTCCATTCAATCTGTGTGTCAAACATCATTTCCGTGGTGATTTTTGCATTGCACCCACTTGTAGCTAGGGATGTCGCCCAGCTTGGTAAACCTAAGACAAAGGGTAGAAGCTGCCACTATATGTCGATGTCTCCGGCAGACGGTGAATTATATGAAGGAATTTGTTTTTACTATGCGTTTTTAATTTGAATGATTTGGTAACGATGAAGTATCATGCTGCTTAGCTACTACGTATCGTGATATATTTTGATTATCATTGGCAGTTCGTACTATCATAAACTGGCACAATTATGAGATTCATTACCAACCATCGTGTACTATAGTACTATGATTAGCGAGTCTATGGCAGTTCTGACTAATATTTGCTTAATAGTGCGGTATTTGTCAAAGTGTGCTGGTGGATTTATCGAGATTTATCAAATTGATACGTTCTATCCCCATTTCTTCATTTGGCCAAGCCTAGTTGAGGAGTATAAGGACTTGTCATTTGACAATTAGGTCATCATTGGGTTATGGTTAGGGTTGGCCAATCCCTATTTGATGAAAATAGGATTAGAACAACATTCCTATTTGACCCCATCATATGTCGTTGTTTTAGGTAGTGGTAGTAGTGGATCAACTATCTGCAAACAACATATCATATATGTACCATCACCAACCCATTACCAACCATATGCACCATTGGTAAACCTTTGGCCAGCTCTAGATACAAAATGGCTTTGGGTCAAAACCCCGTACCCTTGGTTCGCCCATCATTCAGCAGTGTTTTCCCTATGAAATTGTTGGCGATTATCCCCCATTAGTTGGTTGATGAATATTGACCCAGCTTGTTAAATTGTGCCAAGCTGCATCAATGGTTGACCACAGCAAGCCACTGGTGGTGAATGTGAACAATCTTCAACATGGCGGCAACAAGAACGATACCTGCGATAGAGAACAACGAAGAACCACAACACTATATATATATATATACATACATACATATACATGTATTTATTTACTTCTTTTAAAACAATTATGTATTTGTATTTAATGTTTATATAGTTATGAATTTATGTATATACACATATACATTCAGAACCACAAACTCGACCACAACAACTACATCAACCAGCACATTCATGGCCCACAGAAGCCGCAGAAACCCAGGCTGTTGCGTGTGATGATGCAGGATTCGGGTGGTGATGGTTGGAACGGTGGAAAATTCCTGGTGCGCAACTACAGCTACTGGGCAGCCACTGGGGGGCGGAACGGTTGGGCCACAGGGCTGTAGGTCGGGGGGCTCACCATGCCATGAGTTCATCTGTAGTACCTGGTAGGATATGCAGCGCTAACTCACTAGCCATGGTCGTTTTGGAGGCAGGGGACAGGGGAGACCCTCAACGAGGTGGTGAGCATCCTGAAGCTTCGCTGATTTCTTGATGATTCTTGTAGCTTTGGCACCAATGAACAACCAGGAGAACCAATTCCCAATAAGCGAGCTTCGTTGATCACTATTGTTGCGTGGTGTCCCTTATTAACAACATTGTTTGACCATGATCAATGAAGCATGACTCACCACTCAACCACTGCAAATCTGCCTAACAACTTTCGATCGCCAGAAAAAAACAATTAACCCCACCATTGCTAACCATGATTAAACATCATTGACTATCGATGATGAGACCCCTCATTGATGTTGTTTGAGAATCATTTTTGCCGACGAACCCATGGTTGCCCATGATTGATGCTGTTCATGTTGCCTGCCTCCACGTTGAGAATCCTGCGGTCCAGGCTCTTTGGCCAACGGGGAGCCTTGGCATTTGCTGTTGACATGACGGAGGCATTATATGAATACGGCATTCAATGCGGCATTGGGAGGGATTGAATGATTTGGGGGGTTCTCAAAATGGGGGACCCCTAAAATGGTTCGTTAGTAATGTACATGGTTGATAAACTAGATGATTTGGGGGTACCGCTATGTTGAGTGGGTGCTTCTCAAATTGGGGAAACCTTTGCCATCACCGATCATCTAATCCAGAATGAAGCAGGGGATGATTTGGGGGTTGAGAAACACCCGTATATTTTGATTACAGGAATTATTGGAACAATATTGTAGACTGTTGGAACAGCGATCACTGTAAATTGTAAGACGATAACCACTGCTGTTTCTGATGACAACAGATGAGAACAGTACTGTTAATGGTTGTTATTTTCATGAACACACCAGCACCAGTAGCGACAACCACAACCACCATGTCGGTTGACAACGGTAATGATTGTTCAAACAGTATGTTGAATCACTCGTATCTATTGTTTTTCTACACTTTTAGAAGACGACAACAACTGGCAACCCTCAATCATGAGATTGGTTCTGGTTAGCAATCATGTGGCTGTGTTGTAGGTTGTTGATTCACCATTAATCTAGGAAGCATCAACCACAAAACTTGCTTCATGAACTTGTGTTAGCAAATTGTCATGAAACAACATGGTTTTTGTTGTCGTCATAGGAGTATAGTTTTCCCTGTCCAAATATGTGTCACTTTGGCATGATATTGAAAGCAGAATAGACTCTGATTGGACATGATATTCAATCGTGATTCTTTTGGCGAAGTTAAGCCATACGATCATCTTGCAGTTCAACGATTCCCAGTGAGAGCCACAAGATCATCATAGATCATCACGGCCATATTTTTTCTCACTGGGAATTGTTCATGCGTCCTGAAAAATTGTGGGATGCTGCGCCGAGCCCCCCATCCCAAGCAGTGGCACCGGCGCGCAGTTGGGCTCTCCTAGACTTCATGGATCATGGGAAGTCATTCAGCATCCAGCCAGCTGGCTTGCTGGTGATTTTGGTTGCTGGATCTCTACAAATTGCTGGCTGGTGGGTTTTCACTTTTTGATTGATTCATATTGGTGGTATAAATTGATCCCTGTACTAGCGACTGATTGATTCACTTGATTACTGGTTGGTAGGTTCAACCTTAGATTTGAAATTTTTGGTTGATTGATTCATGTTTTTTCACCGCTATGGTTGAACCACCACTGATGAAGCTCAACAGGCACAAAAGGCAGAACAAGCAAGAAAGCCAAGGCATTTGGAGGTATCAACCATATCAACCATTGGAGGCACTAATGACAGGGTAAAATTGTGAATTTCTAGTTATTCATTATCAAACAACCCTTGTGTCAGTTGTAGTACGGGGAACTGGCAATCGACAATGGGCTGTTTCAACTGTTGGTCGGTTGCCCCAGTTCCGACTTTGTGACGATGAGATGAAAAGCTACAGACAACATGATTTAAGCCAAGCGGTTTGATTGTTCTGTCGAAGGCCCAGAAATGCAACTACTTTCCCAGCTAAGATGATCAGTATTTAGGTATTCGGTTTTTAGATGTTTTGAGCAGATCGTATATCTATTTGACAGTCTAAATCCCAAGGTTTGCAGCATGTTTCTGCACAAGGCATTTGTCAACATTGAGGGTTGTTCGTGATGGCATCAAACCATCCGAAAAGAGAGAGGTATATGAAGAGATTCAGTGGGAAAAAGCAATCTTTTGGAGGGGCTGCGCAGCTACACCATTTGTGAATACCTGGATGAAACATATGCCTATGGGTCAAAACCCTGTGCCCCTCGTTCCCATCATTAACCATTGTTTTCCCTATAAAATTGTTGCTTAATATTGATGGTTAACTGCTTGACCCATACCCATATCTTGTCATCGCTACTTCAGGCCATCTTCATAGTGATGAAAGGCGACACGGCTTCTGCCTGGGCCAATGCTAGCTACTCCATCCGTTTGGTCAACGCAGCAAGTTCCTTGGCAGAGCCAGATCTTGGATGTGGGAGATCCCATTTCTTAGCCATCCGACGTTTTTTCAATAGGATACCCTTATATACCCAAAATTGTTCAAAGAGATACCCTAAGGGATTTTCATAAAGATTTCTCTTGAATCCCTGAGTTCCAAACAAAGCACAATTTGTTGGATCCCTTTGGTTGCATTGAGATACCCGTTGACCGCAGGGGATGGGATGATAGAAATTAGCATCACTGATCAACTATATAATTCACCATTCGCGAGCTGAACCCAGGCCATTTGGTGCCCGCGCCACAATTGAGCAACCACATGCAGTATATCAATAATAAGGGCAGTTGATTGGCTAACCAACGGCTCCCTTATCAAGTCAAAGCTGGACGGGTGGTTCAGTATCCCTGGCCGCTATTGATTGGCAAACGGGAGGATGTGGGTTGTTTAGATGTTCAATGTTCCTACAGACTACTGATGGCTCTTGGGGCAACCACGGTCATCGCCATGGAACTGCTATGCTTAAAGTCAGTGATTCCGCTGCAAGCTTCACCGACAACATGTTTTATTTTCCCGTACAGTCTCAAGACACCAACTCGTAACTATTGGTTTATATATATATATATACACTTAATTATTCACAAAATGGCCACTAGATGGTTGGTTGGTGAACCAATAACCGGATCAATACAGCGCAACCACGGTCATCGCCATGGAACTACTATGCTTAAAGTCAGTGATTCCGCTGCAAGCTTCACCGACAACATGTTTTATTTTCCCGTACAGTCTCAAGACACCAACTCGTAACTATTGGTTTATATATATATATATACTTAATTATTCACAAAATGGCCACTAGATGGTTGGTTGGTGAACCAATAACCGGATCAATACAGCGGCGACGAATGATGTCCCAGATCTTTGTGCTGGCGAGGTGCAAAGTACAATAGCACCATCACCAATGGAGGCGCCAGCGGTGGTCTTGGGCGTGCGCTTGTTGCTTTTGCTGGGGTTGTATCATGTTTGTTGTATTTGTCCTTTTTGTTGTTTTTGATGTATTTTTGTTTGTGTATGCATTAATTAATATGTTTGTGTTCCGGGGGTCGTTCTTGTCGTTTTGTTTATCATCTAGCCAATGCGGCAGTCCATAGCGGCCGCGACAATTTCCTGTCATCATTTACAGACATGGCCGCTTTCATGTCGGGGCAGTATAATAACCCCGTGCTTTCCGTTTTGGCTGACGGAAACGCAGGAGAGGGAAATAGAGCTGAGAGCCGAAAAAACGATAAAAGGAAAAAAAACGATAACAATACATACATGTCAAATAGATAGATAGACACATGTACTCAGATGGTGGCATTGGGACTGATTGTGACGAGCCATTTGGGCACAGACACGCCGCTTTTCATTCTTTTGCTGGAAGTCGGATTCACCCAGAAAAATCCCTCCAGACATAGAGGTCCTGAACGATAACAAAACGATAACAAAAACGATAACAAATCGAACAAAATCCTCCTCCAATAGGCAGCTGACCATTTCTGGCCTTCATCCTTTCATGTTTTCAACCACCCGTAGCTATGTTCCATGTCTCAGTGTCTGCCTGCGAAAACATTATACGCCTTGCAGCAACTAATACTGAAAGATGCTGAAGTGGGCCCTGCTGTAATTGCAACAATCTCCTCGCTCTGGCTCGGAGGCCTCTTTGCACTGCAGCCTTTTTCCAACTAAATTGACATGTGATATATTGATTGGCTGAGAAGCTGACACTTGACAAAACCTGTCATTGTCCAGCATCTCCTGGCATGCATAAAGGACTCCGTTTTCTTTCAAATTCCCATCTGTTTGCCTGCCTTATCATTGGTTGCTAGTGCCAACCCCTATAGCCACAATAGACAAGCAACCATGTTGGTTATGTTGAAAGGCTAAAACCTGAAAAAACGATAAAAGGAAAAAAACGATAACATGATTTGGCGAATAAGAAAAAGACACGGGGTTTTTATACAACCCCAAATGTGTCATGACTTACTCCAGACACAGCAGTCGTGGTGACATGGAGTGTCTTGAAACAAGACAACTGTGGCATGGTTGTGGTCCGCTTGACCCAAGAACGGTACTCAAAGTTTGGTATTTACGAAACCACAAGAAGTGCTGGTAAATGGTCCACCTCTGATTGATGACCTGGTCTTTTCAGGACCTGTGACCCTTGATGGTACCAGCTGTTCGTGATGGTTGCTGATTGGACAAGAACGTATAAGAACAACAATCATGGCTGGTTTCACGGGACTTGCTTTTTCGCTGGGATGGTCGAGACCAAGCTTGAAATCACCAAGCGGGTTCAGGAAGGGACTGTGGATGTTTCTCGGGTCTAGCATTAGATCCAACCGATAGAAAGGTTTCTCAAAATAGGGGGACCACAGCATCATCCAAGATTGATCGTTTATGACAACAAATCAACCGTAACTACGGGGTTCACATTATTAAAAAGCCACCATAGATCCTAAGGTTCAACTTCTTATAGCCAACGGAGAAACGCATAGCAGGAACCGGCTGCAGCCGCTACCCTCGTACACAAAGTAGAAACGCCACTTGCATGGTCCCTTAGCTCACACTTGGACCCCAGGGTGCCCCACTGAACAGGTCGCAATTCTCAACGAGGTTTCTTTTGAGTTGGTCATAGCAGGGAAGGGATTGGATGGGGATGGCATCTCTGGGTTAGATTAAGAGAGAACTGCTTGGTCATCAACGCCCCACGAAGCATCCAACCATGCACAAATCGATGGTTTCAACATATTTTCTGGTTAGTGGTTGGGAGGGAGCGATTTGGAGCCAGGGGTACCCATGTATCATATAGCCCTTAAAGGGCCCAGGGGGGAGCGAGGCCAGGAGCTACCAGGAGTGGTGTGACCAATGGCAACCAACGGTGCAGTGCTTCACAACGCCAGGATTAAGCCAAACGGATGAGATTTCCGAAGCAGTTGGGCAGATTCTGCTACTGGGCCTGAGCTTGTTGTCGGGTGCTTCCAGTAGTGTTGGCATCTGCTTCCATCAGCAAATATAGATTATTGATATTATATGGAACAGCGGCAAGAATATTATATTGATATTATTCCACTACTTGCTCAAAATGAAATGTAAACTTCATGTCAAATGTAGATTATTGATATTATATTTCGCAATCTATACATAATATCTTCAATGTAAGATCGAAATATCAGCTTCAACATGTAAGTCTTGGATCTAGGGGCCTATGCGCCAATCTGACGAGCTTGCGACCGGGATCTTGAGGTGGACGGTGGACGTGTAACCAAAGACAATGTGACAATTCTCAGCAATGACTATAGTAGTGGTTCATGATGCACAACTTGCTGGATATAGATGTGCAACGAAACTTTTTCCATATCCCTTGTGGGAGCTGTTTCGCTGAAGCAACGCTTGTACAGGCCAAGGATCTAGGGACATCTAATGGCTGAGAACTTGCCATGGCTTGCTCACAAGAACAGTACACCCCATGCTGCGGCAGGAAATGAATAGCTTCGCACGTAGTCGGTGGTTTGCAACAGAATTTGCCAATGTTCCCTTTGCGGATCTCCCTGTGACAGTGAAACTGGGCTTGATCCCGGAGGCCTTGACATTACCACAAAACATGCAAGGTGGGTTGGTGCTTGCACTGTGGTTTAGTGTGAAGCTGCTGTTCTTCTTCCCATGGTTGTTTTTGTTTGTTTGACCTGTATGGACTGATAAACTTGAGAAGATATAAACTAATTATCCAAAACCACATTACTAATGAAACTTGATATAAACTAATGACCTTCACCATGGTGAATCATCCAAAACTACAAAACCACATCGAACCTGATAAATCGACGGTCCTATGCGCATCTCCACCGGATCGTTGCACAGTGCCTCAGGTACCTCACTGTGGAAGGTGCAGCCGTGGCATTGGGTGCTGGTTCAGGTTTCGATCTTGTTTGAAGACTGTTGGTGTTTGACCACATGCCTCCAATGTTTTGGTGTTCATCTCATGTGGGCATTTGAAACTCCGGAAGTGTCGCAATGCCGCAAAGGGGCGCAATAGGGCATATTGGTTTATGCCATGCCGCGAGAATCATGTGGATGCTTGGTTGAAAGGTGATTCCCAAAATAGTATTGTTCGAAAACAAGGGCCGTATTTTCGGTTTTATGGGTGGTTGCAAGGGCAATATGGCAATATGGTCAATCCCTTTTGGCTCGTGGTGCTTGAGCTTGTTTGCTCTCGATTCTACATTTCTATTTTCTCTGAGTGCAAGCAGGGTTTTGAGCCAGTCTTGACTGTTGCTTGTACTATCTGAGATATTTGGAACCGGACATGCATAGCAAGACTTGGACGTTGCAGCTGTAGGGTAAGGGCTTCTGTGATATCTGAATTTGTTGTTACAGCAATAGACAGATAGATAGACAGACAGATAAAAGATAGATAGATGGATAGGCACATGCCCTAGATTTTGGGTTAGATTGGATAGATGGAACATGACTTACATGACTGATTGGCCACTTTGCAGGCAGTAGAAGAATGATTTACGATGAAGTAGAAAAAACATGGATTATAAAGATAGTGCAGCGGAAGATTATGCCTGCAACGTTTGAAGATCATGACTTGATTAGATTGCACACATTCTAGTAGTTGTTTGTTCAAACCAAGATTTGCTTGAATAGATCACATTGATCAGCTAGACAACCCTTACATCAGACAAGGACAATCTAGCTAAGAATACGCCACTCAGTAATCTATAGTGATTTATGTCACTACCCACTGTATTTGTGGATACATAGTGACTATCCAGACATGAATCACTTTGGTAACCTGGCCACTCCACAGGTGTCACCAGCGACATGTCTTGGGTCACTGGGCATTGCAGTGCGCTTGCACATGGTATTTCCTGGCCGTGTACACGATTTTCAGATTATGCGTGCTTCATCTACCTAGCTACCACTGTTTCACAGATTATGTTACCGTCATTGGCCTGTTTGTCCAAACCCTACCACGGATACCACTCCTCAATGGGTATTTCATGGCTGGAATCCTACAATTTCCTATGAGATGATCGCCACCCTGGGGACATGTCAATGAGAACCATGGTTATTTGCTTTGCTGGGGATGTCAACTGCCTGGAGTTTACAAGTCATAGCCAGCAATGATTGGTTTCTTCAGTACAACTATGGACCAGTATTTCGCAATCAATTAGCCTAATTACGTTGTGGGTCTGTCAATCGTTATTGCCTATGCTGGTTGGCCACTATTGAGCTATAGAAACCTTTTGCACAATCACACATTCCAACCATTCTGATAATGGTGTAAGAAAACTGCGCTGCTAGCAAACCGACAACCATGCAGTGCTTCTATTCGCTTGCCACGGTGTTCGATGGTTCTGGCTGGTGACTGATTCATGGACTAGCAACCCATAAACGTCAAAGGGCAATCATGAATGCATTACTGGTGGTTATGAGGATCATTTCAGCTTGCAATCACCACGATTACAATCACTGGTGATTATATAGTCATTGAGATTTATTGTCTATTCAGAGTTATATTGATGTCAATGGTGCCAAAATGGGTATAAGAATATATGGGGGTTTCTCAAAATAGGGAACCCCCAAATCATCCAACAGCGACCATCTGCAGCACTAAACAATCCATTTTTAGGCATCCCTATTTTGAGAAACCACAATATAAGAACTATCATTGCTTGAGAACGGCAAGTCAGTCATGTTTGCAACGGTTGATGTTCACGACCACTTAAGCGCGGTTGAATCGTGATAACTCGATGTTTAACATGGTGATCATGATGCATGAAGGAAGGGTGAAGTGAAAAGCGGTGCAGATGATGGTAGAAATTCTTGGTGTGATTTGGTGATTAGATGTTTAATGTGGTGATCATCATGTATGGTGATTGATGTTCTGGGTGTGATTTTGCCCCTTGACCCCAGTAGATGAGAAACACTCCGGTGAACGAAGGAGAAGGCAGCAAGAAGCATTGAAAAGCTCCAGCCATGCTGTTCCATGTGAGTACCCACATTGACGTGAGTACAGGTGGTGGTTTCTCAAGCCATAGGGGACCCCAAAAATGTTTGGTTTATTACCATACATGATTGATATTGGATGTCTTGGGGGTCCCCAATTTTGAGAAACCATCATGTGAGTACCCACGTGCTTCTTTTCTGCATATCGCTGCCCAGTCCATTCCCCTGTTGAATTTCAAGTCGGTCCTCTGTTGGAAACCCTCTTCTTCATTCCCCTTTGCAGGTAGATGTTCAATTATATACCCCATTTGAATCATTAATGGCTTAACCCCAATCTAATCATTACTGGATGAAAAGGTATGATTCCCAATTTGATACCCTTTTGATCATACCCTGTTGATTGTATGAATTGAAGAAACTCAAACGGTTCATGCTCCCGGCTGGAAGGACTCGCGAGGAGACTTACGACCGACTCGTCCTTGCGCCCCGCTCAGGACGTGAGAGACGACTCGGACATGAACCTCGTCAGCTCCAGGAATTTTCAGGACCGACCACGGTTGGGACATCATTCAGCGATGCAACGCCATGCAACGCCAGTTGCAGTTGGGAAGAACAGATTGAAACTTTACTCGCACAAACCACTTGATGTAGACATATGATGGCTATATTAATTCAATGTTTTAATTGAGGATATAGTTGTACAGCCGGATTAGTTATATGTTGTTAGATTGATATGTGATATTCCAGCGGGACTGGTCTGAATTTTGGGAAGGTCAACATGCGCAACATGGAAACACGGGCAATTCGCAGTGATTCAGGTGGTTTTTCGAGTTGTTGGGGTTGGGGTGGGGGGCTTAGGGTTTAGCGGCAGCTATGTTATTGCAAGAGTTCCGAAGCGCAAGGGGCCAACTTGAGCATCTGGAAGGACTAAGTTCTGGGCGGTGATTTTCAGCAGAACCCAGGTCCTGTTTACAGACTCCATCAGCTGACGCATTGTCACTAGTCAGTAACAAACCGGAGCCACTCTTCACCACCAACTAGTTCTCCGTGATTAAAATTTGTTGTATGGTGGTTTCTCAAACTGGTGGTACCCCCAAAACAATTTGTTATTTGTAGGGGTAAGAAACCTTCCATTTTGGAGGTACTCTATTTTGAGAAACACCCATATAACCCTCATTCTTCATCACTCAAATTTGATATTGGTATCCATTCTCAACCTACAGTTTCGCAGTTTTTTCTGCATGAAAATTACTCAACCAGTATTCATCACTATGATTGGCATTATTAAGTATCAGTTATCTCGGCATTCCCATCATGAACCAACATGTTTCTTCACATAAGCCACATAAGCCACTATGATTGGCATTCACCATCTTGATGACAGTCAATTACTGTAACCATTTTAAACCTATGATATCAATCAACCCTCATACTAATCAACCCATCATGACAGTTAAATTAAAACATTATTCATCAACCATCATTAACCAACCTTTCTGTCCCAGGTGACAGTTGTGTACCCCCCCCCCTTTGTCTGGGTTGCTTCACGGGCTGCCCAGGATCCCAATGTCCAGAACCATCGCTTCCACGTGCCAGGCCAAAAGCGGTGAGCATTGGACTTACCCACCACCAATGGATGATTTCTCAAGCCATAGGGGACCCCACAAACTGGTTGGTGTATCACTATAGATGCTTAATAAAGGATGATTTGGGGATCCCCCTATTTGAAAAATCACCAAATGGATGAGTTCTTAGGGTTTTTCAAACAAGATGGTGAATTTTGCATTGCTAGGTCAGTTTACCAGAGTGTAGAGGATAAATTGGTAAAGTCAAATGGCAGTAACGGGCAAATGGGTAATGGGTATTGTTCGGTAGATGGATCCAAAAAGGGGTACTGGATCAAAATGGCTACAATGGCAAAAGCTCATGGGTAAGAATAAAAAGTAAATCGCAAAAACATGTGAAATGCATTGAATTCCTGGTTGCCAGGTGGTTGATGGATGGTCAACAAATGCTTGTTGCTCAACTATCTGGTCAATTCTTGGCTAATTGACGGTTACTTGAAGGCCACCAACGATTTGTTGATGATCGGCAATCGGTTTTTACTATGTACAAGTCAACAATTGTTGTTTGTCGTTCACAGTGGTTAATTCAATTGCTCGGTGGTGTTCGACTGTGGTTAACTATGCTTCAACTGTGCTTCGTTGTCAATCATGTGTCGTGATTGATACTTTTGCATTGCAGTGATGATTTATGATGCCTCATAATGGTTTATTATGATTACTGTAGCAAAAAGAAATGATGAAAAAGTCAGGGACTGGTTCTTGTAGCCAACGAGGTTTGTGGAGGTTGATAAAACAGATTGTAGTTTGTTGATTCTGCCGGGTATGCATTACTATTTTCAAGTAGTTGACCTGTTGCTGAAGATAGACTACCTGGTATTTCAGATAGTAAACCCCAGATTTCAGGCAATGACCTGGTATTTGAGGTACCGGGTGCGGTAATGTGTTGTATATATGTATGAGTATAGTATGTTACAGAATCACAACTTTGTAATATATATATATATATATGGTCCCCCCCCCCCCAGAACCGACCTCCAAGCAAGTCTTCCTTTGTCTGCTGTCAATAGCAACTCACTTTAATACATCCACTAAATAATTTTCTCGCAATGTGTCTGCTCAATACTTGTCTGACAATTTCTTAATTCAATGCCAAATACAATACCATCACTCAATACACTCATTCCAAAATTCCAAATTTCCAAAATTACAAAAAAAACAGACCATACAACTCCAAACTTCCAAAATTCCAAATTTCCAAAATTCCAAATTTCCAAAATTCCAAATTTCCAAAATTTAAAAAAAACAGACCATACAACTCCAAAACTGCAAAATTCCAAAATTCCAAATTTCCAAAATTCCAAATTTCCAAAATTCCAAAATTCCAAAAAAAAACCAGACTAGACCTGGTGAAGTTGATGTCAGGTATCCAGTGTATAGTCTGGTTTTTTTTGGAATTTTGGAAATTTTGAAATTCCAAAATTCCAAATTTCCAAAATTCCAAAAAAAAAACAGACTAGACCTGGTGAAGTTGATGTCAGGTATCCAGTGTATAGTCTGGTTTTTTTTGGAATTTTGGAAATTTTGAAATTCCAAAATTCCAAATTTCCAAAATTCCAAAAAAAAAACATTCCAAAATTCCAAATTTCCAAAATTCCAAA
>VSDK01004528.1:315672-338810 GCA_009767595.1 Symbiodinium kawagutii | reverse complement strand
TCGTCGTCGTCGTCATCATCATCATCACCACCACCATCATCATCATCGCCATCATTATCATCATCATCGTCATCGTCATCGTCATCATCATCCTCATCATCGTCGTCATCGTCATCATCATCATCGTCGTCGTCATCGTCATCACCATCACCACCACCATCAGCATCATCATCATCATCATCGTCGTCGTCGTCGTCGTCTTGGCTAGTGTTTTCACTTTTACAGAGTCACCAGCGGGAACACAGGGTTCAACTGTTGTCAAAGGCAACTGGTAGATGGCACTCACCTAACCAGGCTGTTCCGCTTTATTGGCCATCTCATTTCCAAAGTAGTGGGTGTCTTCAAGAATTGAGTCTGGATACATGTTAATTCTGCTGCACGAATCCTCAATTCAGCAGTGGAGAGACTCAAGAAAATGATACCTTCGAGAACACCATGAAAAGAGCTCCTAGTCATTTCTCAATACCTCAGTCCCAAATAGCAGTCCTTGCAGGCAAATTCTGAATGCCCAAAGCTCTGATGCGTTCATACATGTGCCGTTTATCTTACTGCTCATGGTGTTTGAATCCATCCCTACCCATGACATGCCCTGCACCCCCAAACCGCGGCACCAGCGAAACACCCAGCGCACAGTTGCGGCAAGGCTTCCTAGCAAGCAGAATCCGAAACGGAGACGGGCGACATCATTTTTGACATGGTTGCAGACATCCCTACGGCCGCACCCGCTTCCAGTCTGCAGACACATTCATTGGTCTGCGATGCTTTCTATGGCATGGCCTCCTCTGGGCCGACACCCAATCCCTAGCATCACAACGTGCATCACAATTTTCATCATCAGTCATCTACAGTCGTCGTCGTCGTCGTCGTCGTCGTCGTCGTCGTCGTCATTGTCATCGTCATCGTCATCATCATCATCATCATCATCATCATCATCATCATCATCATCATCATCATCATCCTGAAGCCGAGTTAGAAATCTGAGACATCTTTGGGTGCCTCGATCTTTCGTCAGGTGTGCGGCTCTGGGAAGAAACCTTGCGTGTCTCGGCGGAAGCAGCGCAGCCGGCGCAGCTCAGTCCCAACACTGGGAACCCGGTAGAGCTGGGCACGTGCCAAGCCATAGGGTAACCAATACCCCGCTAAAACAAATGATCATTTTGCCTGGAAACCAGTGGTTTTGGGAGGTACCACTATTTGGCACATACCCAGATGTTGTTTGTTACAATTGGTCACCGTTGATCACTGGTATCTCAGGATCACCAGTGGTACCCAAACCAACCACAAAGAAAACTTGTTGGGTTTCCATGGGCACTCCAAGAATATGTTCGTTTCTTGGAAATATCAGGCCGGAGAGCTTCCCTAGTTTCCATACTTCCAGGACTTGGAAAGTTTCCAGCACTGCTAGACCCCGGGCAAACTCTGTAGACCCAGCGATGGCCCAATGTGCAGCCACTGTTTAGGACGACCCCATGGGCCAGGCTCAGCGACGGAAATTTCTACACGGCACTTCATTATGTGGCGAGCTGGGTCAAGGCTTTAAGCATCAATTTCATGGTGGAGAAGCAACAAAACTATGGGGAAAGCAATGGTTAATGATGGGGGAACCAGGGGGACTAAGGGTGAACTGACCCAGCTCGCCATGTAGGAACATAGGGACCATGATCAGTGGAACCGGGATCACCTTATGGGAAGTCAACATCTATAAAACTCCCTACTCTGGTTGGCTGGAAAAAATGGTCAATCGAAATAGCTGCTCGACCACTTCGAGATGGTGAAAAACACATTTGAAGCAGTTGCTTGTTCCATCAGCATCAGCCATGATTTGTAACAACTAGCCATGCTTTTTGAGCATGTAAGAATAATTGCAATTCAGATTCTGACGGCAACTTTATAAGTTTCTATTGAGCATTATCCCTTGAAAGAAATGGGTCCATTGAAATTTCGGTCGTGACGATCATCACCAGACCCCACTGGGACACAAGGATCAAGGGCCAAATGCGGAGTTGGACAGGTTCTTGTTAGCACTAGATCTCCAGCCTTGGTCCACTATAAGATAGATCGGATATGGCTATGGGTCAATATAAGCCAACCAACTAATGGGGGATGATCACCAACAATCAGAGTGGAAAAACAATGGTTAATGATACAGGGACCAGGGGTACGGGACTTTGACCCATCCATATTTATGGATAAACCCATTTTGCGTCATAGATGCTTGTATTGATTTGTAAGATCCAAATCTTGTTGGTGAAAAGACCTCGTTCGCAAGGAATTCAAGAGATGAACATCAGTGAACGAGATCTTACCACCAACAAGATCTTCCCATCACAAAATGAAACATCCATTATCATCATATATAAACCATTATCATCATCGATGAAACATCCTCCAATGGCAGTCATTTTGGGCTGCCGAGGCTCTGGATCTGAAGGAGAACTGACCTTTCCAGTGATGCTGGGCGACCGATTGCCACTTGGCAGTGGAACCGTGTGGATGATGTGGTGATGGCTACAAGGGCCCCTAGAACGGCGAATCTGGCTGTCACAACATGAATGTCTATGAGAAGTTGATGCTAACAATGGAAGTGACACACAAGAAATGCAGCTCCACCTAAGTTTCCGGAGCGTATTTTATTTTAGCCATGAATGGCTAGTTTGGATGAGTAGCTACTTTGAACATCGCACAGCCGCGGACCGAAGCCAGTAAGTGATTTCGTTCGCGCATGAAACATTTGCCAGTCTCAAGGCTAGAGGCCGCAAGATGTTTGCCTATTTCTTGGAAAACCATGGAGGCAGGTTGAGGTTCGTCAGAACCGAACAGGTTTGATTTGGTCTGTTGATGTGGTCAGATTGCCAAACAAGGTTGTTTAGCATGACTTGTTCATTGGTCAAATTGCCTGGAACCCCACGCATAGGGATGTATATACAGTATATTCACAATATTTAGTGGATGGTTTTATACGCATTTCTTATTTTCCATGTATTTCGGGTGGTTGATTGATGAAGTGATACTCTTGGGATGGGTTGTATTAAAGCCCTAACAACATAATTCACATTGTTTAGGGCTAAATCCCAAATAACCAAATAACTATATTCACCCAAAATTCATGAATATATGTATTGTTTACCCTCATATTTGATATGCTCAATCATCCAAATGTAGCCGTGTAAATCTGCCAAGCACCGCCGCAGCACTGTCAGGTCCATCTCCCTGATTCCACCGTTTCTGGAAGGCACCCCTGGGGCATGCACGGGAAGTGGTGGTCTGTACATGTGGGTGTTCCTCACCGATGGTTGTACCTTAAGTTGGAGGATTTCTCTGGCAAATTCTCATTTCTAGGATGCATGATATGTGATCCATATTCTGTACACATCAAGTTTTAGCAAGAAGATGCATGGGTCATGAATTGAAGTTTGGCAGTAGCGACCCATTAGATCAAGCTTCTCCAACTGTGTTCCTGTGCAATTCAATGGATGTATCAGGGGTGCCCAATGGACGGCCCCTCCACTTCGAGTTTGCATCTGGACAGTCGCCACGACGGAGTTTCGCTGCAAGGAGCACCGAGCCATGGAGAATCGCCAGCTGATAGGACATGATCATCTCCATCAATACTGATTAGTATTAGTTATATGACTAATAGTAACCCTAAGTAAATCACCATGGAGATGATCAGCTAACCATATGGAAGATATCAACTACTCCATGTTTCGTAGTAACCGTATGATGGATCCCATTGAGATCATCATTAATAATCACCAATGTCCCAGGCGGCCTTGACATCACCAACTTCTCGGAGATGGGAATGGTTCCTTGACACAGTTGGCATCGGCGTGTGGCCCTTTGCAGAACGTGTTCCCCTTTTACAAGGGATTTTAATGGCTCAAAGGGAAAGCCAAGCAAAAAGCACCTAATTGGTGGTTTGAGGGACATTTTGCTTTATTTTCCTCAATGTATTACCAAGTCTTTGGTTGGTTGACATACATGTTTTTCATCTGGGTGGTTCAGCCACCAACCAGGAGTCTTCCAACCAGGTTCCCGCTCTTCCTTTCAGCCATAGCCTAGGGCCAAGCATCCTGCTGATGCATCTGGTAGAACAGCCCTTGTGGTCAGCGCAGGTCTATCCACCGAAGTTCCACTAGCTTGTGGGGGATTATTCAAAGCCAGAATCTGGCACCAGCTGTGCACAAGCATTTTTCGGCAACCCTGGGTGGAAGCTACTCGATCTGACAAAATTCTGGAACTATGGTGAACCCATCATTCTAATGATAGGTCCTTATCAAGCATCATCGGCATTACTGACCATTGGCCAACCATCATTTGTTTCATCATGAACCATTGACTTATCACCATTCTATCATCAAACATTTGTTGCTGACCATCGAACTAACCGCTAATTGTGGTCATCAATTCAACATTACTATCTTTACTCTAGCCATCATTAAGCAACATTTGCTGGCCTTCACCCAGAGTTAACACACCACACTATATATAGTGAGCTTGCCTCAAAGGTTTGTCCCTGGTCGCTTTCTGATGGTTGGGCGTAGCCATGGTATAGTCTCGCACGAAAGCCTCTCATGGTGTCAACTTGCAAAAGTGCAGGAAGTGTCGCACTAAAAGCGAGTCTTGAGGGTTAGTTTTGGTGTTGGTGTAACTTGCTGCTTTTTGGATGCTGGTGCTTCTGGTGGTGCTTCTACTGGTGCTTCTACTGGTGCTTCTGCTGGTTCTTCTGCTGGTTCTTCTGCTGGTTCTTCTGCTGGTTCTTCTGCTGGTGCTTCTGCTGGTGCTGTTGTGGTGCAGGTTTTTCGGCTGTGTTATTCAAGGCTTCCCCCTTGGAAACTTTGGCCCTGGCTTAGGGTACTGACGTCTAAGAACCTACCACAAGAACGTAGGACATATTCAATTTTAATGGGATGTTTTTTGTTTGTTTTGGCGGTTCATTTGAATATACTATATACTATTGCATATATATATAATAATAATAATAAATATGATATATATATATATAGATATATATATTTATTTATTTGTTTATTTATCTATTCCTTGTCAATGTGCTGATTTTCAACATCAGTGGTTGTTAACGCTTGGCCACCCTTGGACCTTGGTCGGTGGCACCCAGGCCGTCGAGAGCGAATACGACGGCGAGGTGTTGGAAGCCCTCACGATTGGAACGGAGGTGCGAACGCGACAGGAGTCCAAGGGCCGAGAAGCGTGGCGAAGAGGTCTTAAGTGACGTGGTTGCTCGTGGTTGATAGTGGTTAATAGTGGCTAATAGTGGGTAAATGTAGTGCTTGATAGTAGTGGTTGATAGTAGTACTGGTACTAGCCACATTGCTGGTTAGAAGTGGCTTACAGTGCTTCGTAGATCTTGGTAGTTCATCGGGGTTGGTGACAGTTGATAATGGCTAATTAAAGGACACTTAATGATTCTGGCTTGCAGTGATTTTGCAGCCTGTGCAGACTGTATGATGTCAGACACTGCCTATCACTTTGCAGCGATGCTGCGCGAGTATTTGATTGATACCGACTGCCATCCTTTCGGGTAAAGCAATGCGAGGACACCGGGTCAGCATTCAACCTTCCGGCTCAACGGAGGACTTGTTTGCAGCAATCGCCCGATTGTTGCTTGAAAAATTGGTCAAACTAGAACTTGAATCATGTCAGTTTCAGGTTCACAGGGTCGGTCTCATGTTCATAGCCATCCGCTCTGTAAAAGGTTTCTTCTTCAAACAAGTGTTTGATAGCCTCAAAATCAATTCGTGGATGTTTACTACGTGAATGGCCAATTTTTTGGGTGCTAAGTGCGATGGCCATTGAGAACGAGTAGATCCTGCCAAGCACCTCGTTCAGCCTTGATGTCTTACCTGCCCCAAAATTCACACAGAGCAAAGCTACCTGAGCCGAGTTCATCTTTTCCCAAGTAAGTGGTTGGCACCGACTTGCTGGGTTTTACATATCGAATGCTTGTTGACTTCTCTACGTAAATCATCCAGAACTGGCTGTAAGCGTTCAAAGTTGTAATTTCAAGCTATTTCTGAATACATAGCCGGCTATGGCAGTTTAAGTATATTAAGGCCGGACCTTTGAGGGGACCTTCTTTATCAACATTAGGTTGACACTATTTCGCTGTCAGTTGTTTTGTACTTCACTTGTGAGCTGATACTGTATCCAATGTTTGTTCATGTGTAATAAACATGCGGCAAATGGTAGTCACGATACATGTTAAACAGCTACTGATGGTTGATCACGAAAAATCGTGTTTAATCATGTCACCTCACTTGGGTATGCTTCATGATAACTGCTAGACACATCATGGTTATAGTGCGGCAGATCAGACCATCACTTTGAAAGATAAGTGGCAACTTGAATTGCCAAGTTAAACCAACGGGGGAAAGTGATACTTCAACAGGCAGCGGTCGTATTTTATTTGAATTTACCCACAAGCCTGTTGAAGCAGGACTGGACGGAACTTCACCAACTAGAAACATTTGATGGGAATAACATTGAAAACACAACCTTTCGCGATGAATTAATAAACTTGGCTAATATTCAATGATCACAGATAGGTCTATCAATGGTGTTGGTCTGAGTTGACGCATGAGACACTTGCCCATCATTTTAAGAAATCAAACCGTTTAGTGTTCAGCATTGGTGACTTACATCAAAACCCAGCTTGGATGATCATCTCAACTATTTGTGACAAATGTCATTCTTCTATATTATGTTTGTAGTTGTAGTTACATTCGCATTCGTCGCTGGCTCTTGACATTCTTGGATTTTCAATGTTATCCTTGATCAGATATGTTGCAATGATTAGTTTACAATCGTTAATCTTCATGATGCAATTAATAGTCATGATACCAAACACATGACGGACTATGTGTTTTATGTTACTAATTAGCTGTGATTTGATGATAGCCGCTTTAAGTAATTCTTACATTAGTTAGCTATTTAATCCAGTTCATTCGTATTATGGTACATTATGAATTTATCAACTAGTTCTTATTCTAATTACTTGTTAATTAACTAATTGTTATAGCTTTGTTTTAACTGTGCATTACTCATATACCAACTGGTTGATAACATCATAATAAATCATATTATTATACTTAACATAATGCTGTTACAAATATGCCGGCTGTTTGGTTTTACACATTTATTATTTTCCCTAGTAATCATTATCATATGTTGGTTGACAAGCATATTTTTCTATAGGGGTGGTTCAACCACCAACCAGTATGATATTACTACTTGTTATTCTTTACATTAGTTGTTATTTCAACTATAATTGTTATAGCTATGGTTTTACTATGTTATAGCTATAGTGTGATCATTTAGTTGTCACAGCCATACTAGGGTTGTTTTAGCTACACTTTACTATGTTATTTCAACTATAGTTGTAACTATAGCTATGGTTACAACTAGCTAGTTGTTAGTGTTTTACTACTTGTTTTTTCTATACATTTGCTGAAATTGCACTGCCAGGCCACCTTGGAAGAGAAGCGCCGCGTGACGAACCAACTCTTTCCAGTTTGGCGAGGCGGGGCGAACCGGGGGTTGCGGCGTTGCCGCTGGGTGAATGGATTCGAATGGATTTCAATGTAGTACAACAAGTAGATAAACCATATGGCTATGGGTCAATATTAACCAACCAATAATGGGGGATGTGAACCAACAAACTATAGGGAAAACAATGGTTAATGATGGGGAACCAGGGGTACAGGGTTTTGACCCACAGCCATATTTGCTTAAAACCACCATATTTGCTTCAATCACTTCGGCTACCTGTGCTTGCGATTGTGACAGCCTACTTGCAGGCGCCTTGTTAGACTGGCATGCCATCACTGCCACTACTGCCGTCGTTAGGGTGATTCTCATCATCATCGTCATGATAATGTTTGTGAATGACAATAGAAACAATGGTCATCATCACGTTGTCGTGATTGTCGTGTTCATCATAATGGTAAATCTTACCAATCAATCATACCATTATCATCACCAGGAAGCAATATATTCAATATTATATGGTCATGATGATGATCATAGATTTACTCGACATGATTTGTGCTTGTTCTCCCTGGCATTTGTTTTTGCGAATCAACTGGGTGAGATCGTTCTCATCGTTGAGCACCTCAGAAACATGTCTCTGTTGTGGTCCCACGTGACGCCAGGCTGGCCTGAGTACAGGGAAACCTACCGAGAATGCAACAAGGTGGGGTCCCTGGCCCTCGATGGGCAGCTGAATTGGTATGATGATTGGATGGTCCATTGGTCGTTAATGGCTTGTTGATGATTCATTCAGGGTAAATAGTTTGGTAGTTAATGGCTTGTTGATAATTGATTAAGGGTTAACAGTAGTCAATTGATTCATGTGAATTCATGTGATAGTTGATGAAAGGGTAGTTGAATGAATGGTGAGATTGTTGTTTGATGGTTGATTGGTGATTGATCGTTTGTCTAGTGCGCTGGTCACTTCATGATTGACTAGTGCTTACTTAATGGTTGATCGAACATTTATGCTGAATCAATCTTCTCAAAGTCTTCATGGTTGCTTAATGGCCGCATGGTAATGGCTAGTTAATCGTTAATCAACTGTGAAAAGAGCAGTCGAACAATGATGCGGGTTCATGTTCAAGTACGGGCTAGTCAAAACAATACCTACTCTACCAGCGTTATCTATAGTTATTTCCTTCATGAAACAGGTGATCCAAATTGAGGTTGATTTGCCCATGGTTGACCTTCAGCAATCACAGACAATCCATGAATTAGCAATCAAGTAATCAGTAACAGAGCAGTAGCTAAGTATCAGTGAACCAGTCAGTAACCATCAATCAACCATTATGGTTGTTATATCCCTGTTAAATCCCTAGTATTAACTATTATTTTCTGGGAACTATACTGTTTCCTGCAAAGTTCTAATGATGATATCATGTATATGGGCGTTTCTCAAAATAGTCTACCCTAAATCATCCAATATCATTTGTTTATAGGAATAAAAGCATCCATCGCTGTGGCTCCTCATTATTCCCATTTTAAGAACCCCCCATCTTTACCCATTTTAGCTTATTGATTTATATTATACATCCACCATTTCTACGGTCTACTTATGCTTCGTTTGGTTTCAAATTGAGACGCCGTGGGCGCTCACACCAAACCAGGGTCTTCCCCTGGGTTAGCCATCAATTACTTCTCAATGACGCTTGATTTCTTTTTGCCATCATTTACTTATCATTAACCATCACTCGCCTCCATTGCTCCTCACCATAAACAGCCAATACTCAATCATGAGTTAGCATCCATCAATCATCACCTAACTTTCATTGGCCATAATTACTCAGCTTTCACCCCCACTTATCACAAATTACTGCAGGTTTTTCATTTTGCAAATCGAGCACTTCACCTTGTGACATCAAGCTTCGCTAGGATCGCGATTTGGGCTACTTGGAAAACTATCTTCAGGCGCACTCTCGGCCCTCATCTGAGTCGCCATTCTCCACAGGGTGTCAGTCTTTGAACCTCCCTCACCTTCTTTTTCCCTTGGAAACAAAGATAAGGAACTCACAAGATATCATTTATCAGCAAGTGTGGATCTATATATGCCTAATATGTGCATGTTATATGCACATTCACAATTATATGATATCGCAATGTTTACATACAACACAGATTTACATCTATCATCGATCCAATAATTTGCAACGCTCCTCTTGTTTTCTGTTCTTCGTGTAGACATTTCCCACCAGGCACGACGATTTTTTTTCTCATTGAGGATCCTCCCACAGACTACAATTTCACTGGTTGGTGGTTTCAAACATTGTTTATTTTCCCTAGTAGTTATTAACCATTGATTGGTGGACTAATATTTTTCAAAGGGCTTGAAACCACCAATCAGTTCATCATTGGAGTTTTTCTCAGCGGGGCAGTGCAACCAAACCCGGTTTTTCTGACGACCTCACCCAAGGTGACAGGCTTCGCAGGGGTAAGCTTCCAAGCTTGTTAACTCGTAACCATTATCAACCACTATGAACTAATCTCAATCTTTGAAACTATGACTAACCAGTACAAACCACTGTGAGTTTCCGGATTTCAACCACAAGGTGACTTTTGAATTGGCCCAGATTGGGTTTGCTTATTTGGTGGCTTTTCAAAATAGGGAACCCCAAAAAATGGTTGGTTTATTACAATAAATGATGTGTATTGGATGATTCCGGGGTACCCGGCGTACCCCTATTTTGAGAAACCCCCATTTTGAGCATTTTTCAGCCTAAAGCACCACCAGTTTTACAATGATTGCCGGTGATTGCCCCCAAACCTCTGAATCAGTATGGATCAACCGCTAAGAAAGGCAATCCTGTTGGTTGACTAATAAGGATAGGAACAGCGTTTGAAATTGCCAAAAAACTGCAAATGGATAGAAGTTTTGATGATATTATAATGCCAACAACTATGATTATTCATGATGAATAGCGGGGCTAGAGGTAATAGTGCTAAATAGTGAGGAATAAGCGTCTTGATTAATATGGTCATCATGACAGGTGATCAAAAGATGATTGATAACAAATCCCATGACCAGGGCAATAATGAGTAATCACATGTAATAACAGTATAACCAAGGGTAAAGATGAGTAATAACAGTATACCAGTAAAGATCTAGTATTACCAGTGATTCATACCATTTTATTATCACTAGATTTTACTGGTGTGAATCACCAATAACAGATTGACCTAGTGATTTTAGATAATCTAGTGATAATAAAACCAAAAAATCTAGTGATAATACAATCTAGTGATAAAGTCTAGATAAAGAAATCAATCTAGTGATAATAAAACCAAAAAACTACAAAGATCTAGTGATCACCATGCCTCGCAGCCAGGGCTACTGGGATTCCTTGGACGTCTTCAGCAATCATCCCCCGTTCTCGGATCCTTGGCACGGCAGCCTGCAGCAGTTTTTCACCACGAAACTCAACTGTTGAACTCGTTGGAGCTTCCAACCGGTTGTCAACTCGCTGAGGTGTGGGTAACCACTGGGTGGGGTAGTAGCTGGGCAACCACAGGTGGCGAGTTGGGTCCAGCAGTTAACCATCAATATTAAGCAACAATTTCATAGGGAAAGCAATGGTTAATGATGGGAACTAGGGGTACAGGATTTTGACCCACTGCCAGGTAATAACTCTGCAATACCGGAAATGACGCGTGTGGTGCTACTTGGAAGGTCTCTGGTGATAGTGCCAATGTGGATTTCCCGTGGCCGGGGGTGAGCAGCAACGCCACCAATCCCGCTGTCCCAGTGATATCCGAAACCGATCAGTCCGCAGCCGGATGCTGGCGGTAGGTGATGCAAACCTGCCTGGTAGACAGGGATGTATGCATGTGAACGGAGAAAAAAGCGTGTAATTTCTCTATCTAGATATATCTATCAGTATATATATATATACACATACATTGACATTTGTATGTATTCATGTTTGACATTTATATGTATTCATATCTCGTTTGACATATACATGTATCTATGCATATTTTCTATATATATATATATACATATATCAATTTACATATACACATAGATAGAAGTACAAATTGGTTCCTGAGTCCAAGATAAAGAACTCATTTTCACGATAGCTATGCAATTTTTTGTGACAGCCTGTCTATGCACTATCATGGCATTTTTGCTTTGCATATTTGATTTGGCACAATGAGCATCAATAGCCTGTGAAACAACCAGTGTTCGGAATAACATTTGTTTTGGCTCATCATTGATCAGATGTGGTTTTCCGGCAAGAGATGGCAAATTTTGCTGAATCACGGACCAGATACTTGCTGACGCTACCCGTTAAGTTGGTGGTCATTGGTTCTTATAAGGGCTACCACTGTTGGTAGGTTACGTTGAACGACTCGGGGTTTGGGTTTACGTGGGCTGCGATCCATTGGGGTCTTCAGCAATCTGCGTGACTTTTGGACATCGGACAGCAGTGCTTGGCACTGCGCTGCTACCGAGCTACTGGGTGTGCAACGAATGATCGTAGCAGCCACGCTGCTCCGTGCGCTTCAGGATGGCCCTTACATCTACCATTGGGCCAAGGTGTGAGGGTCAGCTGCGGGGTGTTGCCATGGCTGTGATGTTTGGCCGATGCTTTGGTTGTTGTTGTGATATCTTGTGGTGGAAACTGGGTGTTTTTGTTGTTGTGTTGTTTATTGTTCGTTGAATGATAATTTTGAAATCGTTTAAGATATTCTTCCAAACGGTTGGTTCTTGCTGTGCTCATGGTTGCTACTGTTGGTGACCTCTAACTCTTCGCTTTTACACTGTGGTTCTCCGATAGCCCAGGTGAATGAACTGACATCAGAGGGCAGAAAAGTCCTTGGAAGAAGTCTGCTTTAATTTGAGCTTAACATACTTACCATTTCCTGTCAGGTTGATCGATAAATTGGAGGTTAATCACCATTGGTTGCCCAATAGACTTACAATCGAACAGAAGCTTTTATTGTCAGGCTAATCGCCATTGCCATTGTTTAGGAACATCTCTTAACCATCGGTCCATTGAACTTGGTCAAATGCCACCATGTTGAATTGCCCTACTTGGATTTGCACCCCCATGGCTCGTAAGTGGTCACAATTCCCATGGTTTCTAGGGGTTAGTTCAGCTACCTTACAGGGATATACCCATGGTGAACCAACGCCAGCTGCACATCCAAGTACCTTGTGGCTATTGTTTAGGAACATCTCATTATTATTGTTGGTCATGATCCCTCATTATTGCTTGGTGAATATTGACCCACAGCCATGTGCCACCACGTTGACTTGCCAGCGACCATCAGCTGTTGCGATCCAGGAGCAGATGCATGTTGCTCGGCATGCTGCCGGAGATCAGGTCCCTTGAAACCGATCGCGGTGGGTCGCCTGTTGGAAATCGCAGATGTAACTGGAGCAAAGGTGAGATTTGTGACAAGTGATCACCAACCATAGTGGTTAATAGTGGTTAATTAACCCAGGTGGTCAACTGTGGGTGAAATTTGTGACAAGTGATTGGATCGAGAGACTTGAGCGTGTGAGCTACAGAGTCCTGGTGGTGACTCCTGGCAGTTCCTGGCAGTCAACTTTGAAAAGAGATTGTTGCATGGGTCATTCCATTTGGGTGTTTCTCAAAAAGGGGTACCCCAAAATCATCCTCTATATATCATTCAGAGTAACATACCAATGATTTTTTGGGCTCCCCATTTTTGAGAAACAGCCATATAACTTATTGTTTGTTGTTAAGCCAGGTTCAGCATTCCTTGCTGTGTATGTTAGTAATGCCGGGCCTAATCTCCGTGATGTCCCTTGGCTTCATAGTGGTGTTTCATGACACCATGACAGCATTTCTGATGACAGCTTGTGATTGGTTGACCAACTTACTGTAAGTCCAGCTGATGAATTAGGGAAAGAGGAACATTAATTTTGCCTGCTTAGTTGATTTGTTTCCATCCATTCATGTATCACCACAATCTTGTTGGTGATTCTTCGTCATCCTCTTTGAGGAGACATTGTCAGTTATCCCGATCATCGATCAACCATCATGAGCAATGATTAAACGTTGTTATCATGAAGCAATCACAACTGTTGGCCGGTTTCCAACCATCATAAACCTGACAAGTCAAGAGAATGGCTGGATCCAAAGTTATCTTCAATGCTTACTTACCCATATCATATAATTTAATGGTAACCCAGGATTAATAAACCCCTGGTTGATTAACTAGGGGGGTTCTCATTTTAATGGAAAACCAAGGCTTTTAGGGGATACCCCCTATGATCATCAACCAGGGGTTTAGCTCCATCCTGGGTAGCCATTAATTCCATTGATTTCCCTATATTGTTGGTGGAAATCCCACATTAGTTGGTAGGTTAATATTGACCCATAGCCATCCTAATATGGTAGCCATTAATTTACCATCCTAATTCATTCTCACTAGCGCCACATCTTCATCAACCATCCGCCGCATCCGTCGTTCCGTTCTGCAGGTGCTCACAGGGCTTGAGCTCGCGGGAGCCACAGCAACGAGATGACGACCGGAGGTCCCAACGAATGTGGCGAGTTGGGTCAAGCAGTTAACCAACCAATAATGGGGGATAATAACCAGTAATAGTAGGGAAAACAGCCTGGTTAATGATAGGGGAACCAGGGGGACTAAGGGTTTTGACCCACTGCCATGTACCAACACTCATGGTTAATGATGGTTAGTACTGGTGGATCCATATTGATGCATATTCTAGTGATTACTACAACTGGTTAAGATAAAGGATGATAACCGGGGTACCCCTATGACTTGAGAAACCACCACATAATACATATTGAATCAGATTGATACATACAAATATGCATGATGCACAAGTAAACTTATGTACATGTTATATCATGGATTATCATGGTATATGTCTTAAACATATTTTTGTGTAGATGTATGCGCTGTATCTCTATACAGTCTATGCCAACACATTGACATGTTTTCAAAGATGTGTACTGTATACGTACATGGAATCTGTGTATACACACATTAGTATTAGTTTGTATGCGTGTGATGACACGTGAAACTAAGGTACGTAGGTTCACATATCCATAGCATCGCATTGCGTTCATAGGCACTCATATATTTATCTACGTATACAGACTAGTAACACGCATATAATGACTACAGAACAAGATGCGGGAACAAACCACACCACAAATGACGGAGTCAACAACTACAGGCAGTTGTTCAGCCACTAGAATTTAGCACCCTGTGCAGCCAGGTATCGCAGTAAACCTTCATGCTTGGCAGCTGTGATAGACTGCGGATTTGAATATCTTGGGTGTTGCTTATCAATCGATGGTTGGTTATTGATTATTCTCAACCAGGTCTTTGTTGTATGTGATAATCATCTACCTGGTTGATAATCACCATTTTGACTATCAACCAGGTATCACCAACCAATTATAGCATCTACCAGTTTCTTGTAGATTACTTTACGTTCTTATTGGTTACTGACACCCATTCAATCAAACCAGTTCAATGAGAGCTGGCAGCCGCTTACCGTGAGAGCAATCTAAAATGTTTGGAGAATTATCGAGCTCAGGAGCATAGGACAATCTACCATGACCATGAGTGTTTACCATAGAGCTGACTTACCGACTGGAAAAAAGCATTTTTGCACTCAGGTTTCCATCTGTGTCCGGCACAATTCAGCTCTATTGACCTTCATGAATCGTAAGCAACATTACTGTAGATGAACTGTCCTGGATCATTAACATACACTATCGTCATTACAGTATCATTCACCAATGACCAATATTTACTTGTATTCACCAAAATTCACCATCATTCAGTCAATATTCACAAATACTTACCATCGTGAAGCCCTGTAACAATACTCATTCACCAATATTCACCATCATTACGCACCACGCCATCATCAATGAAGAACTAACATGCACTATCATCAACATGCACTAAGATCATTCAGTCTAATATTCACCAATATTCAGCATCCAAGGTTTATCATTAACCAGCATTAATGATTATAATCTGGATATAGTCCCCTATAAATCCCCTATATTAACCATATATGGGTGTTTATCAAAATCAGGGACCCCCCAAATCATCCAGTTTATTGACCATTGATAGTAAAAAACATACCATTTTAGGGCTCCCAGTTTTAAGAAACCACCATATATATCCCCTATAAAAATCATCAGTAGCCCTAACCAACCTCCATCATTAAGCCCTGCACGAACCGACAGCTTTACCGTTGGAACCCAGGCCTTACCAGCAGATGTGGAGCCCAACTTCGTGGATGCTTTCAGCACTGGTGAGTACAGCTACCTGCTCAGCAGCAACGGGACCACAGGCGAGGTGATTTTCGTTCACACCGGAGAGGTATGTTCAAAGTAATGTTAAGAACGTGAACACAACACACATGCTGTTTTGTTAAGAATCTCAAGAGTAATGCTGTTATCCGAACCACTATTTCTGTTACCTTTGTGATTGTGGTTGCGTTAGTAGTCGTAGTAGTTGTAGTAGTTAGTCGTAGTTAGTCGTAGTGGTAGTGGTAGTGGTAGTGGTAGTGGTAGTGGTAGTAGTAGTAGTAGTAGTCGTCGTCGTCGTCGTCGTCGTCGTCGTCGTCGTCGTCCTCGTCCTCGTCCTCGTCCTCGTCCTCGTCCTCGTCGTAGTCGCGTGTGTTGTTGTTGCTCTTGATGTTGTTGATGTTGTTGTTGTTGTTGTTGTTGGTGGTGGTGGTGGTGCTGGTGGTAGAGATACTGCTTGTCAATTTCCTCGTGACCATAGGGCGGTCTTGATGCTACCCGGGAACGACAAAGTTGAATCTACATGTAGTGAAGACTTGGTGGCAAAGCCTACACGAATGCGGAAGGATGCTACCCTCCTGCAGCGCTGTCAAACTTTGGCATCAAATTTAATTGACTACGCACCACCGATTGTTTACACATGTTTTCTCAGTAAACCCTATGCTTCTAGGAACCATTCTAGTTGGTAGCCACCCCCAGTTACAACAATAGTAGAAACCAGCTGGTTACTTACTATTGGCTGGTAACCAGAAGCAAAGGGAAAAGTCAATGAGAGTCACAGGACTGCCACCATTTGGTGGTCAGCCCAAACGTTGGCGCGCCAATCACCTCGCTTCAAAAGTACCGAAGGGAGGTCTCCACCGATTCCTTCACGAGGTGACGAAGGGGTTTCCTTAGCAGATCTGCCACAAGGAAACGTGGCAAAAGCTTTTGACGGTATAAGTGTTAAGGGGACCACGGGATCGTTAATGGATGCTTTACACTGACCATGTGATATATCTTGTTTATTGCCAACCTTGGGTTAATAACTCCCTTGATGAGTCACTGCTGTAGGGTATCCTTGCGACAGCATTGGACAACGCTGTCACCACTTCAGGGTGTCACCGTCACCAGGCGTTCTGGTACGCTTTCACGAGGACTTCATCTCATCCAAGGCCGGCTGCTACTTCCGGCGGTCGCAAGGTCCACAAGAAGTGGACTTCAAACATGACCAACACCAGTGAGTCCAAGAACATGGCTATGGGTCAATATTAACCAACCAATAATGGGGGATAATGACCAACGAAAATGACATACAAAACAAAGAATCTGACATGCAAACGAAGAATTGGCGAATCACAGTATGGAACGACCAACTCATTTGGGAATGAGCAACAAGAGAGGTGCAAACAACAACCGGACATGAACAAAAATGGCTATGTACACAACAAAGAAACGCATGTCTTCAAGAAGCTCATCACGGCTTATTTATTAAGGAACTTAGAGCAATGAGCTGCGGGTGAACCATGTAACATTGGCAAAACTGTGTACTGAGAGTGCAAATCATGATTTTGCATTCCTTTTACATGCTTGTTTGCTTCCGATGAGGATCCCCATATGAAACTTGAGGATTCCGAAGAATTTCTGTGATGTCTTGGTGTTGCAAAAATTGTCCTTCAGTCCTTTCCTGCTGGCTCGGGTTTGTTGAGTGTATGGGTACGAGTGTATAAGTTTAAGCATTTGGTTTGCATTTGAGCACGATTTTGGTCATATGCACTTGATGATTCCAAATTGTCCGACCCATAAATCGTAAACAACATGTCTCGTAAATGTGCATGTTTGATTCTTGAGAAAACTTATTACCTGCCCAGAAGAGGGATCATCGTGTTCTGTGTTGTTTGTCCGCAGTAGACAATGAATGATGGGACAACATAAGGAAGCATAGACCTTGGTTGATTTGAATGCCTGGTTGCACAGCCATGTCTCAAAGCTGCTGCGGCTGCTCCGAAGGGGCCAAAGACTGTGTTTTCTTTCTTGTTTTTTTACTTCCAACGAAATCACACAAGACAATGAATCATATCATTGCTAGATGAATCATTCACCGCAACGTCCAATGATATTGCATACCATGATTCCCACACTGCATGCTATCATTCTAAATATTGCTACTCATTCGCAACCATAATTCCTGAAGTTTTATCAATTGATCTAATCATCCCACGATGATGACATCATGGCTGGCGCACTGATCCACCAGCCTGGCTGTTGCAGGACAGCGCGGTAGGTTGAACACGTTTAGCAGCAGGGAAAAACGAAAGCGCCATCACGGGCATGCTGATTGGCTAAACAGATCTTGCTATTCTGATTCCTAGGCGTGCGGGTCGAACAACAAAGCGCATAGACGGTAGGCTGTAAAGCTCCTGTCTAGGATGCAATTCGGTTTAAACAGATCCGCCGCATATGACCTTTGATTTCATTCCTGTCACTTGTTTAAAGTCACGTCAACGTGACATGGTCTTTTTGTATCTTTTTGTTCCAACGTCGTTTTCCTTAGCACTGTTGCCTTATAAGTTCAAAAGTCGTTGTATGATATATCAACACCAAACTTTGCAATTTAGATTCACCATCACAAAAGCAACATCAACTATCTATTGCTTATTCATTATCAGTCATCATTATTCATCAGCATCAACCATCATTTAGCCATTTGTTACCAAGCAACGCCTCTTCATTTCAAGTATCCGATCCAACCATCAAATAACCAACTGCCATCAGTTAACAACCATCAATCGACGATTCATCATCTATCATCAGCCAACAGGGACCATCAACCATCAATGAACCCTTCACCATCCCAAAAAAACATCAAAAGTGACCCTCAAACAGCCAACTAACATCAACTAACATATCAACTAACATCAACTATAGACTATAAACCATCAGCCAACTCATCAACTAGCATCAACTAGAACCAGCCAACTAACCCTAACCAACTAACCCTAACCAACTAACCGTAACCAAGTAACCCCAACTAACTAACCCACTACCTAACCAACTAACCCCAACAAACCCTACCTAACCCTAACCAACTAACCAACCAAGTAACCCCAACTAACTGACCAACTACTGTAATGGTAGCAGTAACCACCAACTACTATCTAACTGCTATCGAACTGACCATTGATTCTATGCAGTAACCACCACCAACTAACTACTTAGGTCAGTTAGCCAACCAACTAACCAAGTAACTAACCAACTAACTCACCAACTAACCCCAACTAACCCCAACTAACCCCAACCAACCGTTTCCTAACTTCACTTCACTTCACCGTTTCTTCAGGTCAGCTCCCTGGACCTCAGCGCGACGGCCACGGACTTCGCCGCCGCTTTCAGCAGCAACGGCAGCGCCTTCCTGGTGCCGTGGCAAGGGACGAATGGGGCTGCGAAGGGTGCGGGGAAACAGTGGGAGTTGGGTGGGTTGGGTTTGGGTCGAGTTGATGGAGTTGGTTGGTTTGAGATGGTTGGGTTGGTTGGGTTGATGGAGTTGGGTGAAGTGGTGTGGTTGAGTTGATGGAGTTGGTTGGGTTGGTTGAGTTGGTGATGGAGTTGTTTGGGTTGGTTGAGTTGATGGTGAAGTTGATTGTGACCAGATATTTGTTGATAAATGTTGATTTTGGTGATTGTTATTGACACTGTGATTAAGAATTAAGATCATGATACTTAGTGATAATAGCTCATGATGACTTGATTGCACGATTAGTAACCATCGTTGTACTAATTACTATATTCTGTACCTTATGGTCAATGGATATAATTTGGTGGGTGATCGTCGATCATGCGATTTCTCAATGATTGCAGATGGGGCCACTTGAACAACTGTCAACCAGCAACGACAACAGGATTATTTGAGTTCAATTGATCATTAATCCACGATTTCACCACAAACGGCCATTGCTGGAAAATTTTGATGGTGGGTCGGAACAGAACAGTCATGATTATACAATGAAATGCTACCAATGACGGTGATATGATAGTTCATCACAAGGATGGCAGTGGTCAATGGTTGCTGCATAGAATCCATTGAATGGAAACAGCACGATGGATTGGATTTTAAAAGGACTGAAGATCATTTGGGATGGGCAGGGGTCATCTGGCTGTTTCTTGGAATGATCTCATTTTAGGCCTGAATTATGATCAACAATTTGCCAAATGCTTGGCATTGCACAAATAGGATTTTGCTTTTTCCAGGAGCGGCAATTGCAACACCAAGAAATGCAACGGCAATGGTCAACGATGCAAGCTAATCATGACTACTGCTTCATGATGGGCAAGCACTGATTTATAGTTGAACGTTTTGGCTTGGTCATGAGTCATGACTACCAAATACAAAGGAATATTCACTAGCCCTCAAATTCATCATCATGATCACCAACCAGCACTGTCACTATTGTTGCTCATTATCACCCTCAAGCACCATGAACCAAACCTTAAACCACCTCTACCAACATGAGTCTTCGCTTGCCTCACCAAGCACTGGTGGAGACGCCACCTTGGCACCAGGTACCAGGGCGAAACGGTGCCCTTTTGCTTCAGATCGATCTCAACAGCTTCCAGCTGAATAGCGACCTGGCCGCCCTAGTTGTAAATCCAGCATGGAAATCGCTGGTTTACCTTCGTGCAAATGGTGTTTTTGAGCTTCCAGGTTGGGGGAGTGCCAAAGGATAAGATGAAGGATTTACATGGGTTATTTGATAGATCACCCCGATTTCGAAGCTTTTTTTTGGGGGGATGGTGGGTATCTAGTTTTGGGCGGGCATTGACAGGATGGGTGGATGAAGGATCTCCAGTAGATTTCTTTCCATACAAAATGTGTGATCCTTTAGGTACAAATCGTGACCAACCATGATCACCCCACCTTATTGTGGATCGATGCCAGCTTGAATAGAGACTCCATGTAGTTCATGCCTCAACAGAAACCAACGTCGGAGTCAGGGAAACAATTGTAGCTTGATGATTGGCCAAAAGGAGCTGATAGTTAATGATTCATGGGCGCGGCGTGGTGTGGGATAGAGATGATAAGAAATCTAGTGCCTAACTAACAGATCACTTGGGAAAAGCACAGCGAAAACCAAGAAGTGCTGGAAAGTCTTCGGAAACATATCCTGGTTGCGGTTCAAATGTGATCTTGTTGTGAGCCAGATGGAGTCATCCACCATAGATTTTGTTGCCCACAACCATACCCCAATGGTCATTCCAACAAGGGGATGCGCTGGCCATCCGTGTACATATGAACCACCCCATATTTGCAGCGTAGCCATGGCCACAACTCGTAGCATCGCCAGGTCAAGTGGATCTGTTGAGCCTTGATGCTGACCTCCAGGCACGGTTCTTTTGGGGGCAGCAGTGTTATGAACCAGTCATACAATGGTTGCCACTAATGGTTGAGAACGGTTCTTGGTTGACCATGAATAATGACTGTAATGATTATTCACAATAGGTCGGTATTACCATTATGCCAACCAACTTGGGCAACCAACTATGAATGATGGATCATAGTAGGTTGGCATCATAATCGTTGATAGTGGTCGATGGTTGGTGATCGATAACCAACGTTGGGCAGTACCGCCGTGGTATCGATGGTGAGAGCTTCCAGTGGATGGCTGCTGAAACCTTGCTGTTGATAGCTGGTCCTTGGTGAAGCCGGCTGTGGAAAAACATGGTTGTTTGTGATTGATTCGAGGGGGTAACACGCAACCATAATAGGGATTAATAGGGAAGATCATGCTTAATGACGGATAAACCGTTTGTGGTTGATTAGAGGGTAACAAATGGGTAACAAGGAACGATAGGAGGGAATATCACGCTTAATGATGGATAAACTTTCCTCAAAGCTAAAACAATCACCAGTTTCAAGTGGGAAACCAGCTATCCATTGTGGATTTTCCACTTCCAGGTGAATATATCAGAATGTATATGGGGCTATTTCATGCTACCAAATATCACATGAGCAAGTTGTACATGCTGGATTGTCGCCCCAGCTGGAAGAATGCTGATGGAAAAGTCACGAGCAACAGCCTGTGCAGATTCTCTGAATTTCACTCCTCTAAGTGTTTCAGATTCTTTCAAGCCCGGCTTTACAACAGTGATGCGGATGTGCCAATAAGAAAGGTACAACGTCCAGGGCAACATCAGAAAGCCAACATTTATAAAGTCCCGCCGAGTCTAGATCTCTTTCCGTCAAGAGTTCTGATTTGCCCCTGAAAAACCGAGTCGCAATACGAAATGTTTTTTCAATCATTTATTAAGGTAGTGGAATCGGCACACACACACTCAAACAGTGTGAATCAACCACGGTCATTTGTTTGTCCACAAAGGCATAACGTGTGGTTTGTTCATGTTTTCCTGCAAAAAAGCAATCAATGGATATACGTAGTATACGTATACAATCATCTAAATACACAAGTTGACTAGCACGAACAAATAAATATGGGGTATTCAATGGAAACACATATCATGCATATGCTTAAACATGATTCTGCATACATACATGTACAATGTATATATATATATAAATATATATATCACATGTACCTGTAATACATAAAGCATTTGCACACGTAGCATGTGCTGGAAATTTCCTCTCACCATGCCTTGACCTCGAAGGACTTTGTCACTGGTGTGGCCGTGGGAGACTACGGGCTGCTGGTGCCAAAGCGCAACAAAGCGGCAGCCTGGCTGCGCTCCAGCGCCGGTGTTCAGTGTTCCAGGAGTTTGATCATGCTTAACTCAAATGGTTAATGGTGGTTTCTTAACATGGGGGATTATAGTGGTTAAGGGGTTGGATGTAAAGGTTTCTATGGTTTTATAAAGGATTCAGTTGTGATTGATAGGGGATGATACCCAGCAATAACACCGATAAGGGGGTCTCTTAGCATGGGGGATTATAGTGGTCAAAAATACCAGGGGATAGCAACTCATAAGCAACTAAGATCAGATATCTACCAACTACATGGTGGTTTCTCAAAACAAGGGTACCCCCCAAGTTATGGTTGATACATTAGTATGATCTGGGGATACCACTAGTTTGAGAAACACCCAAATGATTGTGAAAGATGGCAGCCAAATCATCGTGGGTTTAGGCAGCATCCCCCGCATGTTTCATTTGTGTTGGCCTAGTCTTCATACGTTTTCCATGCTCATTTCAATACGCCACTTGTGCAAAGACTCGTCTATTGGGGTGTTTTGACAGGTCTGGTCTATTTGATGAGATTCTTCCAACATTTGTTGTGAACCACAAGCATTGCAATGACGTACACTGATTGCTGCCATATTCCTGCT
>VSDK01004528.1:276859-311859 GCA_009767595.1 Symbiodinium kawagutii | reverse complement strand
GACCGGCTTCTTCGTCTCAGCCCATGGAGCCCGAGCTGCAGCTTCCCCGTGGCAACGTTGGTTCGCTGCGGCGGTAGCAGAGCACGTGATGTAAGTTGAATAGCATAGCTGAGAACACATCTAGCTGGTGATTCTCAGGGAGCTAAGGAGCCAGGGGTATCCCTAAATCCTTTTAAAGGGGGAGCCAAAGAGCTACAGGGAGTGGTGAAACCAGATGGTAGACATGGTTAAAAAAAAACGTGTTTTTTTAGAATGTATTATAGCTAAGATCGCAAAGTAGAACCCAGTTCATGCTTGTTCTTCTCGTCGTTCTTGTTTATTTGGGGAATTATTTTGGCGTGAGAGAATGTGATTCCAAGTTGACGGAAGCCCTACAAGCGATGTATTTACAAACATCGGGCAGTGTTTTGGCGCTCATGATGGGAAGGTAGATCTTGACCATTGAAGAGCTTATGGTGTTTGCATGCACATTCAACATGGCAGCCTTTCTCGATGGTCACAAGACATTTTAAGATACTTCACGAATGGTTGATTTCCAATGATTTCCCATTAGGAGTATTGGTGGTTTATGTGCGTGTGTCGCCTTTTGCAGAGAGTCGTATATGTGAACGTATGCAAAACTTGGATGATGTGACTATTCGTATTTCGAAGTCACACATGAAAGTGCACACACCACATGACAGAAGTAGCGCCCCCAGAAGAACTGCAGAATGTCAATACAAGCAGGCAAATTGTCAGAGCCATCAGCAAGTACATACAAATACGGGATACAGAGACGCAGCTGACACAAAGAGGAATGATGTACAGAATGCTCAATGCAAAAGTAACGAAACCAGCAAGTCTCGTATTTTTGTTTCAGAGACTCCTCAGGGGCTGTCGTGTAGCCCAGTCCATTCACACGGGCGTATGTTTGGTGCCTGGGTTGATGATCCACCGAGCTGCTCGAACTTGGGCAGGCCTTTTGGCTGGACCTCATTGACAATCACATCCACCAGACAAGTCCAAAGCCGTTCATTGATGGCTGTGGGTCAAGCAGTTAACCAACCGGTTTCATGGCACACCATAACCAACCAATAAATAGTGGGAAAAGGTGCTGGCTAATGGTGGGGGATCCAGGGGTATAGGGTGATCTGACCCACTGCCAGATGCCATTGCTTCGTTGATGTTGTTGATTTGGGATATACCTGTAGATACTTGTGCTGACTCTGTGGAGGTTTTCTGTTTGCAAGGGTTGAACTTCATAAATCAACGGATCCTCGCGGCGAAGATATGATTCGAGGATGTGTTTGTATGAATGGTGAACATCAAACAAATGGTGGTTGTAATGTTTGTGGCCAATGATGGTAACCAACCTGACCATAGGATGATGGTTATTTGATGATGGTTGAATAGATTACAATAGGATGATTCATGGATCAAACATCATTTTTGAATAAACATAGTTCCTAGCCATCATCATTGGCTTCCACTATTAACCGCTCATGCAAGGAACCGTTGTGCGCTTCTACGTGGCACACTTCACCATCGTAGAACAATTCCAGGCAGCACGCTGGTCGGTGTCATGGTGTTGGCAACGTTGGAGAGAAGAGGACTGTTGAGAGAGGCTGGTCGTTGATAATGGTTGATAATTGGTAATATTGGTTGAGAATGGTTGAGAATGGTTGATGATGGTTAATACAACCAGACTTCTCGGTCTATCATGGTTCAGTATTGATATTGGTTTGTATTAGATTGATATTGGATAATTTATGCTTAATCAGGCTGATCACAAGAGTGGTGGCGCTTGACAAGTAATTAGTCCTGATTATCTATACTACTAACGATGTTCAACCATGTTGAAATATCGTGGTCCATGAATGTTTCTTATTCAGTATTTTGAGCCATCATGATTGAAGAGTGGTTCGTAAGAGTGTGCTTACCGAACGGCTGGAAACGATTTCAGGTGTTTGTTCTTCATAATGCGGTGTTTTCAACCACCAACTGACCATCATGCATTAAGCACAACTAGCGATGATCACCTTGTGTTGGCCATGAATGTACTGCTTATTCTTTACTATCCGTGAATCATTCATCTCTACCTGTTATCACGGAAGAACCATCATGATCATTGACCGCCAATGTCCGTAATGCAAAAAGACAGACAATGTAGAAGTGGTCTTTTTTGATTACAGGGTTTGTTGAGCAACCAGTTGAAAGCATAAGTTTTCTGACAGGTGATTTGCTATGGAGTTGGGTGCTCCCAAATGACTGTTTCGAACCCAAAGCCGAAGGTGGTTAATTTTGGGTTCCCCCGCTTCAAGATAAATCACCGAAGATGTTGGTTTGTTTCTCAAACTAAAAGATATTCTAGCATTTTTTGGGTCCTATACAATAATATAGATGGGTATGTAATTGGTGTGCTCCAAAAATTTGATTCTTTCCTGTTTGCTGAGGATATTTTGAGGGGTATCCCATGGCACTCAGATGCACCAATTAATTTCACGCCGGGTGCTGGAAATAGTTCCCACCTTGACCGCATCCAAGTGGGTCTGTTGATGCGTCTGGATGGATTTCGATGCTGCCACGCTTCAATTGACGGAAAGCTGGTTGGTGGTTTGAAACATATTGGATTTTCCGTGGTATTTCGGATGGGCGGTTGGTTGGTTGACTAATATTTCATAATTAGCGAATATGACCAACAGCCAGATAGTCTTGGGAGTCTGGATTGCTTCAATCACGGTACTACCACTAGACCATCCATCAATTTCCTTCTTTCACCTCATGCAACTTAGGAATGTACGAATAGCGCAAAGAGTGATTGATACTTGATGCCAGTCACTAAAATAGCAACTTAGGTCGGGGATCAATCATTGGTGGCTTAATCCCAATCCTTGCAATTGTAACTTATCAGAACTACATGTGTGTACATTTGTTTTAATGATATCATTGATAACTTATGTCACAACTCTGTATCATTCAATATCCAGAACTTACTTATACTAGAGTATAACTCATATGGCTAATGGATGGATCTTGGTCTGTCCAGAAGTAATGACAACCATTGGATGGCCAAGTGATCACTCATATCCAGAAGTTATGCCATGGCAAGTGGGTTTTTTTGCAGCCATAGGGGACCCAAAAAATTAAAAATATGATGGTTTATTGCTACAAATGCTGAATAAACTGGATGATAGCTAGGGGTACCCCAAACTGTCTTGAGAAACCAGAATATAGTCGTTGTTTAACTAATGTTGTTGGTGATTATCCCCTTTTGGTCCCTGTTATTAACCATGAAACCCCCAAGTTAGGCTTGAAAAAACACCAAGTAACTGATATAAGTCATCCAGGTATCCCTGGATCGCCAGGCGGTGAGTGCCTTCAGTTGGGACATCAACGTTCAGACCGTCTTCACCTGGGGCCCGCGCCGTGGCAAGTGTTGAAGCTGGTGATTCATAGTCGAGAAGCTGGTAGATGGTTGCTGAGAGGGGGTTCAAAACTCGACTTATAGATGATGGAATGGTGCTGGTAGAGGGTTGCTGGTTCAATGCCGGAGGTATAGCCTTGCATAGCGAAACAACTGGAGAATTCCAGGCATTTTGGTGGTTCCCTGTTGGGAAATAGGGCCGCTTGCAGCTGGAGCTGATGAGGGGCTGAGGCATAGCCAGGATTACCAGTTCGAGTCCAAGCAGGTCATAGATAGCACTAGAGATTCCAGTGGGCACATTTCAATGCCTATAGCATAGCTCACGTGGCCAGTCAACGAGTTCAGTAGTTTTCCTTTTTCGCATGTTTTCAATAGGACCATGTTTTTCTTGTATTATGCTAGAAACATTTTTCCCCTAGTAATTATTGACAAACGGTTGGTTGACTAATATTTTTCATAGCGGTTGAAACCACCAACCAGATAGACTGGTCTTTTGATTGCTCATTCCGCTGATTATGCAGGCGTTGGGTATCATAAATTACAGAAAATTTGCTAAACCTCCAACCGCCATCCATGTTGGATTGGGAAAGACTCTGGTGTTTTTGTTGGTTTGTCTTTTTTAATGTCAAGCAACATTCCGGAAATCAATCTGGAAAACTGTTGTTCGATCTCAGTTAGCAGCCGTTTTGTAAATATGTTGACGGCTTCAGCAGTTCACCAATTTCATTGCAATTGTCTGAATTGGTGAACCATCAATGATGGTTAATAGCAATGGCTAAATTGGTTAATATCAATGGGATTCGGTTGCTGTTAACCACTACTAATTTAGACAATGGCTGGTTCATCAATTCTGAATAGCAATGGCTTGTTCACCAATTTAGTAGTGGTTAATAGCAACCAAATCCGTGCCGCCTACCGGACTGAAAAAAATGTGCACCTTCAGCGCTTGACGGGGATCAGGGAGGTTTAGTTGATTCGGCGCGGGGAAAAAAATCGTTGGAATGATTATAGTAATAAACTATAGTCATTTGTTTATAGTGAACTAATTTCACATAATCATAGTTGAAATTAGTTGATGGATTATTCATTTGAACTATCCAGAGTTATAGTCATTGGTTATCACACACGCGTATCATCATTTCACATATATTTAGTTGACATATATTTAGTTGACCTTCGCGGATCATCATTCCCAGATATCAAAGGATCAACCACCATCGTTTCATCACTGTTTCGCTCAGGTATGACACAACCTGGTTCAGCAAGACCCGCGACAACTTCCTCATGTTCGGTTGCGAACAGGCTTTGCGAGTGCTGTGAGCACCAATGTGCGTGTGTGTTGGTGGAGGAGGGGGGGTGCCGGTTACGTTTAGCATGGTAGACACTACGAATATGGTGGGGTTTATGATGGAACCGCATGTCAATGATGAGTTGATGATGAACTGATGGTGTGAATGATTACTTGATGATTGAGAGATGGCTGATCATGGATGAGAATGGTCAATCGCGGTTTCATGATAGTCAATCATGATTCCTAATTGGTTGATAGTGGGTTTGGTCTGATTAAGAAGAGCCGACACGAGTTGATAATGCATGATCACATGGTTAGAACATCATTGATACTAGGTCATCATTTTGAATATTTGTGGTATATGGTTTTGGCAAATTGATTAACTTAGTACTTGTCCATAGTCGATTGGTGTTTAATACCTTGATGTTGGTTGCCAAAGAACTGTTTGTCATTGCCGGTAATGTGATATGTTTTTCTTGACCACTATTGCAAAGAAGGTTTTAATGTTGCATGCTTGATCATGATTAATACTCTCTTTAAAACGGTCTATCACTGTCGGCAATGGTTGAAAGTAGTTGTTGAACGGCTTCAAAGACTGACTGATATCGACAAAAGGCGCTCCATGATAGCCCAAAAACATTCAGATCTTCAGGATGAATTGATTGAGGATCCAGTTGATACAGGGGGGTCACTGCTCAACCACTAGAATGCTCAAACACCGACAAGAGCATGGCTTATTTCTTGCAACAGGCCATGATATCTCCAACAATAACAGGGCTGACGAAGTGGTAGCGTATCTGACCCGCGTGCACTGACGGCCGGGGATTAGTCTTTGCGGGGAACGAAGACCCGGTGAGACAGTGGTAGTGCCTACCACCAGGGTGGCACTCCCGCACAACAAACAAAACAGTAGCAGGGTGGCTTGCAGCCACGAACTTAGATTCTTAGTGTTTTTGGGATTAGATGGATTTACCAGGTATCTATAGCAAAACTCAATGAAGATAGATTTTCGGAAACATGTTTACTTGATATTTCGTGCTATATTTTTTAATTATATTATATATATATTATACCTAAAACCAAGGTTTTAGCAAGGGATCTACTTACACCGTATGATCCTTGTAGTGTTTAGCTAAGTATAGCTGAGTCATATGATGTTACGATTTTTTGATATTTTCAAATATACATATATATATATACCCATGGAGGTTTTATACAAGGCTGCTTGCCAACTAAGCATGTATACTCAACACCTATATCCCGTTTGAAATGAATCTTTTTAATAACATCTACAGTCAGCAGGTGCAAGTATGCTTGTGATATATTGTGGTTTCTAAAATAGGGGTACCTGTATATCGTCCAGTTTATTGACAACTTCTAGCAATTAACCAACCATAATAGTTAGTACAGTATATTCACTATTATTGCTTATAATCCCCTATTGTTAACCATTGTTAACCATTAAGGGACCAACCATGACCAACCATCCTTCGGGCTCCGCATTTTGAGAAATCTATATTTAATATGACTCAGCTGCCAAGCGGCATTGAGGGTTGTGCGACTTGACCGTTTTGTTTTTTGAAACCTTTCATAGGAACAACTGTCCCAAAGAAAAGTACATTGATGCCAGATACGGTTTTACAGGGGATTGTAATGGTCGATAATTTGGATGAATAGGTGACAATCACCCACAATAATGCTTAAACTACTACTATATGGTGGTTTCTCAAGCCAGTTTGGGGACCGCCAAAGCTATGGTTGGTTTATGTATGGTTTTATATTTGATTCTAGTGATTGATAGGGAATGAACTCAACAATAACATCACTATGATGGTTTCTCAAGCCAGTTTCGGGAACCTCCAAGTTATGGTTAGTTTATTACCCATAAGTTATTAATACTGGATAATTTGGGGTACCCTATTTTGAGAACGTCCATTTGTTTGTTGTTCATCCCACATAATAACTCAACATCATTACGTTTCCTTTCTTGACCATCATGAAGCATCATTCGTCATCACTGATCAGAGTCGCCAATCATTACATAAATCAACCATTGAGGCAACGCAATAGATAGTCCTGGGTCAAACTTGCAGAGAGAAGTGTTGGAGCATTAAAATCCCAGTTCCTTGATTGAAGATGCTGGCCAATCTGGATCTCTCAAAACGCGGAACCCCAAGAAATGCCAAGAAATGTTGATTTACTGCCATAAATCATTGATGTTGGGTGATTTAGGGGTACCTCTATTTTCAGAAACATCTATAAGGGTACCAGAAATGATGAACCCAACAAGGATCCGCAAGGATCATGTTTCATAGTGCAGAGCTATAGGTTGGCTCCGCCATGACCCACCAGCATTCAGCGAATCATCAAGCCGGACCATGGCAATGAAGACACTTGACAGGTGTCCATTTTTGTTTTTAATATGCATAAACCACATTGATTGTAAATTATCGATTGATGATGATCAGCCATCATTATGATTAATTATATACTTTAATGATCAACCAGGGGTTTACCATTGGGTTTACCATATACTTCACTACCAATCAGGTCAGATAAAGTACGTTTTGGAGTAGCGAGAGGATTGCTTGGACTAAGCCTTAGCAAGTCGCAGCTGATGCGACGTCAAGCGTTTGCATGCGTGTCATTCATGATGGAAGATCCGTATGAATCAAACGTTGTTTATGCCATGATACAAGCGATATGAACCATCCATCAGGATCCATTAGGTATCAATTAGCCACCAACTAACCATCTAATCAACCATCATTGATTATGAATCAATTGTTAACAATCATCAGTGATTGACCATGGTTGAATGAATCAATCAACAATCAATTGTCAACCGTTGTTATCCATCAAATGATCTGTTAACCATCATAATGGATTATTAAACATCAATTGATGCTTGATAATGATCCAGTGATCATGGTTACATAATCATCATCCATTCATCACGACCATCAATCACTAACCATCAATTACTAACCATCATTAACCATTGTTAACCATCATTACCCATTATTACCCATCATGGACCATCATTAACCAGCATTAACCGACCGTCAGCAACCATCTTTATTGACCATCCTCATTGCTTAACATGAATGATTGTCCATTAACTATCATGAACCATCATTTGTCAACCATCAATTGTTAACCACCATTTGTCAACCATCAATTGTTAACCACCATTTGTCAACCATCGATTGTTAACCATCATTTGTCAACCATCAATTGTTAACCATCATTTGTCAACCATAATGAACCACATTAACCAATTAACCAGCATTAAGCAGCATTTGCTACCCAGCATCAACCATCGTGAATCAATCCTTCGCTGACCTCTGAAGCGGTGTATCGGAAGGCTGTTGCTTGGTGGGTCTATCCGCCGCCCACCACGTCTGGAGTCCCAGAAGTGGACGCCGGTGTTACCAAGGCGGTGAGGCATGGTTGATATGGTGGTTAGATAGGGGTTAAATAGGGGTTAAATGGTGGTCAAATAGGGGTTAAATGGTGGCTAAATAGTGGTTTGATGTGGTTTTTATAGTGGTTTTATAATGATTCTATAGCGGTTAAAGTGGCTAGTGGTTTGGTGTGGCTAACTTGGGGTAGTTCACTCAGGTAACCTCCAGTTATAGAAGATATAACTGTACTGGATGGTGGCGGATCTAAACCAACTTAAAGCCACCCAGTACCACTCTGTATTCATGCTTGACGTAGTGGGCTACTAAAGGTTATATCGGCTAAGCATCGTTGATATAAACCTTATCTAATTAATCATTATAAGCTAATTGCAAACCATCATCAATCGCATGTAAACTAATGATTGAAATGATTCACCATGATTCATTGCAATTATCCACTGCTGATCAATAGATTTGATGGTAAGCCACAGTTAATAAAGTGGGGCAATAGTGGTTAAACCTTCTTTCAGTACCAAATCTTTGTGGGCGAGATAGTGGTGGATATGAGTTAAACGCCTGGTTAATTCAGCTAGCTACTATTTGACCATGGCTAGTGTTATCGTTCGTGCTGGTGAAATATGGGGGTCAAGAACCAACACTGCTAGTTGGATCAACCAACAGCAGCTGGTGTTTAATTGTGGAGGTCCAGAAGCAAGAATGACAAGGACCAATTAGTTGGAAATGACTATTGTTGGTTAATGATAGGGAATTAGCCAGATCAGAAACCTGTCATTAACCAACTATTGTGGAGGATAATGACCAATTAGTTGGCTAATGATAGGGAATAGGAAACCATAATGGTAAAAAGGGATAAGAACCAATGATTATAAGAATAATATTGGTTCTTATTCCCTATCAGCATTCGCTAAGAACTAATTGGTTCTTATTTCCTATCAATGGTTAATAGTTAGCTACCGATTGTTGTTTGATAATACTATGGGTGTTGGGGGTCGCTAGTTGGTGGCCTTATTTCATGGCTAGTAATAGGGGATGCCAACCAACAATGAAAAATCCAACCAGGAGTCGGCTCGTCGTTTTATGGGGATTATAGAGGCTGAGAATAGTTGGTTAGTACAAACCAGAAAGGACAACAATGGAAGAACCAACTGGTTCCCACCAACAATGGAAGAGCCAAGCAACATAAAACCACCAAGAATAGAGGACAAAAACCAAAAGCATCCAACCTAGCTCGTGGCTTCATAATGGGTAATGATGGCCGATAATAGGAGTCATACGTAGAGATTAGTGTAGCAGGAGCTTGCAAACCTCATGACTTTCTGAAACTACCATTATAGTCAGGATCGTCCAAGTTTTGACATCATCATTGCCTTTGAACTATTTGCTCATGTTGAAGTCAAGCGTTCCCGGTTGCTGTTGATGCGCTTGGAAGGTCAATTTCCGGGAGATTCTAAGGCTTCAACTCCCCAAATAGAGCAAGACGCAAAAGGCGAGCTAGGCATGTTGCGGAAGTTCAAGGCTTTGCAGAGCAGATAACAGTAGAGTGGAGTAGAGTGATCGTGTAGAAAAGAAAAGAAAGTGAGGAAAGACACTCAAAGAGGGACAGAGAAGGAAAGACGGACAAAAGAGAAAGGTTGAAAACAACTTAAAGACAAAGAAACATGAAGAAAAGGATATAGACGAGAGTAGAAAGATTTGGGCAGGCGGTTCCTTTCTACAACAGATCCAATTCCATACAGAATCCGTGAGTCATTGACATCCTGTCCTGAAAGTGGTTTCGGCCAGCCGCTTGGCGTTGCCAACAGTCGTCACTAACAGTGTCCCGTCTTCGGGATGTGAGTGGGCCATCACTTTCTGCAGCAAGGACTTTCTCATGGTGTCTCCAGTTCATGGTTGCTGACCAGATCATAAAGACTTCATCCTAACTGATGCTTCAATGGGTAACTTTTGACAACATTGGTAACCTTTGTTGATCGAGATTCAAGGTAACACGGTTTTATTCTAAAGTCATTGAATTTGAAGCGTTATTTTTGCCAAGTTAGTCATTAACTATCAAAACTTGTTCTGGACACTTCACTGACAGCCCCCCTGAAACCCAGTCCCCAGTGACTCACTGAGGATATTTACCTTCTATGCTGAGCAGATGGAGTACGTCTTCGCCATTTTGCGCAACAGCACAGTAGGTGCCCAAAGCGACGACCTGGAGATGGTTTGGGCATGTTGGGTGCTGTTTGGGTCAGGGTAAGCACTGCTACGTTGAAAACGCACACCAAGATGTCGGCAGTGATAAACATGACATGACCGGATCGCAGTACAACGCACTACATGCAAACACACATGGGCATCAATGTATCCAACATGTTGTAACATGATGCAATGTTTTCATTTGCCATTCTATAAAACGTACTGTTTCTGATTTGTGTACGCTGTGATGCTTAATGCCAGTGTTGAATGCGAGCGAGCTTTGTTGCCCATCAAAGCCGTTGCCCTCCACATCCCTTCCCGAAAACAGGCACCCCACAGCCAGGGTTTCTGAGTCTGGGAGTCCAGCAATTTGTCGGAAAACCTATGCAACCCCCCTGATATTTGATGGTAAATCATCATCTATTTATGCTTGAACTCATGGTGGTTTCTGAATATCTACTTGTCCCATGAATGGACTTCATCCACTGGAGCCAATGAGATCAAGATTTAGACAACTGTAATGCAAACCCCGGATTAATAACCCCCCTATAGGTCAACAAGGTCAACAAGGTCTGACCATACCCTCCCAAAAGTGACCACCCCTAAATAATAACCCCCTAGAGATATGAGAGATGAGAGATGGATAAGAGTATAGTTAATGAAGGACAGAATGAGGATCATCCACCATGAGGTTGGAGTTTGCTCAAGATGCAGGAATCAGTCTGGATGCTTGAACTGCAATGAGTGGAAGTGCATCAGAGCCTACATGAGAAAGGAGCATAAGAAAACTGGAAGGCCAATAGAGCCCCAGTACATGTGAGCTAGCTGTGTGCTAGGAAAATGAGCAGCACTGAGCACCTGAGCCTGGGGGAGTGAGCAGTGAGGGTGGCCCATCTATGAGACCTGAGTTGGTTCTAAGACTAATTACTTTACCAAGTAGCCATGAGAAGTACCTGGATTAATAAGGGTTTTAATTAATACTAATCTAAAACTAATTAAAAAAACAAAAAAATCTAAGGGATCCAGGGGTGGTTGATTAACTAGGGGGTGTTTCTGGGTGAACTTATCTTATTAGCGGGTGAAATCAGGGCCTAATTAACTTTAATAAGGACCAGGGTCTGGGGATGAGGAGGTGGTTGATTAACTAGAAGGGGGTTTATTAATCCTGACTATGCATTAGTTGTGAACATGTCCCTTTTGCAAGCTAACCTGGAAGTTAAAAATCATCGTTTTATAGGTAAAACCGCTATAAACAGTGGATTTTCTACGCGACCAGCTTAGTTTGCCGGGGTTTGCCAGTATGAGTTGTGAACGTTTGGGAATCACATGACCATGTCTGGGACAGCATGGCACAACAGCGTCAGGTGCCGGGAATGTCAATGTGACCGTGGTGCTCAACAACACCCAAGGCCTGGACAAAAAGGGAGCCCCAATGGGTCGGTTTTTCCAGAGGCTTGATGACCCTGTGACCTCAGGTGGGCTTGAGCAACTTGGGTTTGTCCAGTTCATCATGGTGGTACGTGCTAATATCCAAATTAAACATTTTCAACAAGGAACCTCCAAGTTCACAACCATTGCCGACAAGGAAGGCACCAGTTTTGGGGGTACATCAATTTTTGGACAAATTCATTTATTTGGCCTCACCAACAAGATGTTTCTTGAGGTTTTGATATGGGAGGGGGACTAGCCACAACCACTGGAGGCGTTCAGTTTTAACTATGATGACCGGTGCGTTCCTGTCGAGACTTATCAGTGGTTATCCAAAATTATTTAGTGCCAAGCAACCATCCAATGAATACATACTATTGCTATTCTCTTAGCATCTCTTGTACTTTCTGATACTTTTATATACTTTTCACCACCCACTTGTAAGATGTTATTAGTGGTTGGGGGTACACGGTGCACGCACCTGCCAACTTACCATCATCATAAACCAAATCCCACCATCGATCACCGGCTGCAAGCTCAGATTTCCAGTTCATCGGAGTTGACACCAGTAGAAACCAATGAAAGGAGAAAGACGTATTGTCACATGAGTCACATGCAAACTACTATTTGTGTACATCTCTTTTGTTGAATGAATACATATTTACATAGAGATAGATATTCACATATGTGGGAAACATGGGAATATGTAAGTATACATATATACATATATGTATTATGTATTTCATTATTTTGATGAGAGGAGCCTTTTTAGAATTCTGCTGTGGCGTAGGCACTGCTAGCGGTGGGGGCGCTGTACTGACTGTGAGCGATGGCGTCCAAGGTTGGGACAGGGCAGTGGCTATGCTGCTTGGGGTTGGATATGGTGATTTCTATGGTTTTATATGGTGATGTCTATGGTTTTATATGGTTTTATAAGGGGTTATAGTCTTGTAGTGATTAGTAGAGGAGAACCAAGAATAACACCAATCAATATGGGTTGTTTCTTCAGGCATTGTGAACACCCCAAAAACGCGTAGTTTATGACTAAAAATGGTGAATAAACAGAACGATTTGGAGGGTCCGGGGGTCCTATAGTTTCACAACACCCATATGTTGCCAGGGAGGTCTCCAGGGACAAAGGCAAAGTGTACTCTTTGGTAAACAGGAGTCTAGCTGGTGCTTGGGAGGGAGCTAAGAAGCCAGGAGCATCCCTGTTATGGCCCCTTAAAGGGGCAGCAACGGAGCTACCAGGAGTGGTGTAACCAGATGATAGTAGCGATAGCGTATGACCGTCTTTTTCAGGCTTCTCAGGTGTCGGATGCGTCAGCCCTTTATGATTCCTGCGTATATCTCATAGTTTAAGTTCCGATGAGTTTCTGATTAATTCTATGGGCATCAATCATCACTCATCCCTACAAAATCCATTGGTTGGGTTATCCCCAACCAAGAAAGTATGAAAACATGTTAGTGGGCCAACCGATGTACACATAACCCCATGATCGTTCAAGTTCTAGTCCCATCCTTGGTGAGCTACTAAACTGAGCTACACAGTTTTATGTCGAGATCCCTGGTCGAATGATTTCCCTGGGTGAAATATTGTAGTGGCTGTGGCTTTTCCATTTATTCCATCATTTGTTGATTAGCTATCCCTATACAGCCAAGTAGAATCCATGATCTGGCAATCCCTATGATCGCTCAACGATACCTCTTGGTTGTATCTCCATCGCTCTTTCATTCACACCATTCAACAACACATTTCGGGTGGTTTATAGTGTTCAGATCCATACATGATATAATTTCGTTGATTATGGGTGGTCTGTAGTGGTGATATCCCTGCATGAGTGGCTTGATCCGCTCTTGGTGCCACACAGTAAAGGACACATTTGTATATGTATATAAGTGGATTATGGTGGTTTCTCAAGCCGTAGGGGTACCCTCAAAAATGGTTGGTTTAGTACTATAGATGGTTTCTAAAATGGATGATTTGGAGGTCCCCTGTTTTGAAAAATCACCATATATAGTCGATATAGTCGGAGTTTGTTTGATATAACATGTAAGTACAACATAGTATTTCTCAAGGCTATGTTGTACCATTAGCTGACTCAACCATCACCATGGGCCCGACAATCTCATGGGTGATTTTGTTGTTCCGCCACAGTTGTTGAGTGTCGACGGTTGGCGCTGGTCCGCGGGATGTGTGGCTCTGCGATGTCGGCCAACAACACCGGACCTCAAGAGATTGCTTCAACTGTGATGGTGTTGAACCTGGATACGATCGTTGGTATCTTGATATCTCATCATTGTCGCTTAATGATCGGTCATAAGGATCAACAACAAGGGGATGTAGCAGTGGTTAGATAGATTTTTATCAACAACAATAGATCCTGCAAATCCCATTATAGAAATCGATGTAGCGATCAACTAAATAGATCGTCTGTATGGAACCACCAGTAGTTGACCATTTGGGTCGCCCTTGTGTTAATGCTACTAGACTCAGAGTGGTACCTGCCAGGGATCGCCAATTAGCAGATTAGCAGGTCGGGTCACGTCTGGATAATTACCAGTTATAGAAGATATGAGTCTACTTAGGTGGGTTTACCAACAGATTGGTACAGTATTACTTGGGTTTACCATCAGATAACTATAGGGTAGCTTCTCAAAATAGGGGTACCCCTAAATCATCCTATTTCAACTATTTATAGTAACAAACCAACCAATTTTTGGGGTTCCCTATTTTCAGAAACCACTATGAACGACCATTAGCCACTACTAACCACTGTTAACCACTGTTAACCACTACCAACCAGATAACTATAGATACCTTTGGATGGTGGCCAATCTCAACCAACGGATCTCTGTCACCCCGGGAGTAGCCGTGGCGAACGCCCTCAGATCTGACGCAGCTCACCTTGCCGGATGGAAACCAATCCGTTGAGGCCGCAAGCCGCGGGGGGTGCTGCGCCTTGCGGTGGCAAATGAGAAAACCACCAGGTATTGTTACTAGTGGTTTTCCCATTTTGCTAGTGGTAGTTAGTAACATCAGTTACTATCTGATTAGTTAGTATAATGATACCAGTTTATGCTAATCAGTTAGTATATAACTACGGGAAAACCATTAGTCAATACTGATATCAGTTATGGGAAAACCACTAGTAAGCTAATCAGTTAGTATAAAACTGGTAGTTAATATCAGGTAGCATTATTATAGGGATCACTAGTAAACAGCTACTGAATATAACTACACAATCAGTTGATATAATCAGAAACACTGTATTATGACTGTAAAGAGTTACACAAATACATTGTAATACGATATTATCAGATTGTATTACAATGCAACTAGTACTATGATCAATGACCAGTAGCAATACTGATTACAATCACTACAACTACAGTCACATATGATCAATAACTAGACATTAATCATTTTGGTAATCAACGTTACGATAACTAGATACTTCCAGTATGAACTGGGTTATGATGATGGTGACATGGTTGATACAGGTTCACTTATTCATCAGTACTAAGGATCACTAAGTGGATGGTTCTGAAAATAGGGAACCCCCCAAATCATCCATTAAGAGTAAGAAGCCAACCATTTTGGGGTACCCGTATGGCTTGAGAAACCATCAAGCATGATTAGCCATTGCTCATCACCATTTGTGGCATCACGTACGGTCAAACACGTCAGGCCATTCTGACCGTGCCGAGTGGCAGTTTGGTGCTACTGGGCTTGCAAAGCGCCGCCATGCCTAGTGGAGTTATGACTATGGTATGCTCATGGCAAAATAATGTGTACCGGCGGATCAATGGTGAGTCCTGGCCAATCGATGCGTAATGACGGCTAATTGGCTATGGGTCAATATAATCTTATGAAGGATAACAACCACCAATAATACGGCAATAGAATGATTAATGATGGTACACCAGGGTTACAGGGGCTTTGACTCATAGCAATTGACGGTTGATATTGGATGATATTCGCCAGCTGATGGTCTGTCATGATGGCTGCATGCTGGTGACGGTGATGGTCAAGGATGCACAGACAGAAATTGTCATCAGTAGATCTTGGTAAAAAAGCATGCGATACCGGCCGAGGATGTTGATAGTCAATGATGATTAACCATGATGATGTATGCTGGTTTATGATTTCCCAAGAATGGCTATTTACAGCCAATCATTTTGAGCAGTGTTTAAATGAGAGATACTAATAACTTTACATACCATTGATGTTTATATTGGTATTCATGGTGAGCAGGAGCATTGATTTATTTCTACATAGATGTATGTTTATGTATTGTTTGCTTTCTAATGCCTTTTTCTCTCCCTGTCTGTATATTTATATATTTTTATATATGCACCTATATACAAATGTGTGTTGCATACTTATTTGTTCACATGCATTTGCAACATCGTTGATTCTACATGTACCATCAGGATCCATCAGGTACCTTGACATGTGCATTTATTGATCCAAGAAAGATGATGGACCTGAGGGGTTTCGCACGAGCCAACGGAGATCCCATGACAGTTGCCCATAGGGCTCGATTGCATCGAAGCTGTCGGAAGTGCCTGGCTCCCAAGGTATGTCACGGTGCTAGGCGCGGCCTTGGCTTAGCCCTTGACAGTCGAAGGGCATGGGTTCCGAGTCCAGGGCACCGAAGTTCAGGATGTGAGTTGGTCGCTTGGCAGTTGCATCAAGCACCAAGAACTAGTTAGTCAATAACTCGTTGGTCCATCAATAACGAGTTTGGTCCTCAGTTGCATCAAGCATCAATAGCTAGTTGATCCATTTAGCCCATCTATTTGTTGCTGCCCAGAGGATGAAACCCTCTATGAAAAGGGCACAATCAGCGCCGCAGGCGACGTGGCGGACGAGATGAGCGTTGATTGGGTCCCTTGGTGGGGACGGCATGTGCCCAACTGAGCAGGCAGGCGAAACGTATCAGCAGTGGTAGCATAGATAGCTACGTTATGTATCCAAAGGTTGACGCATGGGAAGTAAATAAGAATAAGGAAGATGATCAATATCCATCATGGCTACCATGGTCAGAGGCCAAGTCCCAGATGCAGCTTGGCATTAAAATGGCAGTATCATTATCCATGAAGTAGCTTCAGTTTACTAGTGGTTAATTAGCTGCGTTGTAGTGGCTGTAATTCTGGTTGATAATGAGCAATTCTGGTTTGTCCAGTTCGCCATGGTACCTACTGACCATCCAAGTTCACTTTGTCATTATCAACAGGGAAACCAGCAGTTTTGGGGACATTTTTGGACAAACCCATTAAGCAATTGAATTGATTCATTGGAAAATGACAATGCCATTGTTTTGGAATGGTAAGCATGGCACTGACATCGGATATATGAATTATTCCCGTGACATTGAGTAATTACACTGACAGTGTAATAGCAAACTTCTTGGTGTCTCTACCACTTTTTAGTGAATTATCATGTTTCATTCCATATCATTCATGCATGCCAGTTGCATCCTTGACACGGAACCAGCCTAGAAATAGTTGAGTGTTGTGAAAGCAAACAGGTGCTGGCGGATTCTGACAGGGACAATTTGAAGCAACTCTCTACCAATCAGCAAGTTGAAAGAAATGACACCCCCCCAATCAGATTGTGCCTGGTCAGGTCTTGAGAATCTCAGCGATCAGCCTCGAGTAGCAATAAGCCATAACCAAAACTCAAACATCAGTTTGTATCTTCAATTAAGTATCAATAACAACCATTAAGACTGATGTACTTGGCGTGTTTATTCCCGTTTGGCTAGCGGAATGCCATCTCAATATTGCACCATTCATTGATTGTGACGCATTTCCGCCACGAGTCATCACTGATGTTCCCAGGCTGTTTTAGATGAGATGCGCCTTCCTGTCATGTCGGCCAACGACTCATCGATTGGAAGGTGCCCAATGGGAAATCGCAGGGCGGTTGGGAGCCAGGGACTATCCTGCCCTGGTCCTGCAACAGGGGAGCCAAGGAGCTACAAGGAGTGCCTGAACCAAACGGTTTTCTATTTGACGCTTTTAAGCATGTTGTAATTTTTCCCCAGTATTTGAAATGGTTTTGTTGGGATTTATCCTACCAACATAGAGGGAATTGGCACGAATTGACGGCTGATCCCATGCCAGGCAATGCGGAAAGGCGAAAATGTGGCACGGGAATACAACAAAAATCTGACAAGTGTACGGGCTCCTTTCCCCGCTGCTTGTGAATCTTGTTTCGCTGGGAATTCCACAGAATTTCGTTATCTTTTGGGTTCCAACATCCTTCGATCGGGACGTGCGCCATGTACGCGTGCAGACCACATGTTGATGGCTCAATCGCTTGGGTCAGCTTTGGCCACGGGTGAGCTTGTCCTGACCCCAAGTCATTGCTGAAGAACATGGAACGGGATTAGCAGTTTCGTGGCGCAAGAGAAATGGTGCTTGGCCCGGTGACATAGACAGCCCTGCGTCATGTGCCCACGGTTGAGAGACGATTTGACAGGGGATTACACGGGTGATTTCAACAGATTTCAACCAGTAGAACGAACAAGCCCCAGCTTCTCAAAACCGCTGATCTCGTTTTTCTTGTAACCCTATGGTGGTAGACCATTAGAATTTGATAGTTTGTTGTCAATCTTGCTCCCCATGCTGCACAAGATGGCCATGACTCAGTCATCAGGATGCGCTGTCCAACAGGGTCTCCACTTTGCCGTTGTTACATGAATATGCAGCTGGGGATGATGGAAATATGCCGATGGGAAACCCTTGATAGCATCTGTTAGCTGTCCCTGTAAGCTTCAGTTTTGACAACGACTGTAATGAACAATGACTAACCATGACTATTGAATGGTTGGCAAACTATCAGTCATCGACTAATGATCACAGAAACTGTTTCTGATGATTATGATTGAATATTATACCGACTAGTGCATCAATGATTGCGAATAATGATTATCAATAATTACCACCAAAACCAATTATTGGTAGTTGGTGAAGGGTACGGTACTCAACAACTTAATGAATGATTATCAATGCTTACCAATAATGACTGAATTATGAGGAATCTTATGGTCGACAATGGTTGATATGCTTTGTTATACACATTTGCGAGTGGATTGCAATATATTATGTAATGCATGACCATCACCAACGATTCATTTAAGCTTTAGTTCAGCATCGGCAACCTTCAGTTGACCGTCATAGTCATAACCCACCATTAGCACTTGGCCGAACATTATGAAGCATTATCAAACACTATCACCTAAGCCTTTCTCAACCATATTCAACCATCAATCATCATCAACCATCATCAACCACTATTGATCCATCATTGACCATCAACCATTATCAACCAGCATTACTTAATTAACCACTACTTACCCACTAAGCATTCGTTCACACATTCGCAGCGTGACCTGGCGCGGTGTGGCCAGGTGGCCCGTGGGACTACCTGTCACCGTCCCTGGTGCCCCGGTGGAACGGTAGAACGGGTCAAGCGGTTGACCGTGGGAGGGAGCTGCTTGGAGCTCGGGGTACACAGCCCTTTCAAGGGCCAAGGAGGGAGGCCAGGAGCTCGTGGCCGGCCCCCAAATGGTAGTTGTGGATAGTTGTGGAAGATAAGAAGCAGCAATTTTATAGGGGAACACAATGGTTCATATGATAATTGAATGATCTTTTGCTAATGTTTGTAGTGAACGGATGATTATTGACGATTAATGATGGTTGATTCATCGATGGTGACTTGATGGTCTATTGGTGTTTTACTGAGGGCTAGTTGATGGTTAACGATGGTCTATTGGTGTTTCACTGAGGGCGAATTGATGGTTAACGATGGTCGGTTGATGTTCAACCAAAGGCCAATTCATGGTTAATGATGGTCAACTGATGTTTATTCGAGAGCAAATTGACGGTTGATGATGGCTAAATGATAGCTACTTGATGGTTATTTGTATGGTTAGTTGATGGTTAAAGCTTGTTTCTTTATATTAGAACAGGTTAAAGGTTGGAGGCAAAGTCATATGTTTTGGGTATGCGTTGTATGAAATTACATGATTGATTCAATGCTGGTTCTACGGTTTTATATAGGGACACTAAACTACATTAAGTTTTATACGTGGGTCATGGAGATATTGAGTCAAAATATCAGGTATAGAGTACAACTGGTAAATTATGCATAGAAAATCACCAATGATCATCCATAGATCACCAAATGTACTTAAGCAATCTCAAGCAATAATTAGAGCCATAACCATAGAACCATGGGTTGTTAAAGCTGGTCTCCACGACTAGATATAAACGGTCTACGGTGGTCAAGCGTGTTGCTGGCCTGGAGGTCTCTGGATCTATTCATCGATGCTGGAGCAAGGCGGGATGACCATGAACTGTGCGAAAGAGTTGAGGGCATCACCATCAAAAAAGTTGAGAGTGTTATTTGATGGTAATAATGAATGGTTGAAAATTGATTTCCATTGATTTCCCGTTACGAACGGTGATTATTAACCAGCAGAATTAGTTCTAATGATAAATGATATCAACTGATGTTAATAATGATGTACTCTTGACTCTACTGGTTCAGAATGGCTCAACTGATGGTAGTAATGAATGGTACTCACGGAAACTGATTCTGCTCATGGTCAATGCGCATATCTAATGGTTGATAATGCTTAGAGATGGTTTTATAATGATAATCATACCACCAGGAGTGGTTGGTTGAACAGCAAATGGGTAACAACAATTGGGGAGACCTATGATGGTTATATAGTATTAGCCAACCAACATAGTGACCCATGACCATGTAGAGCTTTGGGTATTGACTGATGGTTAGTAACTCATGCTTTGTATTGGATAATAATTGACGATAGGGGATCATGGGCCAACAAGAATAGGTATATAGTATATAGCATTTAGCCAACAAATGGGTAGGTTAACATCGCAACCGCAACAACTCGACATTTCTGACCTTTTTTGGCATGTCCACCAGGAGTACAGGGTAATAGCAATTTATGTAAAGAGGTCAATAGCAAGGATGGCACGGTTTATTGGTTGATGAAAGGGTTCACATGCCAACCATATATTGGTTGACTTATCACATATTCTCAATCATTGGGTATGTCCGGTATTCAGGGGTTAATTAGCATAAATGGTTAATGACACCACTATGTTAGCCTGTAACCATATGTATCCATCTACGAATTGTAGGGGTTAGATCGTGGCATCAATGGCTTAGCTTTTGTACAACCATGGTGGCCAAGCCATGTTTTGTATATGATTATATATAGAAAGATATGTATGTGTTTTTGATGGCTGAAATGTATGCATACATCATCAATCCCCGGGTTCACCGGTCGTGGTGCTTTGAGTCGACCTGCTAATCAACTCCTGGCCAGCTCCATGACGGTGGACGGATATGGGTGAAGACACTGGAGGATGAGTGTGGTCATTGATGAAGTGTTGAAATCCATTCACGATTGGATGATTGTGGCTGAATGTTATTGATAGACTATCTCTATATATAACTTATCCATACTTATCCAATGGTTTGCCATTTCAGATCGCTCACAACATTACGAATGAAATGTTCAAGAATAATTGGCCAAGGGTAACTAACCAAGAAAAATAAACCAGGGATACTTCACCATTAGTGGTTGATGATTGTTAATATTAAGAACCATGAGAGCACCTTGCCATTTTCGGGACAATCATTCTGAGCCACAACCGGGAGATGTTTAGGATGGATGACCTGATGAACGGGAAGGTGGCTCCTTAGAAGTGGCATTGGTATCAAATGGGACCTTTATCCTAATGTGGTACGAAACACCACCACAGGGTGGTAGGTGAATTATTCCTGACATGTTCCAATTTTGTAAAAACCAACTCTGTAGAATTAAGACATTGATGAATGACCCCTTATTCGGCAAGGGGATAGATTGGTTATCAATCAAACGGGATGTTCGGAATATCCTCAAAATACCAAAGAATCACTGGACAAACCGCAGTACGAACGGGGGTCGACCGAGTCATTGGCTTCGTATTGTGTGAATGGTTTTGGATTTTGCAGTTGTCCAATGCCTGTTTGATCATACCTGCAATGCGGGGTTTGCATGGGTTTGCTGGGTTACCGGAAGGATCGTAAGCAGTGGCATCCTGGGTGAAACTCAGGGCTGCTATAGACATCTATAGACCTGTTTCATGGGTATCGCTGAGCGTAAGTGCGACCTCTGAAAATTCACGGAATTGGTGTGGAGATTAAATCGTTAATGAGAAGTTGCACGGTGTGACGTCAGCTAATGTATCTTTGCTCTAATCCCGTGAACCAGAGTAGACAAATCATCCACCACTGATTGTACATGAAACGCCATGCTGGATTGCTTGTTGATTCCAACCAACCGGTGTGGTTTGATAAAACTTGATAAATCAGCAGTGGTGAACATCCAGAATCTCTCAAAGATTGCTCCCACAGACTCCACAGTGAGATACGGTGGGGTTGGAAATCCTAACCATTCCTTGACCATTTCTAACCATCATCCACGGTGATCCCAACTTGGTAGCCTGGATCGCCACAGGGCCTTTCCAAGCGGACTTCTGGGGCCGCGTGACCGATTCCCTGCACCTTGCTTTGAAGGGTTAGGACCGGGATTTGCTATGAAAAGGTACCGGCATTTCTGTGACAGAGGGACAATTTTACTCGTGCATTCACTTCCCGTGGACGCAAAGAATTCAAGCATGCTCCATCACAAGGAATCTCTGGCAACCTTGCATTTCACATAAGGTGTAAACCAGTAATTAATGTTAATGACTGCTATCCCATCGTATCCCATCTACGTACCAGCAGTCAACATCAGTAAAAACATATCAAACATTAGATGCAAAACATATGATTTCTATATAACACATAGTAAACATTATTCGAAAACAACAAACGATTGACTACTGACTGTGGTTTTATCTCTTAATCAACCTATCAAAACATAACTATTCAAAACCTACTAAACAAACCCTATGCAACCTATATCAAAAAAAAATGTTACACCTATTAACTACTGAGGCTAAAGTTGGCACCGCTCCAACTCCTGTGGCTGCTGTGATGAGGTCTTGGACTTTGATTCCAACTTCAGCAAGTACCGTGGTGGCAGCCATGGGGCCCTTGGGCAGTCAGTTGCTACATGTAAAGCAACGGTGGGTCTGCTGGTTCCAGTTTCCAGCCGAAGGCTGTAGGCAACTGTCAAAGTGAATAGATTTGTATCAGGTGGTTAGTGTATGGGCATACGCATGGGGTTGGTGTTTTGGTTAGAAAGAAGGCACTTTGTATCGGAACCATTCAGCATCCCGTTGCATATTTGTTGTGATTTTCAGCAGCAATCCGTGTACCACCATATCGAAATCAGCGCTGATCGCACAGGATTCCCTTGGAATCAAACTCGTGTGAAACGACACAGGTCCTCGCGAAAGGATTTGAATGGCCCATATCCGGAAAAGGTTTTGGAATGTGTTGAAGAAAGTCCTCGACTGCACATTGTGTTGTGTTCTTTTTCGAGAAGATATGCTTTGAATCGTTACCGTGCTGGCTTCATTGGCTTTGTTGATGTTTGGGTAGAATGTTGTTGTGTACAACCTACTTTGAAATTTTAGATGTTGCACAAAAATCTATTTGACAATCATTGTATGACTGTACCCCTATTGACCAGACAGTATGTCCTGTGATCATCAACGTGCGATTGCATTGATTCCACCTATGACACTAACCATCAAGCCCTCACTCCCTGGTGTTCTTTTGTGACTCGCTTCATTTTCTGCGAAACTGACCTGGAGGTTCAACATGACCAATTTTGAATTATCACATCATCTGCCGGATTTTCCACTTCCAGGCTATTCCAGGCTAGTTGAGGGTATACAAATGCCAGGTTGTGAGGCAAACAAGAAGTGTTTTTTCCTTTTTCTGGCACTGTGTTTTTGTTGTTGAGTGTAAAGGGTTCCAGGAAAAAACGTTTGCATCCGAAATTTCTACTGAGACTGGACGAGCTTTGTAACTTTGCATGTTGAGAACTAAAGGACATTGCCCTCAGCAATCCTTTGACCGAACGATCAACAGTCAGTTGTCAAAAAGCGTGAGTGTTTTGTGCTTCTTCGTGATAGAAGTACAACTTTATCATCTTGATCCGAATCAATCTCACAGCAAATGATACGCCAAGCGGAGCATTTGCAGATCCAAACTACCAAGTTCCAACGAACTATTGAGCATTGTTCGCGCGGCAACTATGCCATTTTGGGGTTTAATCGTGCTGAGCCAAAGCCAAGAACCCGAATCTTTGCTGGCTTAGCATCAGCATTGTCTTGTCCTGCTTGCTGTTCGGTTCGCCGCTGAGATGAGATACGTCCTTTTTGTTGGATCAGGTGTCAACCTCTCTGCTGCATTCTGGGTCCCTGGGCAGCACGAGTCACGCGGCGTTGCCGGCGTCGAACAGGGGCGGAATGGCATTCAGCCACCTGTTGGGAGTCAGAGGTTCCAGCTATGAGGGTGGCTTCAGCGTGAGGGCTTCTGCTGCTGTAGAGATGTTGATTGATTAGTCATGTTTAATCTTCAATTGTTCATGTGTATACATATTTGTTTATGTACATATATATATATTTATATTTATGTATTGGATAACTCTTCCTATTCTCCAAACAAAAAAACCGACCGCTTTTGCAGCTTCATTTTCGGAGGGGTCGGAACCCGTGTCAGTTGAGCGCTATGACTCCAGTCATAGCGCTTTTGTGCCTCCTATCCAGAGCCAAGCCAGGTCGCATGGAGGTACCACCAGTTGACACCAACAGTCACCCTCCAAATGCCAGCTTTTCACGTTACATGCAGCTGTTTGGTTGGCTGGTTTTAAGCATTTTTGTATTTTTCTGACTTATGATTGACAAGTGATTGGATTCCGGGTATTGCAAGGACCAACCAGAGCTGGTTGGTTGACTGGTATTTGATGGTATTTGATCCATTGCTGTTAGTCGCATCCCTATCGTGACTGGAATCAATGCTTTTGCTCTGAATCAACCTTCACCAACTATCATTCTCCATTTATTGTCCGACCATCCCACCAGCCAACCATCATCTCAACCACATCATCCAATGATTCAACCATGCAATCATGCAATTAACATCAATTTACAAAGTTTGAGTTCACCTTGATCCCAACCAACCATCCAACCAACCACCCAACCATCCAACCAACCACCCAACCATCCAACCAGCCATCTACCCAACCATCCAACCATCCAACCATCTACCCATCCAACCAACCAACCTCCTCCTCCTCCAGGGCTTCTACGATCACCAGCGCGACCCCATCATGCTTGCCACGCCGCGGTCCTCGGCGGATCTGCCGCAGCATTTGCCCTTCACCTTACGTGCCTCGGAGCCAAGCAGATTGGTGGCATGGCTAGTGGCATCATCAACCATTCAGTGAATCATAACCAGTAGCCGGTTACTATCATGAGTATCATAACTGGTATCATAACCACTCAGTGAATCATATCTGGTATCATTCAGTGAATCATAGTAGATACCGGCCACCAGCTATTCAACCTGTGAAGAAGGAATTGTTGAATCATAACCATGAATTGTCATGAGTAGCTATGTTATGATACCGGTAGCCAGTGCATGAACACTAGAATGTTATATTGCACAAGAATACTAACCAGTGAAGAAGGAATTGTTGTTTGGTTTGTACTTTGCAACATGTGTTTTTCATAGTACTAACACATGGTTCGTTGGTTGACCAATATTTGTCATAGGGGTTGAAACCGCTATCCAGTTATTGAGTGATTGATGATACTTTTAGCTGCTGATTGATTTTAGTGGTTGATAATGAAGGGTGAGTTCTACTGAGTGATTGATGGCCGACTGGAATTCTAATCGTTAGTGATTAGCATTGTGGTCAGCAATGGTTATGGTTATGATTCACAACGGTCAATATTTGTTTAATGATGGTTGATTAGTTGATAATATTGTAATGGTCGTACATAGTGGCTACATATTTTTACAATTAAAGGGTCCTAATTTTTTTGTTATGATTACTATTCATAGTTGTTGAATGATCAATACTTGGGTACTTCATGATGTTTTTTTCATCAATATGACAATTGATGGTGAGTACAAAACAGGGGGAATCATGATTTAAAACTAAACATGGTTCCCCATGAACAATGAACCTAGGATCCAGTATACCAGTGAATGGTGACTGCAGTGGTTCAGTAGTGAGTTATGTTGGCTACCTAGTATGTTTAATGTTAAATCATGGTCAATCAGTCGTATGAAAGGTGAACTATGGCTTGTTGATGATGGTTAATCAGGTGCCAGTGAGCAACACATCATGGCTAACATTGGTATATTTTGAATAATATGCTTGGCAGTCTTTTAGAATATGATTAATGACGGTTGTGTATGATTGTTATCCAATGGTTTCTGGTTGATATTGATGGCTAGCACAGTACCAAGTAATCTATGGTCAGCACATGTTGATGATTTTTGTTTTGCCTCATGAGAATAATCCGCAAATTGAAATCATTACGAACCATTACTAAAAACATAGAAACAACTAGCGATTGCTTAAGTGTAATCAACAATGATATTCATCCACAGATTGATTTAATTACCAACCATCATACTTCGGAAATAATGATAGCTGAAATTAGCAAGCTATGATGAGAATGCTCACAAGTTGGTTAGTCATGGCAAATGACAATTGTGAATGATTTTGGGTAATAGTTCATTTTGGTTAATAGTTTTTATAATTTTAGTGAATGACAAAGACAATCGTAAATAGTAATAGTGCTTGAAGATCAATAAAAGCAAATAAGTAAATAATAGGTCATTCTTCCTAGGAATCAACAGCGGGTAATTGCCAGCAATGGCGGTCGGCCATGGTTGAATATGTTTGATCGTGGTTAGCGAGTCAGATGATAATGATTCAGGATGGTTAATGATGTTTATGAACCCTGTGTAGAATTGAGCATTGCTCACAATGCTAGTTGATAATGGTTAATTACTCACCATCAAGCTTTTGGCTCTTACTTACTGCTTACAGCTTGAAGGCGTTGAAAATCATTCATAGCATTAGCTGTAGAGATATTCATTGAATAGACATAGATGTAAGGCTCACTGTTAGACAAGAGACCTGGAAGATTCTGTCCTGCACAGTGCAGTGCTACAGTCCCTTTTTTCAGTCTTGGGGATGATAATCTAGTGGTTGATGTCAACAATCTTCACTGTCACTCGATGAACGGTTCGATCCTGGAGTAGCCTGGCAGGTCATTGCGCTACGACGCCCTCATTGGCTGTGAAAACATGGGGAGAACACGAACGCAATCCATCCTGTATCCCCATAGAGGTTTGTCACAGGATGTGATTGAATTAACTTCTTTCGCCATGGCACTACAGGTGGTGGGGAAACTTTCAGAGCCTTGGCGGTACGGCTGCGACGGTTTTGCGTTTACAAAAAGAAGTTGAGATAGCCTTGATGGAAACATACGAAAACACATGGAAACATACATTGAATGGGAGCCCCATATGCCTGGTCTTAGAGATGGTTTCTGGATGGGGAGCTCCTTTGAAGGGCCCAGGTCCCAGAGCTTTGCTCAGGGCATGCGAAGCCATTGAGATTGGATCGGGGTTCATTCATTGTCGGTACCCCAATCCAAATGAAGTGCTACTGGGTCCCGGACTTAAGGTGTAGCGCATACCCAAAAGGCGTGGCACGCTGCGTGCTGTCAGGGTTTGGTAATGGTTTTGACTACCTTATCAACAACTTTTGCATTCTTATGTTTTAGTCTCCTTTCATTTTGACTGCGTGCCGTCAGGCAAATCGAACACATCCATTTCATCTTCCCATCTATTAGCCACCCTTAATAAGCCGCTGTTCCATTGGGATCAGCTTCACAAAAGATAAATTTACATTGACTGCTGTTCACTTTTGCCTGGCATAATTTTTCACAGCTGCATGGCACGCAAGCTTTCTAGTTGTCCAAGGTGGCTTCTAGCACCCCTGGAAGAAAACCATTGTGCCATTGGGAGAAGCTTCATAAGCAATACATGGTGCTATGGCAGCAGCTGTGCCATGGTGATCTGCATTCGAGCACATGTGCAAAACTAAGCCGAAACATGCCTCGCATGCCGCCCAAGAGGCGAGTATAATTCGTGCGTGCCCGCAAGGTTTTGGTTAAACAATGGTTTTGAAAACTTCGCTAAAATTGTAAATGAAATGATGCTGTGGCCATAGTGTTTGCAGGGTTTTGCGCATCCGCTGCTACATCCCATGTCATCCAAAAAGCGGCTCTGAATCGTGCGTGCCCACTGTGTTTTGCTGCAAAAAAACATCTTGAAATTCGTTGCTTTTCATGTTCTAAAAGCTGCTTTCGTTACGCTGGGCGCAGTGTTTGGTGCACTTCGATGAAAAATGTGGTAAAAGTACGCGGCTCTGAAACGTGCGTGCCCGCAGTGTCTCGATGCTTGTGCAGCACCTTTTGGCGCCCTTCGGTAACGTGCGTGCCTGCAATGTTTCGAGCTTGTGCAGTACCTTTTGGTGGCCTGCCGTACCTTAGGGCGCCAACCCAGTATGACAAATGGATTCAGTTATTGTTCATTGGATTGGATTGGATTGGATTGGGGTTCATTCATTGTGGGTTTCCTAAGGAATCCTTCTATCAGGGGCAATGACTATACTATACTACACCCAATAAACTGCTTTGACAAAGGCTATTGAGAATGACACCCTATCCTTTGAGGTATGTCCTTAAATGTAAGTTATTGTCTTCGTCTTCAGAGTGTCTCTGGATTTCTTGAAAGCCGACATTTTGGGCACATTTGGGCAGCATGGCCTGAGACTCTGGTAGGCACCACCATCCCCAGAAATCAGTTGTCAAAGTGATACCAACCAGAGACACCTGTTGCGCCGAAACGTTCCCAGCACACCCCGGTGGTCGCCAGTCCGGTTGACCGCCCTGCGGCTGAGTTGAAGCATACTCAACCACCAAGACAACTAGCAACTCGTCGCGAGTGGCGAGAGGTCAGGTGTGCAACCCCAGTGGTGACATTCAAAGTATTTCACCATGGAACAGGGTAGTCCACCCACGTTACAGGGCTATTTGCCCTGGTTATATCGCAGGTGTAAGACCAACAACACATCCAGGTAGGTAACAGTGGCTGATAGTGGTTGAGTCCAGGCAACATCAGCAACTGTCCATGGAAGAGCTGATGACTAAGGTACCTCCACACCAGTCATTAACCAACGAATGATTCTTCGCCACCAGCACTACATAGATAGATATATGGCTATGGGCCAATATCAACCAACAATAATGGGGGATAATAACCAACAATAATAGGGAAAACATATAGATAGCAGACTATTCTGGTACCTACGAACATTCACAAAAATGGTTCCGTTTTGAAGGGGCTCATCGTTCCTGTTCCCCATGGGTCATTTTTGGACATTTGCATTGTGAGCTTCGTCTAGTTCCAAGTAATTTTTAGAAGAATCATCCTTGATCTTGGGGAATCCTCTACACAGAAAATGACAACAGCGTGTCTTGTGCTCTAAATGCTGCTTGTTGTGCTGCCTTTCGTCTCTGGGTCTCATTTGCGACTGTGCTGGACCCTTTAGACCGCTAAAGCATGACAAATCTACAGAGCTCACTCTGCCAAAGTGCGTCCGAGTCATCAGCAAAGAGTGTACCATTAGTTGTGAATGCATTGGATCAGAAATGGTGGTACCTACGAGCACCATCCAGGAACAGCCCTTGTTCATAGGGAAACCACAACAGTATTGGCGGCCTTTCTTTGGAGACAAGGCTAAGTTGCTAAACATAATTGAACACCAACTCCTGAAATGGCTTCAAAATCCATTCATTGTGCTTAGCAGCTGGATTTGGTGACGCGGTTGCAGTTGCAGAATGTTGCAGATGTAGCGTACATCATCTTGCATCACCAGCGCCATGATTCATTGATGACGGGATCACTTTGGGATGTTTCAGGAATTGCCGTTCATGGAGACATATGGATACGTGGACAATTACATCCATTTTTTAGGTTTTTTTCAATCCTTTGCCGCGTTCAAAAAACCAAGACCGTGACCTGATCAGAGTCAATAGATGAGACAGGGTAACATCGACCAAAGACCAAGGAACAAAAGCCAATGAAATCAGGGGATGTCAAGACCTAAATCATCAGTGTCATCGTTGACACTTGCAAAAGCATTTGAGGTTGGATCCCAACACATCAACAGTTCAACAGTTCAGCTACGTTCAACTAGATTGTCTTGATTCTATAGACTGATATCGGGTACTTCTAAGCCATATATGATTGCTATGCACTATAAATACATATGGGTGTTTTTCATTGTAGGAGACCCCCCAAATCATCTAATGTGAATTAATTATTATAGTAGTAAACCACCCATTTGTGGGGCCCCCCGTTTTTAGACATGCGCACAAAATATCAACAATAGGCAAGGGGAACAACCTACGTGACAGTTCACGGCCAATCGGGCACCTTACTTCCATGGCTGTTGTGTTTGACCTACATGGGGAGATGCTCTTAACCACCATGGGTTTAAGCGGTAGTGATTTACCATATGCACAGGTGGTGATTTACCTATCATTTGCCATAATTCCACCAAAATGATTCATTTAGTGTATATATTCAGTGATCCGTCATGTTAAGTGGTATAAATAGGATTGATCTTTCATTATTTCCCATTCCCGTTCCCTATTGTGATCAAGCATGTCCATGGGGGAGGCAAATAGCAGAATAAGACACATTGTATGACAGCCATTGCTATCCAACTTCGAGGAACCATCAACAAACATGGCTATTGGATAGCAATAATGGCTATTGGATAGCAATATAGGAACCGTTATTGCCCCGTATTGAGCATCTTGGAATCACAATCATCCTTGCGGTCATAATATTCCCGATTACAGTAAACTTGTTGTAGTGTCAGGCTTGATGGAAGCAAATACATACATACCGATTTTGCAAAACGCTTGAGCATGAGTTGGTTTGTGTGAGTGCCGAAGAATTTAGCCAAGCAGGTGCAGAAACATTTTCAGATAAATGGTTTCTTTGATTTAGGCAAGTGAGCTTACTTGGTGGGTACCAGGATAATGTCAATTACTAAGCCGGTGATTCACTACCACTGCTTAGCCATTTTAATTGCCAATGGGAAATACTGGTCACGTTTTGCTTGCAAACCATGAGCAGATCATTGCCAAGCATCAGGATGCTTGATGCAGAATTTGCTATCACCAAACATAAATCACTTCAAAGACAAGGGTTGTTTGATTGTGAATTCAACACTCTTGATGTGGCGCAGTGGATTGGTGGACCACCATGGAATCTGCAGATGTGATGTTGTTCCATGTTTGATGTAGGTTGGAGCCTCCAGATATAGTTACGACCTATATCTTCTCCAACCGACGATGTCCTTGAAAACCAGCAGAGTTCACAGGTTCTACGATGACGACTCGCACGGAGACGACAGTTGGTGGCCCCAGATTTTTGCTCAAGGCTGGTGTGGCAAACCGTGGCAACTGGAACAATGAACCAGACTCAACAAAACTTGGTCATTCTTGGTATTGAGACATTTTTCAAACATGTGTATTTAAATGTTCATTAATTAATAGTGATGAAATGCGATGAATCCAAATCTTTCGCAACTCGGTTTAATGCAGCTACTGGAATTGTTCGGCCATCCGGCGACCTAAACCAACATGTCGCGTTTTGGTAATTTCAGAGGGAATCCATGACAATTTATGTACAACCGTGACCAAAAAAAGTGACCCTGAATCCATTCATTTTTGGTGGGGTATAACCCTGTAACAGCGTGGTGATGAGGATGTCAAGGGAAACTCCTCAAACTGGCGGTTGGAATCGACAAAGATATCAGAAAGGTGCATGGCAGTCAGTACACAATTGAAGACGTGTAGATTCACAAATGGCTGTATGTTATTTGCCAGTTAATTGCTGATATATTCAGTGATAAACGGCTGTTAACTGCATAGATTCTGTACGTTGACGTCTTTGATTTCCCTTCAAAGCATGTCGTTTCTGGTGCTCGGAGGCCATGAACAACGCCAGTCACGGTTTCAAGGGGCATCAAAAATGAAACTCACGTGACCAGGGGTGAATTCAACATCGAAGGTACCACCAGGTTAGTTACCAAACTGACCAATGGTGTACCAGGACCAGTCAGACCAGCCATCAGCTTTGGAGCTGCTTCAGCGCCTATCACGCGCTCCACCCATGACCCCTGTCGATGATCCGCCACGGCTGCGGCAACAGAGTGCCTCCTATTAGAATCCAGGAGAATGTATCAGCACTATACATACTAGTATGGTTTAGTATCTCCTACTAGTACCTAGAAGATTCTATTATATTGTAGATTCTATTGCCAGACCTAGAAGAATTACTGTTCAGTACTGTTGATTGTTGCTGCTGATTATTGTCAACACTCTTGTCGAATATGTTGTTCCTATAAACCACTATGTGAACCAATTATTGATGATTTTTGTCGGTTATTTTCATCAGCTAAAGGGTCGATACATCCCTTTCTTGAACCATAAATATGTTGGGCGCTGTTGGCTAAAACCACCCGCAACTTGCAGTTGCCACTTACCATTCTGAGCAAATTGTTGGTTTCGGTTGATGATAGCTTGTAGGTCACCACTATGAACCAAGTATGATCAACTAATACACCAACCTGAATGCATTGGTTCAACCTGGTTCAACCTGGTTCAACTGGTTCAACTGGTTCAACCTGGTTCAACCTGATTCACTATGGGTTTTTCCATGGGTTCAACCTGATTCACTACGGGTTTTACCATGGGTTCCAACCTGGTTCGCTACGGGTTCACCATTGGTTCAACCACTACCTGTTGCCCAGGCGACCACCAGCAGCTCCCTGGCGGAAAGCTGGTGAGAAGCGAGGTGTGTGAATCCAACATGGTTCGTTGGATGTTCAGCTGGTGGCTTACAGCATCTTACAGCCACTAACCTTGATTTTTAGAGTTTTTGGGATTAGATCTAGCAGCCACAAGTTTTTTTTGAGGTGTTCAGTTTCATTGATGTTCATGGAGGTTCATTTGTGTTCAATGGTGTTTTTGAACACGGTTCATTTGTGCTCATTGGCGCTTAAAAGATCAATGTGTATTGATGTTTACCGGTGTTGATTGATATGTGTTGGTTATATAATGGGATGCATTTCTATCATTTAATTTAATCATAGCTAATAGATGCCAGTAGGTTAATCGTGATTCAGAATTAATTAGCGCGTGTGGTTGCATGATGTTTTTAGACGGTCGATCTCGGTTTGATTATGGGGGGAGATGGGCTAAGGATTATAGCCAAATAGATGGTTTCTAGATGTTTCTAGATCAGATGATCATATTTGAGGGAGTACTAGTACCGTAAAATCATAGGAAGGTAGGCAAGATTGTGCGTCTTGTACGTGAGCTTGCGCATAAATGAGATACTTCAATGGCTGCTGGTTTCCTTACCAATTCTGATCACCTCGGGTTGTTGTCTATCGATACGATACATCCGTGAGAGTTGGAGAAATTTCTATCAGAGTAATTTGGCGAATCGGAGATTTGGATAGATGATGGTAAGAATCTAGTCGTAGTATATGGTCATAACATATGATGAATGATAAGTGGGTGCTTCTCAAAATAGGGGCCCCAAAATGGTTTGTGTTAGTTATGTCTAAAATGGACTAATCAAACATGGGGGGTTTAAAATGATCAACAGTAATCAACATTTATAATGATATGATGATCAAGCTGGCCGGTTCCAACGCCCCAGGTATCATACCATCTATTAATCAACATGGATGGTACCTGGGGCGTACCCCATCGTACCTTGGCCCATCATGGCCCATCCCGCTCCGCGCCTTGACCTGGTCTGCTTCCCATGCCCCCAGTCATGGCTCAGTAGTAGCCGCTTTAAGATTAGGCTATGGGTCAAGCAGTTAACCAACCAACTAATGGGGTATAATAACCAACCATTTTAATGGGAATAGGGGAACAAGGGGTACAGGGTGAACTGACCCACAGCCATTAGCAATGCAAAATCACCATATTTCAAAGAGAAACCCTGGGAAAACATTTGGTGGATGCTCCATTGCTATGTTAGTTGACCGAAGGGTATATTACTACTACATGTTATATCTATATGTCCAGTCAGCTTTCCCCGGCTGTAACAGCTACATGCATGCCATAGATATCAACAGCGGTCACCGGAAGCCTCGGGATCTCTACCGCCCCAAGCGTTGCAGCGCTTGAGGCACCGTCACGTCCGTCACCAACACCAACACCACGACCATGACCAGCAGCACTTCATCAACGGTGAGTTTCTCGGTGCCGACCGGTTCAGCCCCCGGTTCTGGGTCAATATTAATGGCTACCCAGGATGAAGCTAAACCCCTGGTTGATGATCATAGGGGGTATCCCCTAAAAGCCGTGGTTTTCCATTAAAATGGGAACCCCCCTAGTTAATCAACCAGGGGTTTATTAATCCTGGGTTACCATTAACCATCAAAGAAGTCATCATGAAGAAACTGGCTAAAAACCATCAAAGAATATCAAAGCATCAGTATAACCATTAAAGTAGTCGATGAAGATGCCAAAAGGCGAGTGGGGTCATTGATGAAGGGGTCAAAGATCGTTCCGGAAGCCGATGAACGTGCTAAAAAGACGAGCTATTCAGGTCATGGCTGGGGATGCGAACGAAAGGATCTCCGGGTGTTGACCCACAGCCTGTGCTGACAACTTCAGCCATCCAAGCGGCGTTACTTGAAATGGGTGGTTTGAGTGACATGGGTCGAAATCAAACATATTGTGATTTCTTATACTGGGGAACTCCCAAAAATCAACGCTTTATTGCTGTAAATGGTTAAGAAGGGATGATTTGGGGGTCCCTATTTTGAGAAGCACCCATATGAAAACGATTGGCATGTCAGCATATGAAAAAGGATTGACATGTCAGCACTGGAGCAAGTTGCGTTTCTTTGGGGGCCATGATGAAAGCCTACGGTAAAGAGTTTTGCCCACAGCGACATCAGCCATGGTCAGTATGGCCATTCATCGTTTCCATGGACGGAAAGCTGGCTCGCAGCTATTCTGTCCCATTCCCAGCTGCTACGGATGGGCTTTCAAACAAGCTGGCCGGTTCCAAAGCTCAGGAAGAGTTTCAGGACGTCCATTTTGAGAACTATCGACATACATCGACATACCGTTTGAAGAG